>CAKAOJ020000068.1:5777500-6096510 GCA_916701645.2 Sebastolobus alascanus
TCTGTTGCCTCCTGTTCCCCATTATGGTACAGTATGGTGATTCAGAATAGCCAAACTCCCGAATTAGTTGTTCACTTCTCACCAATATATTTTTCTTTTGTCAGACAACTGAATACGTTTAAATAAGTCCATTGATCAAAGCTTTTAAAAGCTAAATGTTTATCAAGGCAAACTGTTCTTTTTGCTGCGCTTTTGCACCGAAACATCAAATTATGTGTCACGTGATTGAACACAGAGATTTGTGGATGTAAAACACTGGCTTAGTGTGAATAGAAGGCCAAAAATAAATGAAAAGGAAAGAAATGTGTTTTTAGATTCAGCCAGTTTAGTGTGGACATAGTCTCAGAGTCCTAGTCTTCTGTCTCTATGTGACAGAAGTAGTGCCTTGGGGGGGGGATGTGTTTGAAAATTAGTTTTACATGAGATAAACTCAACAAAGTAAGAAGAGAAAGACACAAGGAACAACATTTTTACAACACAGAGGACTTTAAATGGGCCATTGTTCACTAAAGGCAGTGAAATCCATTTTGGTTTGCAAGAGTAGGAAAGACCATCATGCTTGAAATAGAATTGAGTTCAGATTAGACCTGATTATTCACCCCTAACTCAAGCAACCATCATTGAGTTTTGTTTACATCGGCGGTGCCAAGTACCAAATCCCAGCAGCCCCCCAGATTATCCTCTACCTTCTAAATTTAGCTTCTGTTTTTCCTTTAAGATATATTTCTGGCACAACATCTAAACCATCTGTCTGAATACAACGAGTTTACAAAAATCTGTCACCGCTAACTACAATTTGTACCTTAAGGCACAACTTGTGCCAATTCAAATGTTTATAGAATAGATTCAGAGTAATGTGGACATGACTTTGGCTAGATTTGATAAAGGTAATGTGTGTTTTCTTCTGGGTCAGGGAGGAATGGATGCGATCGATCCAGGCAGTGGCAAATAGCCTGAAGAGTCAGCAGCAGGATGAGGAGCCCATGGAGATTAAATTTGGCTCGCCAAGCGACATCAGCGGCACAGAGGAGATGGAGATTGCTGTGTCCAAATCCCGCACAAAAGTGGTCAGTATTTGCACAAGCAGTGCCTGGCAGCCGAGTGTTTGCTGTGTTTGTCCAGCTAAGCTCATCTTTATTGAGCAAGTTGTTTAAACTTTAAGCCTCTTTCTCAAAGCTTTTTGGTGAAGCAACCTTTAAATGAGCGGAGGGCAACATTTGTGTATATATTTTGTCTAGTGCTGATTCACTTCAGTCTGTTTTTACGGATTTAGTTTGTCTGTTGACTGCTGACTTTGTCATACAGCGTAAAAAGTATGTAGAGATGCAGTTTGTATAGCTGTTAACGTTTACTGATCAAGTAGAGGTTTGTGGTTTTTCAAAATAGTAGTGTTGTCACGATACCAAAGTTATGACTTTGATCGATACGAAATATCTACCGATACTGCAAAAACCTAAAACATCAGGAAAAGTAATGGAATAATCGATGACAGAACATCAAACTAAAACTTTTTTATTAATTAAAAATATAAAAATGTATTAATTAAAAAATAAACATGGTATGCAGTAATATATTGTCCCATATACTTGAGTTTTATGTGATTTCTTTGACAGTTAGCTTTATATTTGCAACCAGATATCACTCATTAAACAGTGTTTAATAAGGCTTTGTTTTTGTAAAACAGCGCCCCCGCTGGCGCAGCAGCAACAGTTCAAGCAGAGAGTGGTACTGCAGTAGGGGAGAAGGCGAGAGGCTTCCAGAACAAAAACCCACAAAACGATAATAAATTCAGATGAAGTTCTGTGAGAAGTTGATGAGAGAAAAAGCTGCTAAAATCAGGAAGACACCACAGTAACTGTAGAAAGTGTTGTGTTGTGTACAAGTGGTGTGAAGAGAGAGAAGAGTCACTCTCCTTTCTCTGCTTTTCATCTCCTTCCATTTCACGTTACTGAGAAACACGGCGAAATAATACTTTAACACGTGCTCATTTGGTGTTTGCCGAATTACAGAAGATGCTTGGACGGATTCAGAAAAGATGGCGAATCTAATTTTATCGGTAAATTTGATCGGTATTTAGAGCATCGCTGTTATTTCCTTGTGTTTTTTAACAGAGTTCTGCTGATAGAGATGCCAGCTCAGAGCAGGACTGTGGTTCATCACCTGCTTTAATCTTCTTTTCATATGTTGACTCCATCCTTCTGGTTATCACTACAGTTTATTTTACACACACACTCCTCGCTGTCGCACATCGACACAATTCATAGGAAATAGCCTACAGCTCTTATTAAAACACTGTCAGTCTTAAAATACTGTTACTAATAAAATGGGGTGTTGTACCGCTTTTAACGGCGGGGTACTGCGATACCTTTCTAGTGTTGGTATATCGTGCAACACTACAAAGTAGTTAGATTTTGATTCCTTATTTTATGAAAAAATGTTTTTTGTACTTTTATGGACCTATCCTTATTTGAATGATTTCCTGCTTTACAGTGATCAGTGTCTACGTTTTATACTCACCTGTAGGTCTTTATAGTATTTTTTTACTTCCTCGCTGTTGTTTCACAAGTCTTAATTTAAAGGCTTAGTTCTGAATTTTGAGGAAAAAATATTTATAACTATTTCAGCATGTTATGTCTCACATGCACGAGAGAAATGTGTGTTAGAATACATCATATACTGTATGGTGCACCAACCATCAGCAGCAGATAGTACAGTGGGGAGCCACTGACTCATCAACATGCTCATCACAATCATGTAAATTTCAAAGACAGGCCATTATATAAGAATACAAGTCCCATCAAAACTCACAGATGCACCTCTCTTTCCTACAGACCATGAGTGACTTTGACTATCTGAAGCTGCTGGGAAAAGGGACGTTTGGTAAAGTGATCCTGGTGAAGGAGAAGGCCACGGGGATGTACTACGCCATGAAAATCCTCCGCAAAGAAGTCATCATTGCTAAAGTTAGTGCTAATCACATCACAGTAAAATCTTGACTGTAAATTGTTTTGGAACAGTATTATTATCTGTGTAGTAAGTGGTATAATTATATAGTTAGTATGTGGTCTTGCTCTCATTCCATGTACCGAATGTGTGTTTGTGTGTATTCCTCTAGGACGAGGTGGCACACACAGTTACAGAAAGCAGAGTTCTCCAAAATACGCGGCATCCCTTTCTAACGGTGAGTTACTGATGCCTCAATTTGCGTTTTTAAAAATGAAGGTACCATTTAATCAGTAAAATACAGACACTAATATTTGTTTTCCTTCTCTACAGACACTAAAATATGCATTTCAAACGCATGACCGGCTATGCTTTGTGATGGAGTATGCAAATGGAGGAGAAGTAAGTTTTCCTTTTTCCTCATCTGGTTGTGTTAATATACCTGTGTATGACCTTTTGGAAGATGGCTGATGGTAGTAGTAGGGATGTAAAACAGAAACCCAACACATTGTGATGCACTCATACCGTACCTGTTTGGTTTGGTTAAAACGGACCCTGGTGCTTTTGCCCGGTTAGAACTTACAGGTGTGAAAGCACCCAAAGGTTTTTAATGCAACTGTTAAACTGGAGCTGTGGATGCATCCAAATCCGATCAAACTGTGGGCTGAATGTGGGATTTGATGATGCATCAGACTGTTGCTGAAAGAACTAAAATCAAATCAGTCTTGGACTTGATTGTTAAGTTAAAATGCATTGTAGGGATTGCTTTGGTTACGGCATGTACTGGGCTCGTTGTTAATCCAAAAATTCTGATTAAAAAGCTATACAGACAGACAGAAATGTTTAAACACCCACATTAAAAATGACCACAAAGAATTACGAACAAATCATTCTGATTTTTATGGAATCAAGCATCTCTAGGAACATGATGTGTCTCTTATTCCTGTGTCTACTTTTTCCAGCTCTTCTTTCACTTATCACGGGACCGAGTGTTCACAGAAGACAGAGCCAGATTCTATGGTGCAGAAATAGTGTCAGCACTGGAGTACCTTCACTCACGCAACGTAGTTTACAGGGATTTAAAGGTAAGAGAGGTAGATTGTCATACAATCTAGGTTCTGAGGAGCTGCTGTAGCCGTGACCTAATTTGCCTCTTTCCCTGCACAGCTGGAGAACCTCATGTTAGACAAGGACGGCCACATAAAGATAACAGATTTTGGGCTGTGTAAAGAGGGGATCACAGATGGTGCCACCATGAAAACCTTCTGTGGGACCCCGGAGTACCTGGCGCCAGAGGTAAGGACTCTGACATCAATATGTTTTGTGACCAGGATCATGTAAATAAGCATTGATGCCACCGGACTGGATGAGCACATGATGGAGACCAGTTTTGATAAATTGGTAGTTTCATGTCTGAACAGCTTTGTTGACTCCATCGTGGGACACTATGTGAAAACCTGTAAGGATTCAGCTGGTAGAGCTGGTTGTCAGAGTTGGTGCTTTGGCTACCACAACAATACAATGCTAACGCTAAGAAAATGCTAATTGACCTATAGAAGATTGACAATCAACAGGGTCCAAATTGTGTTCAAAAACTATATGACGTTTTCTCCTCTGAACTCAACTGTTGTAAAATGAGTTTGCTTAGTTAAAAAAGCACAATTAAATGATTCAATTATTCAAAAAAAAATGTATTAAATTGAACCATTTTGTATCTGTAAATAGCACCTTGATACTTGTTTTTTTAAATTATTATTATTGGGCTTTTTAGGGCTGCAACATATCGATTAATCTGCCGATTATTTTCTCGATTAATCGCTTGGTCTATAAAATGTCAGAAAATAGTGACAAATTTCAAGGTGGTGTCTTTAAATGTCTTGTTTTGTCAGTCGAGAACCCAAAGATATTCAGTTTAATATGATATAAAACAGAGAAAAGCAGGGAATCTCCATATTTGAGAAGCTGAAAAAAATGTCAGAAAAATTAATTGCCGACTATTTTTCTGTCGATCCACTAATCGATTAGTCGACTAATCGTTGCAGCTCTAGGGCTTTTTGCCTTTATGTGCCAGTCAGTGAAGGGTTGAACTGTTGATGATGTGGTTATGAGGTATGCGCCGTAACCATCAGGCTACGGGGGCTCCTCCACCTCATCAAACTCGTGACTGGTCGTGTAATTTGATGAAAAATGACGTAAAATGGACATTATCCACAGAGTGCATTATCTTGACTTTACCAGAAGATTAAAGAAACTTAAAAGATTTGATGGTTGCTGCTAAAAAAAAATTCCAATTGTCTTTTTGAAATTGGGAAAACTAGCGCTACAAAAAAAACCTTGATTCTCCTGCACATATTCCTGTTGTTTTAATTCTCTCTCAACTCGATTCATTCCCACCCTGTCAGGTGCTAGAAGACAACGACTACGGCCGAGCGGTGGACTGGTGGGGGCTCGGCGTGGTCATGTATGAGATGATGTGTGGTCGGTTGCCCTTCTACAACCAGGACCACGAGCGTCTCTTTGAACTTATTCTCATGGAGGAGATCCGCTTCCCCAAGAACCTGGCTCCTGAAGCCAAGGCCCTGCTGGCCGGCCTGCTCAAAAAGGATCCAAAACAAAGGTTTGTGGTTTGGATCTGATGTTTGTTTTTTCATCACCTTGATAATCGGCACTAATTTAGTAAATTCATGAAGAATAATTTGTGCAAATAATTGCGATAAGAACATGATCATGTGACATTGGTGTCTCTTATAGTGTTTATTAGTAAACTGATGACAAGTGTTACTAATTCTAAATCAGTAGTTGAAAGGCTGAAAATAAAAGTTATACCCACAGATATTTTTACAGATATTTAACCAAAATGAAAACACGTGTTTCATGAAAGCTTGAAATTCCAGCTCCAATATTTTTCTTGAGGTCAGTTTCTTTGTAAACATTCGGTAAAAAATGTTTTACTGCAGCCGTATGAAAGCATTTCACTGTATCGAGCACCGTTTAAAAATGTTAATTTATTGCCGGGCTACTACTTATTAAAGTCAATATTGATATTTGCGTTAAAAGAAACTATTGACATCACAGGCAATATTCATTCTTTTAACATGAACACATTGATTACATATTGCTTTGTTTAAAGATTTTATTTTGATAAGAATCCCTTGAATTTGTCAGCCACACTGATTTATCAGTCAGGCTTTTAATCGATTAGTTGTTTGGTCTATGAAACGTCAAAAATTGTTGAAAAATGTCGGTCAGTGTTTCCCAAAGACCGAGATCCTCAAATGTCTTGTTTTGTCCACAACTCCACAAAATATTCAGTTTACTGTCATAGAGGAGTAAAGATATATATTCACGTTTAAGAAGCTGGAATCAGAGAATTTTGACTTTTTTTCTTTAAAAAAAAAATGACTCAAACTGATAAATCGATTATCAAAATAGTTGCCGATTCATTAATAGTTGACAACTTGATTGATTAATCGTTGCAGCTCTACTGTGAAAACGTGGCTGTTGAGCTGAATAACTGGCTACTGAAGATGCAGCAGTGCAGCTCAAGAAAAACATGTTCTTCCTGGGATTTTGCACCACGTCTCGTCTGTAGCACTTGATTAGTTGTCTGAATCTTGCACTGTGCTCGGGGGCAACACATATTCCGCTATAAAATAAGTAACCACATTATTAAGCCCTTGTTCCTTCTTGATTAGTTTTGGTACAGGGTAATGGCCATAAACATGGACGTAATTGATTGTTGTTTTGGTCGAGCCCCAGTGTTTCTGAGAACAGTCAAAGAACTGCTAATATTAGAGCACAGCCTCTCTTACCAACACATGTACCTGTAAGCAGTAAGGAAATGAGGAATAAGTGTTTCTAGAAATTGGTAAATACAAGTCAGAAGGGAACAACACAAGTGCTTGTTGTACATTTCCAATGACAGTGTTTGTACAATTATCTGTCTAAAGAAAAGGTAGCTGGTGAGTGGGTGGTGATGATGAGAGTGTTTTTGTTTTGTTCACAGGCTTGGAGGCGGACCAGACGATGCCAAAGAAGTGATGAGCCACAAGTTCTTCACCTCCATCAATTGGCAGGATGTTCTTGAAAAAAAGGTAAAAAAAAACAAAACCAAATAACATTTAAAATAAGATGTTTAGAAGTTAAAATGACATCTTCCTAAAATGATATCTTTCTTCTCCTCAGCTTATTCCACCCTTCAAGCCCCAGGTTACATCAGAGACGGACACGCGTTACTTCGATGATGAGTTCACAGCACAAACCATAACAATAACTCCCCCTGACAAGTGTAAGTATATCGACATCTGCCATATGTGCTTTAAAGGGCGGGTCCATCTGCGTTTTGTTCGGATTTTTTCAAATGGAAACAACCACTCAGCCGTTGCAAAAAGCAGTGACGTAGGTTACCAAAGACAATCGAAGCTAATCAATAATGTTATGAATAATGTGGATGCTAGCACTAGCTGAGTCAACATTAGCTGTGCTAAGTTTGGAAATAACTGAAGTGAGGTTGCTTGTATGCTCCCACGTTCTGCGAGGGAAAATTACTGCTTTTTTTAATGTAGTCTGGTGGCTTTGAAGAGAGAGATGTAATAAAGATATTTCTTTATGCTTCAGTGTCAGTCGGAAAGGGCTTTCTGATGTCGAGGTAAAGCGGCTGTGGACGGGAGCAGCAGAAAAACATATTTTAGCCATCAAAAAATAATCAATATCTGTTTAAGTGTACGCTATATTTAGAATATTTTCAGAGCTTTACCTCGCCATCAGACAGCCCTCTCGACGGTTCCAGCTGTTATATTGCTGTCTTCAAAGCCAGACCAGACTCCATTCACAAAAACAGTAATTTTACCTCACAAAACACAGGAGTTTCTGGTCTCCCTTCGCATCGATCGGTTAGTTTGTTTGTGTTATTGTGTGTCTTTCGGATCCGAACTACCGTGGCGTCCACTTAGCGGTACATTGCTCAGCTTGTATGCCGATACTCCTGTCTGTTTCTCCAAACTGGGAGCGTGCCGACCGCCTTCTAAG
This sequence comes from Sebastolobus alascanus, assembly GCA_916701645.2. Classification (NCBI taxonomy): domain Eukaryota; kingdom Metazoa; phylum Chordata; class Actinopteri; order Perciformes; family Sebastidae; genus Sebastolobus; species Sebastolobus alascanus. Next base: position 5,785,472 of record CAKAOJ020000068.1, read on the forward strand.
TTACTGTATACAACGTTAATACACTGACTATAAGGATGTATATATACTGTATATGTAGCAGCGTCATCATACAGAAACCTACGTCAGGTCATGTTGGGAAAAAGTTTTTAAAAGGGTTTGGGAAAATAGCATTTTGACGTAAAACATGCATACTTTTGAATATATAAGGAACACCACTGTGAAGCTACAGAATGATATAAAAAGCTCCAAACAAACAGAAGTATTGGACCCAACCCTTTTATATTTGGATTTATATGTGTTTTTATGTCTGTTTTGAACTGGTGGATGCATTTTTTCTCTCTCTCCCTTTGTGTATCCTCCAGATGACAGTTTAGACGCAGAGGATTCAGATCAGCGCACACACTTCCCTCAGTTCTCCTACTCTGCCAGCATACGGGAATGATCGCTCAGACTCTTGAACAAGCAGGCAGGCTCACACACGATCACAATCCCACATACACACTTGCACTGCTGGGGAACGACACAAACACAAACTGGCACAAGACACATTTTCATTCGGTCTTTAACGCACGTATACACACACAGACACACATATCCTGGCTATTCAGACAAGACAGCGATCACGGAGTATGAGACGAACACACGGGCCGTGAACGACTGACCTCGGCAGGTTTGTGTGGATAGACTGGCAGCTTTGTCTCTGTGCGTCCTCTCAGGGTTGGCTCTAGGCTTCCCTGCAGGACTTCTGCTGCACTACACTGGGGTACCACATCAAAGCCTTGACACTTTGAAAACCAGGTTATGCCAGCAAGTACCACCTCTTTACCAGCTGTACCCATGCTACACACACATACCAACCCATGCATAGACTGCATATATATACACACACAACCGTACTTGATAGAATTTTAAAAAGCATAATCAAAATTAGGAAAATGGAAAAGATTTGGGGGAAAAAAGACAAATTTTATTTCATTGATTGTTACGGTTTTAAATGTAAAGCCATATTTCTGCATTTTTTGTGATTTCTTTTTTTTATTTTATTTTTTTTAACAAGTGCTCTTTCTGGAACTTGCTGTTACAAATCAAGTGTGGGACCGTTCCTACAGTCGGGGGAAATGGGGACGAAGGGGGAGGGGAGGAGGGTTGCCATTTCTGTGTTTGCACTGCACGCGTGTAGAAGCGAATGGACGAGTGGATGTGTGAATGAGTGCGCATACGAGTGCAGGAGGATGTATGAACAACCATTTTGATTCTCAACCATCCCATTTGTGTCTGTTTTCATGCATGTTTTTAAACTATTGCTGGAGAAGAGAGGACACTAAACAACACACTCAATGGCCTTTTTTTAAAGGGAACAAGCATGTAACTTATGATGAGTCAGGAATAGAAACTGGGATTTCTTGCATGGCTAACCTTTTGCTTTAAAAGCTGCATTAATTTAACTCAAAGTGATGCAGCAGTCAGGTTGTCGCTGTGTCCACTTACTGACCAAATAGCTGCTGGTTGGAGACCTGTATTCATTTTCGTTTTCATAGAGTGCTGCAGGAATGAGTCCTAAAACCCGGAAATGAGTTAGCATTTTAGCATCTCCGGTTCCCTCGTCTGGAAGTCAATGGGTTTTGTGAATGGGTTTTTAGTAGGGCTGTCAAAGTTAACGCGATAATAACGGCACATGCGATTTTTAGGTTGTAGCGGGCTCAGTTATAAAGCTAGAGTGAAGACAATGGCATGGCCATTTTCAAAGGGGTCCCTTGACCTCTGACTTCAAGATATGTGAATGAAAATGGGTTCTATGGGTACCCACGAGTCTCCCCTTTACAGACATGCCCACTTTATGATAATCACATGCAGTTTGGGGCAAGACATAGTCAAGTCAGCAAACTGACACACTGACAGCTGTTGTTGCCTGTTGGGCTGCAGTTTGCCATGTTATGATTTGAGCATATTTCTTTATGCTAAATGCAGTACCTGTGAGGGTTTCTGGACAATATTTGTCATTGTTTTGTGTTGTTAATTGATTTCCAATAATAAATATATACATACATTTGCATAAAGCAGCATATTTGTCCACTCCCATGTTGATAAGAGTATTAAATACTTGACAAATCTTCCTTTAAGTTACATTTTGAACAGATAAAAAATGAATGATTAATATGCGAATACTAATTATCGATTGACAGCCCTAGTTTTTAGTTAGATGCCTGAAATAAGGTCTGTGGTTAACACAAGCTGAACAGATTTTAAAGTTTTATTCTACGACATAAAATACATCAGTAAATATCCCACTGGTGAATTTTTAAGCTTTTATGTGTCTTTAAAAAAGGCGGTTGCTAACAAGTGGCTAAATGAGACTACTAAACGTCATCACACCGACTCGTCCTCCTTTACAGTCTCGTTGTTTATACTCGCGCTCATGCGACCGTGTTGTAGTTCATTTATAGGCTAACGTTAGCGTTTTACTGATTGCATTCGCACTTCAAAAATCATAAAAGTGGTGTTCGTTTGTGGAGATTATCTTGCTGAACAAAACATGTAAGTATCATAAACTTTTGTTTTGCCACAGAGTTTATTATCTGCAATAATCCAAAACCCAATGGAAAAATCCCATTAGCTTTTTGTCGAGGGAACCCAGGGCGATGCTAACTTCCTGGTTGGCCTACAAAAATACGTCCTCCCTGCAGCACTCTATTAAGGCCAGTCGCTATGTGTTAAAGAGAGTAAGAATAGAAGGAAAGAGGAGAATAGAGACTAGACGCTTCACCACAGTTGTTCCCAACCTGTCTAGAGACACCAATGTAGACACACACAGCCATTCGCTGCCCTCCATCCAGTAATTCTCACTCCCTAGCTGAAGAGTTAGGCACCAATCTTTTGTTCATTTTCCATTTGTAATATCAGTGTAAAGATATTTTTTTTGAATGTTCCCGTATTTAAAGAATGAGAGTTCAATCGTTGTTGAGTCTTTTTATAATGAGGCCAAAAATTGACTGACTTGGTGGACGTTTAACACTTCAAATGATTCCACATCTGATGTTTGTGTTTTCTTTAATCCTTCACTTAAATCTGCGTAGTTGTACGTCTGGAGCAAACAGGTTTACAATCCAACTAAACGCTGCACGAACGGGTCGACCAACCTTCAACCTGCAGACGGGGAACTAATCAAAACATCAGCTGATGTACTGTTAAGTTGAAATCTGCATACTTTGAGTCATGACGGCACATGATAAACACACACAAGTGCTCATATTGACGCATTATTCCATATTGCTGGAAGAGATGTTGGTTGCTCTTTGAGCTTCACTAAAGGAACATCAAGATCTTTTTGTTTGTCATTGTTTTATTTGTTGATTTTTCTCCTTTTTTTTTGTCCATCTATTTCTCAAATTTTGGAAGACACATTGTCTTGTTTAAGTATACATTATATAAGAATTATATATTAAAAGTTTTTAAACGGCTTTCTTTTTGTTCTTCATTTCACCGGGTTTCCATCGGATGAATGCTTATTTAGCTAAGATGGTAACTATCAGTAATTTGATTTTAAATGAGAAGTTAATTTCTGTTTTGCATTATTACATCCCTGAGTCTGAACTGAATACACTGTTCAAAATGTGCATAATTCAGCATATATAAGGAAAGTATTATTAAAGGTACAGTGTGTAGGATTTCGAGGGGATTTATTTGCAGAAATGGAATATAATATTCATAACTATGTTTTCATTAGTGTATAAATCACCTGAAATTAAGAATCGTTGTGTTTTCGTTAGCTTAGAATGAGCCCTTCATATCTACATAGGGAGCGAGTCCTCTTCATGGAGTCCGCCATGTTGCTCCACCATGTTTCTACAGTAGCCCAAAACGGACAAACCAAACACTGGCTCTAGAGAGAACCTTTCATGTTTTTTACGTTACGTGAAGGCCACCGTAGGTCTCCGACACGCTTGTGAAACTGCGGTAACGTGAGCCGCAGAGTGCAAAACCGTCTGACTTCCGTTGCTCCTAAAGTGGTGTTATTATGGTGAGGATGGCGAACAGCGTTACAATAGTTTTGCTCTTGGCGGTACACGTTACCGCAGTCTCGGAAAGGGAGGAGTGAGCGGAGAGGTACTCAGTTGGTTGCCATCTGCAACCTCACCACAGCATTCTGCCAAATCCTACACACTGTCCCTTTAAGGGAAATCATTCTTTTTAGAGAGAAAATAGTCCCTAAGATTTGCCTACATTTTGCAGAACACATTTAAAGTCCCTTTAAAAAAACAAACGTAATTTCCAGACAATGCTTGAACAAAGTAGATAAAACCCTTTGATTTATTCTGCAGGGTTGAGAGTAATAAAATCGGTAGTCATTCTCTGCAGAGCGCTTATTCGACAGCGATGTTTAAAGGTTTTGCAAAAACCTCTAACAGCATTCTCTGGGATCACCCCTCATGTCACACATTAATTTGTTTTGATTACGTTTGTGTGAGTGACAGTGAGATGTTTGAGTGAAAGTGGTGACGATGACACAGAAAAGCAGCAGGTTTTTGACTCATCGTTGGGCAGCAGGTGGCCCCACATCCTGCAGATGATAATGTGATCGAATGGCTTTGATTTACAGTTCACAACTCCAGCACCTCTTCTCACTGGCTCAGGCACAGCCATCATACTCTAGCCTAGCGTCCTGCTTTGGAAACGGCAGGATCGGATATCAGAACCACTGCACTGATGGACTCCACTGTGGATTTGCCTTCATTGCTATCATGGCCATCAGGGGGTGCTGCTGAACTTTTTTAATATTGGTTGTGAAGCCATACTCTGAACCTCGCTGCTGGCCACGCTTTAAGCAATGCTTCACAGCTGAACACATGCAAGTTAATACCCCTGACCTCTCCTGTAGGCAAACACAGGCACAACAAGTGCCTCCTAACTATTGTGTAAATACCAAAAAAAAAAAAAAAAAAGCTTGATGGTGAATGCAGCATTCGTAGAGGGGGAGGCCTGCAGCTTTGTAGTATTTGATTTGCAGCTTTACTATTTGCTTCTCTGTGTATTTGAATGTGATCAACAGTCACGAATGTCACACCTGATGCTGGTGTAGCAAGATTTTTTGTTTGCTTGTTGCTGTTAGTTGAGGCTCAGAGTGCAAAATGAAAAAAGCAATCTTTAAGGGGAGGACGTTGTCCTGGTAGACAGTTTCAGCCCCCCTTTGCAAGACTTTACAATGTAACGGGTGATACCTGCTACAATATGGTAGCTTATAACATTTGCAACTATAATGTGCCAGTAAACATTTTTACTGAATAAAGCTGTGTGTGTCTTCTTTTGCTATTTTTTCTGTGTACAGCCTCATGTAATCCACTGCAACGGCTCTGCAATCTTTCGTAAAGCTTAGTGTTAATGTTTTATGACCAGGGTCTTAGGTACTAGGGTTATTTTCACAATTAATCGATTAGTTGTTGGGTCTATAAAATGGTGAAAATCAGTGTTCCCCAAAGCCCAAGATGATGTCCTCAAATGTCTTGTTTTGTCCACAAAACACTAGACTTTTTTGGTGGATGGACAAATTGTTTTTTGTATGGGTGGGGTTGTTCTGTTGACCTCAACCTGGGTACAGCCCTGATTTCATAGTCAGAGAGCTGTTGTTTTAGATTTGATTTCAGGCCGTAGTATATAGTGTTTAATTGTATTCCATAATATAGAAAAATCGTTATCCTGTCTCCCTCAAATCAGCACCGCCAAAAACTGAATGTTAGTTTATAATATTGCAGGGACAATAATGGATTGCATTTGACTGTACATGCATGAATTTCCATCAATGAATGTCATACATAGCCTGCCACAGAAGCACATAAGTAAGTGTAGAGTGTGAAGTTTTTGTTTGAAATGTGACAAAATGTTTCCTGTACAAATCTTGAATGTCAAGAAAACAAAATATTGCTGTAATGTGCATGGCAAGCGGTTTCACACCGACCCATATCCTATCCTCTCTATTGCCATTCTGTTGCTAGGGCAACAGCTTTGGTCCAAGTCTACTTCCTGTCAGCTACATTGACCAACACAGTAGCAAAGAACATATATTGCCAGGAAGTGAAAGTCAATTGTTTGTTCCATTGCAACATCAGCGCCCAACAGCAAAGCTACTCTTCCGCCATTTTGGACTGAAAGCAACTACCAGACGCCAGTAAAATGCCGTGGTACGTGTCCACAGGGGCGTTTTTTTACCGTGAGGGATCACCTTGCTTCCCAGCATTGGACGCTTGGTGGGCTGCTGATTGGACGAACGCTTTCCCTCTTGGGCTGCTGCTCCCAGCTTTAAAACCGGAAACAAGATGGCGGCTCGTTTGGAAACTTTCTTCACTTATATCAGGCAAATAGTTCACCGACATGTGTTTCTGAAAACATTTTATGCAAGAAATAAGTCATGCAGTTGCTGAATCCAACTTTATTTTGGATAAACAACACTTATTTTAAAAGTTTCTCGGGAGTTTCCAGAGGCGGCAAGTCGCGTTGGACGCCAGTAATTTGCATAAAGTAGCCTAGACATAAACTTTATGCAAATGAGGAGCGGGCGACGTGACGGTCCGTCTCTCGAATTACGCAGCCACCCTACCAGAATGCATTGCAGGGCTGCTTACATAGACAATGAATAGGACGGAGCCTGTGGACATGTACCATAAGTATGAAAGTAAAACAATATTATTTCTATTCTATTGTCATATTCTACCGAAATGGCCTGTGTTGACCAATAAAATATTATAAATATCTAAAAATGGCGGCTGTTGTAAAAAAAACAACAACAACAATGGGGTTTCGTCGCTTTGCTTCTGTACTGACTGTAGTAGCTAGCAGGGAGCGAGCCCGCAAACTGTGGGAACTCTCGCGAGAGAGATGAGGATAGGGTGTGGGGTAGCGAGTCTAGCGAGAGTTTTGCTCGTACATTCAGAGCCGGCCCAGCCAATAAGCGATCATTGCGGTGGCTTAGGGCCCCGTGGCCAGCAGAGGGCCCCTTTAAAACAAGAGATGTTGTTTCTGTGCCATATGTACTGAGAACGCACAGTCAGAGGGCCCCCCAAAAAATTTTGATTAGGGCCCACAAAGGTCTAGGGCCGGCTCTGAGTACATTGCAACAGGAAATACAAAGGGGCCCATGAATGAAAAAAATGTTGATTAGGGCCCACAAAGGTATAGGGCCGGCTCTGAGTACATTGCAACAGGAAATACAAAGGGGCCCATGAATGAAAAAAATGTTGATTAGGGCCCACAAAGGTATAGGGCCGGCTCTGAGTACATTGCAACAGGAAATACAAAGGGGCCCATGAATGTTTATGTTGACAAGTTTAAAAAGGTCTGTTCAGCCTGAACTTTGGGTCATTTCAACCTAAATTAGCCTATTCTATGTAAAAAAAAAAAAAAAAAAAATAGTCGGTCACATTGAGCAAAACGCGGTTTATTTTTCAAAGGGTCGACCGGAAGTCGTGATCCTCCCCTCCCCAATCAGTGCGGCTCACCTGTCTGTCTTTATTAGCGGCTGTCCGCCGGGCAGCATGGCTGCTCTCTCTCTCTGCTCCAAGCCTCCGCCCGACCCCCGTGGATAAGTAGCTGCAGCGGCCCGGCTCAGGAACTCTGTCTCCGGCTGTGAACATGGCCAGGACCGGTTTCTGCGACTCCAAGCCCCTGCTGGACTTACACAAGAAGGTGAGCATCTGTTCTGTGGCACCCAGGAAAATAACAAAAAGTTTAGTGCTGTTCCAGTTTAAGTGTTGGAGTAATTCTTATTTCCCCCTTTTTTATGTTTGACCATTTCCCTCTTTTATTTTCTAAATAATTGATGGCAGATAGGCCTAGTAGATAGTATTTATTGAGCAATCAGTTGGGGGAAGTTAACAGAAGAAAACTCATTAAGATCTCATTACTCTGTCATTAATTCCCCATGGTAACTCATGCTTTTTCAGTTCAAGTTATGTAAACTATCAACTATTCTTCATGTAACATCCACACCTATAAGCCTAGGTTTTGTAACAACAATAACATTGTAAGTGGTGAAATTACTGAACATGGGAGTGCACATTTAGTCTCGAGTGTTTCCTACATTTATTAAGCTGATTTAGGCCTTTTAACAGATAAAGATTTGTCTGAGACAACTTGGCATTAAGAGTACTAATATGTCTGCCATTTCTTTTATGAGTGTGATATCTGCATTTTTTTTTTTTTTTTTTGGTTTGATTAGGACACATCCTGAGGATTTCAGAGTGGTACTGGGTGTGGTTTGCTTCATATCGCAATATATTCCACAAGTGTGAAATGCAAAAAAAATGACCCACATTAGGCTAATTCACCCTACTTTTGTTTTTAAGTGCTTTAGTTATTGTTTCTCAAACTCTACACACTGGTCTGCTACCTGCTTGTGTTGCCAGGAAAGTAATTGCATTCACCTGCCATGATCCCAGGTGTCAGTGAGCTGCTGATTAGATCACAGATGGGTGGAGGGGGACCTCGGGAGTGTTCACGACCTCAAGTGAACCACATTCATTTTGTGGCATTACTGTCCACTGATAACTGATGTTCATACAGAGAATAGGCCTCTTGGAAAGATGGCGGAAAGTGCGTGTCGAGGTTCAGCTGCTCCTAGTTTTAGCCGGCCTCGTTTAAAACCTGTGATTTATGAGACTATTGACGGCAAAATTATCATTGAGGATGAGTTTCTTAACTTCCTCGTGGTTAAAATAAAAACGATGAGTCGGGATGAATTAGTCCTTGTGGCTTCAAACACCTTCGACTCCGAGTGGATTGAGTCTTCAAGAAAAGTGTTGTTTGAACTTTGTCCTGACACTAAGCAACGGTGTGTGGCCTTCAAAGGCAACCAGGAGGTTGTTAATAATATTAAAAGTTGCCTAAAAGTGTTAAACGAATGCGGAGAAAACATCCCCCGATTCGTCTCCCACTACCTGGATGAGCTTCCACCGGTAACGTTTAACAACATGGATGTCTCAAACCTGCTCTGCAAGATGGAGCGTCTTCACAGTGAAGTTAGCGCGCTAAGGCACGCAGTAAAACTTCAGGCAGACATCGGCGAGGACCTGAGTATTGTTACTACGGCCATTGACCGCAGAGTTGCCGCTATGGAGCGTCCTCTGCATCTCGCACAGATTTGGCCTCGGGAGTCTGTCGGGCAGAACATCTTAAGTTTGCGAGCCCAAAGGTTGCAGCTCTCCTTGCCATTTGTTTTACAGGGTTTATGACCCATGGACTATTGCCAGACTCTATGTTGCTGAAACTGTCTGTTACTCTTGTGCCTGTCATCAATGACAAAGCTGGCAAGGTTGGGAGCCTGGATAATTATAGGCCAATCGCACTAGCCAGTGTTGTATCTAAAGTCCTCGAGAGGATTTTATTAGATGGTTTATGTAAATATCTTGGTACCACAGACAACCAGTTTGGCTTCAAGGCTAGGCATGGCACTGATTTGTGTATATATGCCTTGAAAGAAGTAGCCGAAAGCTATAGAAGGCAAAACTCCTCTGTTGTAATCGGTTTTATTGATTCATCTAAGGCTTTTGACCGAGTAAATCACCAAAAGTTGTTTCTGAAATTGAGTCAAAGGGGCGTCTGACAGCATTATAAGAATCTTGGCATACTGGTATGCGAAACCAGAATATGCAGGTCAAATGGGGCAATAGAGTCTCCGATCCCTTTGGTGTTGGTAATGGAGTAAGACAAGGGGGGTTACTTTCACCAGCCCTCTTTAATGTGTACAGGGATGAGTTATCTGACCAACTAAGAGGCTGTAAAACAGGCTGTATGATTGGTAAACCATTTCATGTATGCTGACGATCTGGCTATTGTCTCTCCTAGCAGCGCTGGGTTTCAACAGCTGCTGAATATATGCTCAGAGTATGGAGTCAAATATGATGTGCAATACAATGCAAAAAAGAGTGTTGTCATGATCTGTAGAACAAAAGAAGATGGGGACCTCAACTTTCCAGCTTTTTATCTATCAGGACAACTGCTATGTGTTTGTAATAAAACAAAATATCTGGGGCACTTTATTACAGATCAAATGTCTGATGATGACGACATTTACAGGCAGTGCCGTATATTATATGCTCAAGCTAACATGCTGGCAAGAAAATTCTACATGTGTTCAGACCATGTCAAGATAGGTCTCTTTAGAGCCTATTGCACTCTCCTCTATACTGCCCCCTTGTGGGCCAAGTTTAAAAAGGCGAGCATGCATAAGCTTCAGGTTGCCTTCAATGACTGCATGCAGATATTACTTAAAAAACCCAGGTGGTGTAGTGCAAGCGAGCTGTTCTGTAATGCAGGTGTCAACACTTTCCAGGCTCTGTTGAGAAACCTGATGTATAAATTTATATGTCGGCTAAATGATTCTCAGAATGCCATCATCATGCTACTGTCAAATCCTTGTTTTAGTGTTATACGATAACAGTCACCCCTGTGGAAACATTGGTACAACTGTCTTTTAGAAAAAGTGGCAGTTCCTATTTTTAATGTTTGTATTGTTGTTTGTGTTGTATGTTTTTTAATGGACTTCGAGTCTGTCAATAAAGATGAATTGAATTGAATTGAATGACCTGAAGTCACTATCAAAGATATCAGACTTTTTTGATGATCACATCAGTATCAGTGAGACTTTGTGTTATCCCTGCAGGCGGATGAGAGGCGAGCCCCGTTAAGAACCTGGTCTACTAACACCTCTGGGCCTATAGATCGCTGGCAGCCTGTGGAAGTAGACGAGTCCAGGATGGTCCCTGTCAAAATGGAGCCGGAACGCAGATGGGTACGCCTTCTTTCCTGCTTGTCATCTTCACCCAACACATACTACAGCGTCTCTGTCATCTTAGCTCTTGTTTTAACTTCTTTCCCCCAGAATATATTAGTTTTAAATGATGACTAAGTGGTTAATGCATCAGCTAATAGTATTAACCTATTTGTACCCAAAGACTATATTTAGTATGATAAGGAAAAAGTGCCACAACATTTGTTCTGATTAGTCAAAATTCTTGAAATTTGGTACAGACATGCAAGTATCTAACAGTACAACTCTGAAATGTTTAGATCACATGAAAAGTCACACTTTTAGTAAAGGGACTGTAGGTAAGTTTTTACACATTTAAACTTTTTTTTTGGCAATGTGTGAACAGGTTGTAACCCAACCTTAAATATTAGACCTTCCCTGACTTTCTGGGTTTCCTCTATCAGCCTGTAGACCGAGTTAATGTGAAGAATGTGGGACGATTTTCGGTGAAAATCCGACAGATGTGACATCATGCGCGCTCGCGGCACTGTCCCAGGCACTGAAATGGGGGAGACAGAAAAACATGTTGGTTAACGAATACCTTCGAATGTTTCTCACCGAAGCTTCGAAGCCCAAAAAATGGTATTCGAGACAGCCCTAGTCGAGACTTTTTTTTCTGTCATGATCATAACAATCCCACTTGCATGTGTGTAAGGCGTTGTCTCTTTGCAGGAAAGGAGGTTATCGACGCAAACCAGCGAAGGCATCATCATGGGGTTCCATGAAGACAGTTTAACACACTCAGCTGGTAATCAATACCAAAAGGTTTTCAAATGTATTTTCACCCCAAATAAATGCTCTTGATATGGGGATAACTGCAGTATCTACACTCAGATGGTTACTTTATCATGTTGTAAAAGATAAATGATTTACTCGCATGTTGTGTCCTCCTTTCCGTCCTGTATAGCAGATGGGTGTGTGGAGGAGCCGGTGCTTCTTTACCCTCATGGGCTGCATGGTCTCCACAGCCTGCAGGCACTGGTGCCCAGCCTGCTGCGCCATGAAGTGGAGGCAGCGTTGGAGAAACTGGACCTCATATGGGACCGGGCGTACGCCTGGGACATGTTCTTGGATATGATGGTGAGACATCATGAGCGGAGATCACTAAACAGCTTCATGTGTTTATGTAATGTTCTCTAAGGAAGGAACATTATCCGTAAAATGTGCTGTGTGCAGACCTCCCCACTATATAATTGAGGGGCAGATTGGCACAAGTACTTATCGTGCTGCATCTCTTTAAATATTCAGTGTGTGCCTCCTGTTTTCTGTTTTCACCCTGCAGAGAACTCAAACACAAAACTCTTTTTCCAACGCCGACCTGCCCCGGCATTTTACTGACGCCACTCGTGCTGTCCTGGTGGACTGGCTCATTCAAGTACATGTAAGTATTTCTGTAGACGGAGGGTTTCTTCTATCTCAAAACAAAGCTGGTCTAAATGTTCAGTCAGGAAAAAAAAATTAAAGTCTATGTTAACTTGAGAATGAGGCTACATCAAAAGAATAGATTGAAAAAAAGTGTATTTCCTAAAATGACACTGTATTTCAGAGAGTTAGATGAGATTGATACCACTCATCTGTACAGTAAATATTAAGCTACAGAAAGATAGTTAGATACTTTATTGATCTATCATAAAGCTGGTTATCTTAACAAAACAGCACCTTTAAAGCTCAATAGTTAATCTTTTTGTTTAATCTGTACAAAAACCAACCAAGTAAAATTATGGTTTTATGGGTTTCAATCTTGATTGCCCGTTTTATTCCCTACCAGGAGATGATGCATTTTCAGGAAGAGACCCTCTATCTGGCCATACACCTCCTCAACCGCTCCCTGTGTCAGATCAAGGTGACCACAGTCAACCTGCAGCTCCTCGGCATGGTTTGCCTCTTCCTGGCTGCAAAGAAGGAAGAGTGTCTCCTCCCTGAGGTAAGCTGGCTCAGCCCTCCCCAACTATAAAGCTTGCTTTGGAAGCTTTGCTTCCGTGCGGTAACTCCTGTCTGCTTCTCCAAACTGGGGGCGTACCGACCGTCATCTGCTGTAGGTAATACACTGACTATGGATAAGTACCTCATACAACCCCACTTCAAAACACACAGACTATCCCTTTAAACATTATTAATTGTGTGTGGTGTCTGCAAAATATCTAAATTGACCCTGATTGTTTGTTTGCTCTTGGTAGAGCAAAACTTCAGGTTTAATGTTTATTTATTCTTAGCTAGTTATAGACTTAAAGCACTAAAACTTGTGACAGGAAAGTTTGTAGCTTTAATGCTCAGAGAAATTCATAAATGGGATATAAATCACACTTTTTTAACCTTGAATGAGTGTAGCAAGGAGTGACAACCAAACATCTCGTCCCTTCTCTGACAACAGACACATTTTTTCTTTTTTGTGCATCTTCTCCCAGGTGTCTGGACTCTGCTACTTGATGGACCACACCTACACAAAGCATCAGCTGCTGCGAATGGAGCGCAAAGTCCTCTTAGGGCTCAAGTTCGATCTGTCCTACTGTCCCCCTCTGCATTTCCTCCTCCTCCTCGCCTCCATCGCTCGCTGCAGTGCTAAGGTAAATGTGCATTACGTTTCTCTTCCTGTCAAGTGAGGTTACTTTGTAGAGATCTGAAGTGTCGTCTGTGCCACCAGGCGGTGTGGATGGCTCGCTATCTGCTGGAGCTGTCTCTCCTGGAGGGCCAGTGTGTGGTGTTTCTGCCCGTGCAGCTGGCAGGAGCGGCCCTCTGCGTGTCCCGCCAAGTTCTGCAGGAGCCCCCGACACCAGAGGGGGAGGCTGCATGGTGTCTGGCCTCCAGCGTCCATGTCAGCAGGTGAGAAGATGCACTCCCCTTATCCACAGTGCACTTTTGATAGCCTTAACCCCTGGCATTATCAGCACTAGTTACTGAGCTCTGACTTCTTTGTGGTCCTAACTTCACAGATAAAAAACTTTTTTTTCCCAGATGTTTTGTATTAGTCTGCATCCCTCCTTCCTGTCGATTTTAACTCTGTATGCTTTGTGTTTTTCAGTGAAACTTCCCTGCTGAGGATCATGCAGATTCTGGCCAGTGCTGGAGCTAAGGCCCTCACCCGAGAGACTTGCGCCACTTTTATTAAATTCTCCTCCCCAGAGACCATGCAGGTCAGCAGGCACCCGGGTCTAAAAAACGCCGCTGATCTGCTGGGTGTATGCGCTTAAAATTCCTGACTCTCAGAAACTTAATTATATGCAGAAGCCTCAAGGTAGAGATGCTAGACCAGTATCACCTGAGGACTCCTGTGTGGTCCAAGCCTCTGACCAAGGCTGTATAATCTTTGCTGTGGATCCTGAGGAGTTGCCACGGAAATGGGTGAGGAAGAAGTGTGGAATATTTTGATGCCAAACATGGTTTGACAAAGGATTGATTTAGCCAACCCAGTAGCACACCTGTTTTATGATCTTATCTCGCAGCTGATTTAGAAAATATTTGAATTGTATTGATGTGTCCTTGTCTTGTCATTTTGTGAAGAGGATGTGGGCTGTCTATCAAGTTATTATGAGAAGTTTTAATGTAAAAAATAAAGTGTCTGCTGCCAAGTTTTGAGCTTCATGCTGTTTATTTTGCACAGTTTCTACAGTTCTACATGACAGCAGAGCCCCCTTCTGACTGCATGGCTGCACTTTTGGCCATTCCCACTTACATGTGCAATCAAGCTGACACAGCTGACGGGCTCAAAGGAGTCACTGTAGAGAATGTTGGATAGCTGGCACAGCAACTAAATATCAAGAATGTTTCTTTTCAATAAATGTCAAGAAACAAATGCTCATTTTGCACAACCTGAATATTGTTAAACTGCATATTTTTCTGTACAGAATTAGTTTTGTCCTACTCCATAAAAGATGAGCTCTCCCCATGTGCAATTGTGTATGCAGGCTCATTCCAGCAAGCAGTTTGTTGGCACAGTTTAAATGTGTGCAAATCTGTGGTCACTGGTCAGCTGCTGTTTGGAATAAAACCCAGCAACATGACTAGAAACTGCAATTCAAGCTACTTTGATTTTTGCTGAAGCCATCTTTCTCAGCGCATTAATTTTGATCTTGATCCCACAGTCTTGATTTTTTTTTTTCCTAGACTTTATTTAGAAAGTTCAATACAGTAGTTACATAAACATGTTCAGAAAAATTCAGTAAATATATTTCACAGAATGAAAATAATATAAAAATAAAATAACTTTTACAACAAGTAAAATGTAAGGAAAGGAAAAGAGGAATGAAAACAAAAAAGAAAAAAACAATTGGGGTCTGTTAAACAATTGGAATACATTTGAAATCTAATAGTTTTTGCCAATTTAGAATTTTTGAGTTTCAAGTTTTCAATCGTAGTCAAATATGTTTTAAAATCAGTATATTTAAAAGTATGAGGGTATTCTTTTCAGCATATAATTTTATGAATATGGTATTTTGCTAAGATATTAATAAAATGAATTATTAATTATTTTATTATTATTAAACTGGGATTGTTAAAAGTGAGTAAAATCTCAATCTTTGTAATATGAAGTCTTGTAGTGAGCAGAGCCTCTTTATGTTTATTGTTGTTTTTATAATGCTTTTTTTATTGAACACATGCTCATTAACAGAGGTACAAACAGATACATAGACAATTGAATAATCAAAATAATAATTACATATACATTTCATAATGCCAGAGTTTGTTATATACATCATATAGTCATTTACTAACTTAAAGGTCTTAAATGCTTCTTTGTTCTTAACATTGGGTAAGATGGTGCTATATTGTTTGAATTCATTAATAAAGTGCAGGAAAGTTGGCTTGGTTCCTAACCTTTTTTTGCTTATGAATATGAAATTTTCCAAAAATAATAAATAATTGTATGACAAACAGTCATATGTTATTTTCAATCTTATATTGACTGGTAGAAAAGATATCCGCACACTTAGATCTATGCAGTATTTCACTTTATATATATATAGACAGGTTGAGCGGTTGTCCTCCTGCAATCTTATCTTGACTAAAATATAGCATTATTTTATTTTATTTTTTATTTTATTTTATTGGTTTAGAAGGACTGTGTCCACAGACATTAATTGTTTACATAGAAACAAAAAGATGGGTGCACCAGATTTAGCAGGGAAGCTAATTTCCATCTGTAGTCCTAAACAGACACAATAGGCACAATAGACACAATAGACACACTACATAACATCACAACAGGATCACAATATAACATCACAGTTTCAAGTACAATCCAAAATACAATAAATACATATAACACAATAATAAATATGACAGACTTCAGTCAAGCAGCATTATCACAAATAAATACAGTGAAAATACATGTTTTTTTAAATTACATCAAACATATTTATTTCAATTCAATTCAATTCAATTCAATTCCATTTATTGTCATTCTGCAAGGCAGAAAGAAAGTGCGTTTCCCAGGATCAGTGCAATACAATAATAAATACAAAGTGCAATATAAATAATAAATAGCTGACACACAGTACTATATATAGTTCAAAACAATAAAATAAAATAGAACACTTATCACAACGAATGAATGAACATTAGCCACAGCACACTCTCAAGCTCAGAGTAATGGTTAAAATATAAATTAAGAATAAGAATGTTAACATCAGTTAAAAGTGTCCAGCACATGTGCAAAAATGCCTTCGGGTACAGGTATTTCAACATTCATCTTAAGTTTCTTTTGTAGAAAGTTGGCCACATCAATGCAGGATATTCTTGTATATATATATATATATATATCTATATATATATATATATATATATATATATATATATATATATACAGTGGAAGAATAGATGGGAAGTACTCTCTTTTTCTTTCTGACACAATTTTATTGGATAAATTCTATGTAATGTCTTGAGAGACACTTCTCTTTTTGTTTATTGCACACTTCCGCTATCACATGCACTCATCTCTGATTGGCTGTCGTAGTTGTCGCATGGACCAATGGGCGCTCAGCTCGCAGACATTTCATTGTGTCTGGTAGGAGGTCCAACAGGCGTCTGTGGGTTCAACTGAGGTAACGCGGACAGTTATCACCCCCATGTTTAATTGTGTCAACCGGTAGGCCTCTTTTTGACTCTCTTCTACCTCCATATAGCTTCGACTGAGATAATTTCGATATGTATTATGTTTTTTCACTCCTTTTTTAACATTTCGCGGTCACCTCAAACGGCCTCGTCAAGCGAGCTACAGTTAGCTCGTTGGTTAGCCTTCGGGATTTCAAAACAAAAGCGGGGAAGTCGCCTCTGTTGGATAAACATTCAAGTAAGTACTGATTAAGGATTGTAAAAATCAAGATTATTATAAGTTACGATGAATATCATAACACTAGGTGGTATTATTAACAAAATTTCCCTTTTTTATGTAGGTGTGCGTTTTATTTTGAAACCGACCATATATGGTGTTCCTAGTTCTGAGGAACTTGACAGACATTGCCAAATCGCAACCCCCCCCCCTTTTCACTGGAGCCTTATCTCTCGGCATATTAGACAAAGAGAGGAAAAATGAATCATTTTATACCGTAACTGACAGATAACTATTTAAATATGACACTGCAGGTGTTGCCCAGTGCCTTAAAAGTGAGCGCAAGTGTGAAAATAATTGGCTGTTAAACATTTGAAGGTAAGGTTTTTTTCCACTGCAGATAGGAGATATTAATGTATTGGGTTTGAAAAAGACGTGATATATTGCTACATTTCTATACCTCCTATTCAAGCTCTCACTCCTTTATAACTTTTTTCGTCTTGCACAAAACTGTCGGCTTGTTAAAGACACATTATGTACTGTGAGTTTTGTGTGTTTTTTGTGTGTGTGTTTACAGCCAGTGTGAGAGGAAGTCGTGTATCTCGAAGTTGAGTGTTACATAATAAGGGTGAGGGTGAGGGTGGGGGGGGGAAGGGAGGGGTGCTGCCTTCACTGCCTCCGAAAATATGAGAAGCACTGGTTGAACGCACACAAATGACCGAAAGCAAACGTTTTACACACTTTCAGTACAACAGGAAATGTCTACGAAAAGGGAGACGTGGTGTTTGTCAAAGGTGGAGAACAATGGAGTTGTACAGCTGATCATAAAAGTCAAAATACAAATTGCAAGCCCACTGCAGAGCTTTACATGTTGCAGCAGTGTAGATTTTGTAGCAGACATAAAAATGTGAATATCAAGTGCATGGCTTCATTGTTGATTTTTGTGTCCTTGTATCATCACTACTACTCCTACTGGAGCCAAAGAGCTCATAAGGGAGAGCACAGAGCAGTATCTGATGTCGTTCAGGGTCAGCTGAGGTGATCTAGCTGATCATTTCCTCAGCTGATTCAGCCACCCATGCACTACCTTTTCTTCTGTATTTGGATTTGCACTTTGACCATCAGATACAGGATATCCAACTCGTTTTGGAAGACACAGGAACACACAAAAAAGTGATTTATAAAAACAATTAAAATCAACGAATGAAGGAGGTTAAATAACGCTCCAAACTTGCGCTACATTTTGGCGAGGAAAAGCTGTCATGGCCATTTTCGACGGGGTCCCTTGACCTCTGACCTCAAGATATGTGAATGAAAATGGGTTCTATGGGTACCTACGAGTCTCCCCTTTACAGACATGCCCACTTTATGATAATCATGCAGTTTGGGGCAAGTCATAGTCAAGTCAGCACACTGACACACTGACAGCTGTTGCTGCCTGTTGGGCTGCAGTTTGCCATGTTATGATTTGAGCATACTGTATTTTTAATGCTAAATACAGTACCTGTGAGGGTTTATGGACAAGATTTGTCATTGTTTGTGTTGTTAATTGATTTCCAATAATAAATATATACATACATTTGCATAAAGCAAGTTTATTTGTCCACTCCCATGTTGATAAGAGTATTAAATAAAAAATGTGTGATTAAGCGCGATTGATCTTGGACAATCATGCAATTAATCGTGATTAAATATTTTAAAGGGGCTATATGTAAGAATCAGAAATTGCTTGTTCACAGCGACACCTGTTGCCTCAATGTCAACGAAAGTCAGCGTCCTGTGGCTCGCGCTCGCGCTTTCGGCTCTCGCTACATTGACATGAACGAGCACCGGTCTAAACAGTGAGGCGACACACGTCAGCTAACAGACAATATCACTCTATATTTCACCTGCTTGGCAGTAATGTTAGCTGACCAGAGGAAGGTCTCTCCATGAATCAATGCTGATCCTAGTGTTGGCTTTTCCTCCCGATCCGGACGGAACGGAGGGAACGGGGGGGAGGGAGACACCGACACCCGGTCGGGACGATAACGTAACTCGCTGCGGAGCTCCGTCACTTCACAAGACACGGGAAACCTCTGTTGGTCTGGAGGAGCTGCAGCAGTTATATCTGCAAAAACGTCCACTGCACATTCACCAGATATTCTAAGAGCTAAACTAACTCTTCTGCAGTGTGTAGTGTGCGCGCGTTCACGTGGATGTGGAGCGAGCCGAGCGTGTGAGAACGAGCGCGGTGTGCAAACAGGCAGGAGCAGAGCTGCTGCGCGCTCGCGTACCAACACGCGAGCGCGCATGGGATACCGACCCGTTAGGATTTATGCACGTGATAAGTTACAAATAGTCCCTTTAATCGATTGACAGCCCTAATATAAACCCATATTAATGTTGATCGATATGTCAGTTGAAACTTTATTATTTATTTGTTTATTTTGATACCCCTCCACAGACTTATTTCAATTCTCAGGTATTTCTTAAAGGCCATTACCAGACACAAAATATGAGGACATGTGGAGCGCCATTTTGGCTGCTACACCTTTAAGATGGATAGTTGTCATATAGTTGCGTGTGAGAAAAGAAATGGGAATAAATTAATGTTTAACCCCAGCTTAAACAAGCTGCAGCAATCTTGTAAAAACACAAATTAACTCTGTGCTCCATGTCTCTGCCTGTTAGCTTGAATTACAGCGTTTTATTTGGGTAAACGGTGTTACAGGCTCTTTATCTCTGTGGACTCAAAACAACACATGACCCTTGCATTACACTGGCTCCCTGTAAATACATGTGGGCACACACATGTACACACATGCACGTAAAGACAATAGAGTGTGGAAAAATGAGTCAAATGGGCTTATTTGTTTTGTTTTTTCATCACATTTCTCATGAGCTTAAACAAAATGTATATATACATGGAGAGTTTTGGCACTGTCTCCAGTTACCTGTCACTTTTCAATGCTATTCTTCTCAGTACTTGTACTCAGTACAGTGCTGTATACTGTACCTATACTGTATCTGCAGGACCATCAAAGACAGGCTGTTAAAAAACTATGTAGAATTAACAGCACACAGTTTTTTTTAATGAAACTGAATGCTGCTGATAGTGATGTCAGTGCATACCATCTATTCAACTCTGTGGTTAGTATTGTCATCTAAGGCATTTCAATACTGGTGCATTCAAAATGTGCCTTCATTGCTTCAAATGATACCAGTATGAAATAAAACATCTAATAATATGTAACTTTTAAAATAATTTTAAGCAAATGACAATATTAATTTGTATATCTTTTTATTGTTTTGCATCTAAAAGAGTTTAAAAAAAAGAAGAAAATGTTCTATTCAGATGGCCATTAGAGGCTCGATCCTATACCAGCATGCAATGGGTGATATGCAGATTACAACCAGGGCAGGTCACCAGTCCATCGCAGTGCTAACACACAGAGCTCTGTCTCATGAGAGCAAAAGATTTTTTGTTTTTGTGCTGTCCATTCAGAGACTAAATATCACGTATTCTCTCATTAGGGTCCAGCATGCCGAAGGAGCAGCCTTGCCTGAGCGAGCACGGTCCTTGTGTTTCATCCAGCAAGAATGCTAAAAATAAGAGCAACCGTATGACTCTGCTGGCAATACGTGATACTAAAGACGCAGACGACTCCAGTGGAAGGGGCTCCCGCTGCAGTTCAGAAAAAGACTCTGGCTACTCTGGTGAGTAAATGAAGTAAAAGAATGGAGTCTACTGGCTTTGAAGAGAGCGATATAACAGCTTCAGTTCCCCGTCATAAAGGGCTGTCTGATGGTGAGGTAAAGCTTTGAAAATATTCTAAATATAGCGTACACTTAAACTGATATTGATTATTTTTTTTAATTTTTTTTAAATACGTATTTCTGCTGCTCCTGTCCGCAGCTGCTTTACCTCGCTGTCAGACAGCCCTTTTCCAAAGGGGAACTGAAGCTGTTATAGTGCTCTCTTTAAAGCCACAAGACTACATTCACAAAAGCAGTAATTTTACCTTTACCTTAAAAAAATCTGAACTAATTCTTTCAGTTATTTCCAAACTTAGCACAGCTAACTTTGACTCAGCTAGTGCTAGTGTTCAAATTAGTCATAACCTTATTGATTAGCTTCGATTAGCTTGCTTTGGTAACCTACGTCACTGCTTTTTGCAGCAGCTAAAGTTGATGGTTGCATATTTTGACAAAATGGGGTAATACATAGCAAGGTGGTATGAAAAAATGCAACAATTTATAACACTACCAATCTATGTCACAAAAGTTCAACTATCTCTTTGTGCATTGTGTCAGTCAGCATGTATTTCTTGTTCCGACTTCTCTGCAGACGGCTCAGACTGGCAGCAGACAGATGTGGAGGACCAGCAGAGCAACAAAAGCCAGTCCAGAGACAGCAAGCATGCAGAAACTTCCCAGCCAGGTCAAACCAAAGATCTTGGGCAAGGGAATCCTCGGAATCCTACCGTGACGCCAGCAGGCCGCGAGCTCCCACCCATCTACATCATCAATAACATGCTGCTTAAGCAGGTAAGACAGGTTTAAGCGCAGACAGTTAGGTTAGGAATACCCACTATTTCTCTGCTGATAATGATTCTCTTAAACTATAAGTGGAAAGGTAAGAAATGAGGTAGTGTACACCAGAGCCCATGTATAACAAGAAATGCAATGGGTGAAAGATGTATAAAGAGACAATGTTATAAATGAAGTTGCATAGTGAAGCTGCTAAATGTCAGTCATAGGTCAGGGTCACTGACTATTACAGTAAGAATGGCAAGTATTTGAATACTCTCACTTATTTTTGTGACTGTTGACATTTTTTGCATCCATATGTGGCAGAGGGATAGGGAGGGAGTTTTCATTATGCATCTGCCAAAAACAGGGAGGAACAAGAGTAGATTTAATATTTCCCTATCTTACAATGTGATTCCTTTAAAATGAACCAAATGTATTCATACCCCTCCTTTAAATACTGTGTTTAATGGGGGGGGGGGCTTGATTTGTCTTGAGTATCGTGATTTTTTTTAAAGGATTTTGTAATCTGGAATCTATATTATTGCCTCATTTGAGTCTATGCGGAGGTAGAAGGAAGTTACCACTTTTATTGTTGTAGTCTGAGTAACTCAACGTCATATCCGTTTCAAGAAAAACAAAGCTGAAGCGAGAAAGCAGAAAAAAGCGAACTGTCTGAGATCCACAGGGATACAACACTGCACCCTCACATTTAAAATCCAAAGTGGTAAACAAATTATGGAAATACTTTGGGTTTCAAACATTGCCAATAAAAGCAGTTGACATGGCTAAAGCTGCATTCTAACTTTGTCATGGACAGGTATCGTATGCAACCCAACATGAGTGCCCGTAGTGCTCGACCGCAGTCAAGCCAGCCGTCACTCTCATCTCCGTGGTCAAATTGGCCGACGCTACAACTGTAGAGCACCCATATACTGACATTTATATTAAATGCATTCAAACGGCCCCGATGGAGCTGATCATGGATGTATAAAGAGAACGGAGCTGACGGTGAGAGCTAGCGTCAGACTTGGCAAAGTTAGCGGAAGTATACGCGTGTGACTACGTCCGGTTTTGAAAATAAGGTGTTAACAAAGGGAACTGTGTATACAAAAGACTTATAAGGAAATAAGATTAATTGGTTTATATTCACAAGAAGTTTAAAACATGCTACCGGTGTCCCTTATAAAATAAAAATAAAATGCAACTAATTTGTGAGGGAAATGTCTTTATTCTTTGTTTTTTGTGTTGCTGGAAAAAAAGTAAATAAATTATTCATCACAATGACTGATATTTGAGTTGAAGACATCTCTGACTACACACATGCTACACAAGAATGAAAACGCTTGTGGCAAGTTAGGACACTCCAATAGAAAACAATGCAATCAAACAGATTTTGTTGCCGATGCTCGCTCGCGCTTTGTACATTCGGTACATAGTTTATGGTTAGGACACGGACACCATAATCTCATTAAGACACGCAGTCTCACTCTCAAGAGAGACCTGATAAAGCTTGGTGGCCACAGTAACTTTTTGTGGCCACGGGCCATCGGGCCATGGCTAATGTCGAATCCTGAATACTTCAAAATCGCAATACATAGCGAATCGGCACCCACGTGTCCTGATAGTATCGAATCGGGAGATAGGCGTATCGTCCCAGCCCTAGTGTTTAATCTATGTCTCGTACTTGCTTCTCTCCTCCTCCCTGTCCCACCAGCCGGACATGATCCAGAAAAGAGCTCAGCTGCCCTCGAGAAATGAAAGCGGGGAAACCGGTAGTTCTGGTGGTGCCCATATGATCCTTTTCCAACAGCCTTGCCTTTTGCCGGCCTCCGTCCCGCTCCACAAGCCCTTGTCCAGGAAGTCCAACATCATAGGGAAGAAAATAAATGGCTCTTACCTGCCCATTCTCAACTCCTACCCTCGCATTGCGCCACATCCGAGCAAGAAGCCGCCTGATAAATCTTCATGGAATGATGAATCGCAGAATCTGAGCAAGAGGGTATGCACAGAACACAACACACCTGTGACCAGGAGTCTACCTGAGCAGCACCTTTATAAGCCACCCAAATTATCAGTCTTAACCTCTGGGATGCCATGTTCCTCTTCAACCAGAGATAGTCGACCCTCCTCCAGTCCCACTACTGTCTCCTCAAGCGGCTCCAGTCTGTGCACCACCTCCTCCATCCTCTCACCCAGAGGACTTCACAGAAACAGCACCACCAGTACTCGCCACGACCGTTTCCACAACACAGTAGAAATCCTCAGACAATCGGGTCTGTTGGACATTACGCTGCGCACGAAGGAGCTGATGCGCCAGAGCAGCGCCACAGAGCAGAACATTGCCCAGCTCCGCCAGCACACAGAGCTACTGTGCCAGGCTGCCAGCAACCCCGGCTGCAGCCTGAGCAACATCGCAGCCTGGGAACATCTACACCGAGCAATGGCCGAGTCTGGCAGCTACCCCAACCTCAAGATCCTGAAAAATTTTCAAATCCCGTGTCATCCAGATTCTGCCAATCAACCAGCGAGAATTTACACAGGTGATGCCACTGGGCCGCTAGCTGCTGATGAGAGCTCAGGGGTGCCACCGTCTCGACTTCTCACAACTATACCGGACCCAAACGGAGATAAAACCTCAGAGAAAGTCACCTTTATGCCTCCTGACAGTTCTACTGGTTAACGCAATCTGCAGTGCCTTTTAAAGGGAGAGCGAGTACTCAGGGCTATTTTTTTTTATATTATGTGTGGTTTTAAAGGAGTTGTGTGTAGCATTTAGGGGGATCTATTGGCAGAAATGGAATATGATATAAATAATTATGTTTTCTTCAGTGGATAATCACCTGAAAATAAGAATCGTTGTGTTTTCGTTACCTTATGGCCCAGGCACACCAAACCGACATCAAAGAACTAGTGACGACAAAGGCCGACTGTTGCGTCGCCTCAAGTCACCTGCGTGTTGGCCAGAAAGTTGCACTCAAACACACCGCAAAGACTACAGCCCAAAAAAAATTCTTGGCAGGTGATTGGATGAACCATCTGCCAATCAAAATCATGCCGAAGCCAGTCGGGAGAAGAGCGAAAACATCTTTTCCATTGAGAAAAGCCTTCAGTGCCGTTCCTTGCTCTTCTTTCAATGAAGAAATACTCTCCAGTTCTGATATAACTGATGCTAATGCAGCATCTACACTAACTTCTTCAGGAGCCACCATTGTTGTTTAGAACATGTCGCCTCATACACACCTAAGCCACGCCTGGAGAAACCAGTAGCTCCTCACAGGACGCTGATTGGTCCTTGATCTGGATTACTTGAAGCCTGGCAAGATTGGATTTTCGTGTAATATGTGATCCTCCGATTCACACGTGACATCATGAGAATCCAGCTGCCATGCAAGGTAGCCATGTTGCCATTTGCGTTTTCAGGTTTTCACGTCGGCCACCGTAGTTCTCCTACACGCTTGGCACACGGGAGACGTTTCAGTTGGTTGCAATCTGCAACCTCACTGCTAGATGCTGCCAAATCCTACACACTGCACCTTTTAATGGTCATTTAAACTTAGTTTTATAAGGATTGTGCAAAATATCTCTGCAGGTCAAAGGGAATCCAGCAATGACTCGGGGTTAGTACGTATTGTACTTGTTGCAGTACAAGTTTTGTTTCCAGTTGTGTTACACCAGAATTAAGTGTTTGACATCTGAAAGCTGATCCCGAATTAATTCACTCAAGTGCAATTCAATCCCGAGGCACCATCTTATATCACCACTGCAAACTTTACAGAACCACAGAGATGAGTGGAGGGTCTCTGCTTGTGAGCCACTTAAAGGATTATGTGGAAATAAACTGTTTCCCCGGGAGACAGAGGAAATTGGCTTACACACAGATGGCACTACAGTATACAGTATATCATCACTTCAGTTGGTTGTTTCGCCGTCACGCCGAACCAACTTAAATCAGTGAAAAGATGAATAAATCCTGGTAGGTGAATGTTGTCAAAATGCTTTCTTATAACCTGCTGTGCCCGAGAGAGAGCCAACAGTCAACACAAGTTGATGAACCTTAAGAACGACACAGCTGAAGCTAATTGCTCCCAGAAAAATGGCACTTTAAGGAAACTCGTAGCACTTGAGGCACAGCTGGGCGCTCAGTGCTGCAGAGAAAATCTTTCATAACATCACAGACTGCACTACACTGGACTGCTGCAAGGACTTCTATCCAAATGCTCATCAACAAAGCCTTAAAAACTCTTTTTCACTTGCACATCATCATTGTCCCATCATATTCATTGTGCAAATACAGCACACATCTTATAATAATGGAAGACTTCAAACACAGACTGTATGAATTCAGCATCTCCAAGATCATCAGTGACACCGTTTCCTCTTAGGCTGCATCTTTGTTGTCCGTTTTCAATCTGATATTCTCTTTTTGCATCAAGCCTCTAATTGTTGGTGTTGTGTGAACATCCGTTTAGTCACAGATGGAGCACAGTTTGCATTGCGAGTGTGACAGTGTTTAAGTATAAAAGTATGTTGCCTAAGTGGTTATAATCATGTGATCTGTGTATTATTTGTCATCTATTTCTTTATGCTTGTGCGTATGACTGCCAGCAATGCACGCTTTTCTGAAAAGTGTATTTTACAGTTTATTTTTCATAATTTTAAGGTATTTGAATAAAGCAATATATGAAGAATTGTCAGTGTATCATATGAATCTTTTATTTCTCCAATGACTTCACGTGACCTTGAATTAATCCAGCTGCTACCATGGAAACTGAAAAGAGTCACCAATGTTGTGATGCACATGTGAGAAGTACATGCATGTTGCTTGACGGTCTCCTGAAAGCCGTGAAAATAGTTCCCTTCCCAGTATACCCGTTGAGCTCCGTGGTCACAGAGAAAACACTGCACTTTTTATCCTTTTGAAATAAAGGAGTGATCTTGTTCTAACAATACATTAGAACAGATAACAGTCATTTATTTTAGACACAGCAGTGTTGTATTACTCGAGATCGGTCTTGGTGTCGAGACCGGTCTCAAGACCACTTTTTTTTCCATCCAGATCAATGTGAGTAGTGCCTATGGTTTGCATGTTCCACATTTTATTGTAAGTGTCATGCAGTGTTGGACTCACACTGGTCTGGGCTTGGTCTTGACTGTCTCGCCCTGCCTTGGTCTTGGTTTTGACTAGTTCTTAACCCCTCAAATCTTGGTCTTGTCTCGGTCCCGATACACTCTGTTTTTTGTCGTGACTTGGTCTCGGTTTAGGTGGTCTTGACTACAATACTGAGACATGGTGATAGATGAGTTAAATTATACTAGGGCTGCACAATTTTGGCTTCCCACAATTAAATTAACATGATCGACTGCACTATTGACGTTTCAAATTTGTGCTCCACTCATAGAAAAGCTGCATATCAAATCAAGCGCTTCCTAAACTCAACAGCCACTCACCACGGGGCGATCCAGATGTTTTGGCTTCACTTTTGAGGAGCTGTCATGTCGCTACATGCTCATCCTTTAGTGGCAGCCTGTGAAAAAC
The DNA here is from genome assembly GCA_916701645.2 of Sebastolobus alascanus. Classification (NCBI taxonomy): domain Eukaryota; kingdom Metazoa; phylum Chordata; class Actinopteri; order Perciformes; family Sebastidae; genus Sebastolobus; species Sebastolobus alascanus. Next base: position 5,812,544 of record CAKAOJ020000068.1, read on the forward strand.
TTTCTTGAATGTTGTGGCTGTAAATGCCCTGAATCCAGATGAAGAAGAGCCTTATTTTAAGTCTTATTTTGATGCAAAGATTACATTAGCAGGAATGTAGCACAACATCTTTATTTAAATGTGAAAGTGCAATAAATATATTTTGTCCCTAAAATCAATGAATAATTGTGATAAATAATCGTGACCTCAATATTGATTAAAAATAATCGCGATTTTCATTATCGTGCAGCCCTAAATTATACATGTTTTTAGTGTACATTTGGATTAAAATAGGAATCTGAAACATAGTCTGTTCTGTTTGATTCAGTGTGGGACATTGACAAGAGGAAACTGATAAACCAGCATGATAAAGCTAAAATAAATGAGACATGTCTTGCTTGTCTTTGCCCTTTGGATTGTAGACTTAAGAGAAGCAGAGAAAGTAATATCACAATCAGTAACCCGCCTGCTTAGTGCCCAGTCTTAGTTGTTGTACACATAATGCAGCTGACAAAGAGTTCAGGATCATTTGACGTTTCATATCAGCTGTTAGTGAGCCGTTGCAGATCTTCCCCTCCGATGTGCTGCAGCTCAGTTTCTCTCTTTTGGGTCAGTGAGCATTCAGGGTTGGGTTGGCACAGATGATGGAAACGCTAAGAAATTGAGAAAAATATTCACCAATAATTTGAAGCAAATATATAAAACATCCTGTGTCACATTGTTTTGAGGTGGTTGCATAGTATGTGTTGACTGTTGGCAGTTAGATCCTTCACATTGGTGCAAACTAAGGAGAATATAGTTTGTACTGAGTAAATCAACATTATGTATATTTTGATTAATAAACCTAAACATTTCACACTTTTAAATACCCTCACTACTACATCCTCATAATAATAATAATCCTAAAAACAACTCATCTTGTAGATGCCAAACGTAACTTATCTGTAGAATCTTTTCGGACATTTTATAGGAAGCTTGAGCCGGGCTTCTTGAAGCGTTTAAGGGTGGGTATGGTGATAATATCTGTTTAACTTCAGACATACATTGCTCTTTTGCTTGTTATTGGCACATACTCAATGTATTCATTATACAATATTATGTCATTTCTTGAATTAATTATCATAATCAATTTCACAGTTGTCCCACCTGACTGAGGTTCCCAGTCCCAGTTCCCAGTTTATACAGCGCCCATCCCGGTACAAGCAGGATGGAGGAAAGGGCCAGTACCCAGCCCAACACGTACGCCCAGGCTGGGTACACGTACCAGCGATTAAAGGTCAAAGGTTGGTACTTAACTAAAGAACATATAAAAGAGCCCTGAGAAAACAAGAGAGAGAGAGATTCAGTAGTTGTCTGGACATTTCAGTATTAGAATTTCATCTGTCATAAAAATCCAAAGGACACAGTAAGACCAAAGCTGCGGGGTTATTCATTATGCATATGGGCAACATTGAAAGTGACTCACCAGTGAGACTGCCGGTGTGAGGTATAGCCAGCAGATTTTAAAGAACGGGTTGGCGTGCACACCTGTCATGTCCTTAATGATGCCATACAAGCGATCTGCCCCTTTATAGGAGATGAGGTTGGATGATCAGTATAAAACGACCAGGTCAGACAACATGTTCTCATCACATACCGACGCTTTGATTTTGATCTTTCTTTTTAATTCCGTCCTTTATTTAGGTCCATTATGAAATTGGAGACAGTGCTCCTTTAAACAACAGCATACCTACCAATTATCCATCCCAGTGCCAGGGTTTCAAACACACAGAGGAAGAGGATGCAGCCTCCGTTACAAGCGTAGTAGTCAAACATCTGGAACACATACATTCCTCCCTGGAGGCAACAGCAAAGACATTTATTTGATTCATTTTACTTTATACATCAACCTCAGATGCATGGAAGCCTATTCCTGCTGCTTTTGTCCCATTATTACAATATATCAACTTACTATATGTTGTAATAATTAAAATGGCTTAAGCTGAAAGCATCTTGTTATAGCCTAAGGATAGAACAATCATGTTATTAAAAGTGTTATATTTTGGCAGCTGTACACTGCCATAATGTATTAATCACTAATAAATGTACATATAACACTAAAGACTGACCTCAGTGATCATGACGAGCTGAGAGAAGAAGCATGTGAGGCAGAAGAGGAGGAGGAAACGTTCCCGCCGGCCTGCCCTGCGCATTACTTTGGGAAACATATCTATGATGGATGTCATCACAACCTCCATGGCAACAAACTGTACAGAGAAAAGACGAGGCGGAATAAGCACTTCCAAGCATTTCCAAATGTGAATATGTTCTTCCGCAAAGATCATCAAGAGTTCGTCTTACTTGTGTGTCCAGACCCAAGAGAATGAGCATGACAAAGAAACAGATGGACCACAGTTGGGGAAGAGGCATCATGGCTACAGCCTGAGGGTACGCAATGAACGCCAAGCCTGGACCTGGAACACAACAATGCTCGACTCGTCACCGTCTACTATCTGCCTTTGTTGTTTAACCAAGGAGGAAGAGGAGAAACACCGAAGCACAACACCGTACTGAAAATCTCTCAATTTTCAGTACGGTGTTGTGCAGAGCTTGTAGCTTGTACTGGTATGAAACCAGTCTGATTGTTTTTGTACTCTAAATATTTGGGTAGGGAAGAGAAGAGACGTGAGCACAGTTAGGGCTTAACATAACTACATGAGTGACAATGAATGTGTGCCAAATTTTACTGCATGAGCCCATGCACACACTGGCTGAGTAACTGTCAGTGTGCTTGTCATGTCTATGGTTGTCCTAAAGATCGCAGCAAATATTTACCCATTGTGGACTAGTGGTGGAAGAAGTAGTCAGGATCTTTACTTTTAGTAAAAGTGCCAACACAATAATGTAAAAATACTCAATTACAAGTAAAAGTCCTGCAGGAAAATGTCCCCTGTGACTGATTATATTTGATATTATTAGATTCTTAATACTGGTTCATCAGTGTGTAAGCAGCATTTTACAGTTGTTGCTGCTCAAGGTGGACTTAGTTTTTAGACTAACGCTGATTTTGTCGACTAATCGATTAGTTGAGTCAATCGACAGATCTGTAAAACTGAGTTTCTCCACACAAAATAACCACTTTAAGTCTTGTGTTTACCGGAGATGTGCTCATAAGTTTCTTTGAAAGAAGTCATTCAGCATGGAAAAATCATTAAAAAAAATTGATTAATCAACTAAAGAAATCTTAGTGGACTAAGGCCAAATCAATTAGTTGATTAATCGTCTAAGAGGGATCAGCCCTACTAGTTTTAACTAATTTATATACAGGTAGATAGTTTAGTCCTGCGGTTCCCGATCTAGAATGCTGTATAATGACGGTCATGTGGTTACAAAATGTCAAATATCATCATTTGAGCTTAAGGGTTTATTATTAAAATTGAAGTTTAACAAAAAGAAAATTGTAGGCTGTAACAAGGAGCCAGAATGGTGTGATGCTCTGTAACATAGGGGTACAGGAAGATGAGGTCGCATCTTTCTGAATATCTCCGCTGGCTTGCTTTACCTGATTCGGCCACTTCTGCAATAGGAACACCCTGCTCGTGAGACATGAATCCCAGCACAGAGAAGACTGCGAAGCCAGCTACCACACTGGTACCACTGTTCAGCAAACACAGCCACAGACAGTCTCTGCAAAACACAGAAACATGTGCGTACTCTATGAATTCATAGCATGTAGTTGACCTCAAAAGTAGCTAGTTAGAGCGGAGCTGGAGCAGAGTCCGAAGAGTTTGGTTCCAATCACAACAGAATGGGCCAGCTGACCAATCAGAGCAGACTGGGCTTTTCGTGAGGGGGGGGCAGAAGGTCAAACAGAGCGTTTCAGGCAGAAGGTGAAAAGAGGTGCTGCAGCACAGCCGGTATGAGAACAATAATGTGTTTTTTCAACATTAAAGCACATGTTCTAAACCCAAAATACAAGTATGCACCTGAATATGAGCATAATAGGTCTTCTTTAAAGGGACTGTTTGTAAGAATCAGAAATTGCTTGTTAACAGCGACACTTGTGGCCGCAATGTCAACGACAGTCAGCGTCCTGTTGCTCGCGCTCGCCCGTGTGCACGCGCTACCTGAATATGAGTGAGCGAGCAAACAGTGAGGCGACACACGTCAGCTAAAACCACAATATCACTATATATTTCACCTGCTTGGCAGTTATGTTAGCTGACCAGACGAAGGTCTCTCCATGAATCAATGCTGATCCTAGTGATCCTTTTCCTGCTTCAGCTTCCCGACCGCGGCCGGAGAGAACAGGGGAGACACTGGAGCGACGGTCGGCGACGATAACGTAACTCGCTGCAGAGCCCCGTCACTTCACTAGACACGGGAAACCTCTGTTGATCTGAAGGAGCTGCAGCATTTATTTCCGCACAAACGTCCACTGTACATTCACTAGATATTCTCAGAGCTAAACTAACTCTTCTGTAGTGTGCGCGCATGCCCGTGTAGAGGTGGAGCGAGCTGAGCGAGAACGAGCGCGGTGTGTGAGTGAAGGCAGGCAGGAAGGCAGAGTACAGCAGAGACTCCGGCCCTGGAGAGACTACAGTCTCCCCCGCGTCCTCCGACCGCGGCCAACACTGTTTTGCAAGACGGGCTTCACTAGATATAACTTTGCGGTTTGGGTGCTTCCGTGTAGTTTGTGTTGGAGCCTGAGTCTGAACAGCGTAACCACACGCGAGCGCGCATGGGACACCGACCCGCAATGATTTATACGTGTAAGAAGTTACAAACAGTCCCTTTAACATGTTGTCCTTGTCCTCTGGTGCATCTGTCAGAAACGTTGATGTCAAAGCATCCAGCTCAGTCACACATTGATATAATACTTACTTATAGCAATTGTTGTTGTAGGTGTTGTAGCTGCCTAGCGCAGTTAAGGCGCCCACACCCAGGCTGTATGAGAAGAAGATCTGAGCCCCAGCCTCCAACCAAACCTGCTCCAACAAAGCAACAGTGAGTATATTTTTCCATGAACTCCTCACTGTTACAGTATATCATGAAGCTCCTACCTGGGGGTCTTTGAGTCGTGAGGGTTCAGGTAGAAGATAAAACTGTACTCCTTGTAGAGCCCCAGGAAGAGAGAGTCCACGGATCAAAAGAATTACCAACATCACATAGGGAAAGGTAGCAGTGAAATACACCACCTGGAAAAAAAGACACCCATTTATGGCATTTAGAAATACACTGTATACTCTTTTCCCACCGTTTTAGGGATTATGTACATACCTTTCCTGTAGACCTGACCCCTTTCCAGATACAAAAGTAGCAGATGATCCACATTGCAATCAGGCACAACAGCAACTCCCACCTGATGCTGCCTATCTCCTCAATCCCCCCTGAGATAGCCAGCACTCGACGTCTAGAAGGAATAATTATTAGGACTCATTTTGGCACATTTAAAAGACCCATAGAGGCTTAGTTTGTTCATCTATATGCAGACTTACTCCCAGAACTCTGTGGCAGCAGAGGTTGTGTTCGTCTTGTTGGTCCATTGAGAGGTTTTATTTCGCGTTGAAAAGTCTACGCAGTCATCTGAGACGATAGTGAGAAAATAAATGATACAAATAATCACAAAGCAGATGTATAATGTCTTCTGTGGTTATCTTCAAGGTTATCTCGCTTTGGGACTTCAATTTTTTAACAAACAGCCTGCATTACAAGCTATTGGTGTAGAGTTGAAAAGATGTGGGCATTTACCAGCCAAGGAGGGTCTACTGAAAGACGGTATCCAGTTGCATAATGGGGAATGTAGGATCCAGTGTTTCTGAAACTCGACCCATTTAAAGGTAGGATTGATAGTGTTGTTCAAATACGTTTATGTTTTATTTGTTGAAATTCTCATTACATCCGGACAGCAATCAATAAATCAAATGCTCTGACCAAAAACAGAAAAAAATCTGGTATCTGTGGCTGTCGCAGGACTCTAATAAGCCCGTCCAATCATTTAATTCGGCCCGCATGAAATGAGCATCATTGCGCGTCTGTAGTCTTCCACAAGCTGCTAGATTGACAGCTGTGAGTACTAACAATAGCCATGTTCTTTGTTTACGTTCATTATGATATGTTTACGTTCATAAAGATAATGTGGGGGGAGTGGTTTTGGAGGGAGAACTGAAGCGACGGACTGTCAGTGTTGCAGACTTGGCAACTTTCTCTCTAGATTTAGGGACTTTTGGAGTTAGTGCTGCTCGCTACTTTCATTGGAAAAGAGTTGGCAACACTGTGCATGGTTTTTCGGTTGGATCATTTTTAAAGCGTACTCTTGCTAGTTTCTCAACATTACCGACCCTACCTTTAAGGGGTAAAAGTCAGGATATCACACCTTCTGTTGCTGCCATTTGACCATTCTTCTTTAAATCTGTCTCTCACAAGTCCCCCAACTTTATGGAAGAGCAAAACTAAATCACTGGAAGGGTCTTTGAATTGATGTAAAAGTCACTGAAGTGTTGATATCTACTATCATATCATCAGGCCTACATCATAAATGTTAGTAGTCTGTTACAAGTCAACCTTAATGCATGTGACAGTATCAGTGTTACCTGTGTTCCAGTAGTTGTTGCAGCTGGCCCAGGGGAGCTGTGAGCTGAAGGAGAACACCAGGTAGAGCAAAGCCCAGGACAGAATAATGATGTAGGTCATACAGCTGTAGAGGAGGATCAGCTGCCCACCATAGCCGATACCTGCGGGGCCACATTTGGTACTTTCTGTTATAGACAAACATTATGAAAACCTGACCTCCTCCAAGTTTGTTTTACATCGGAGATGCCCTTATGCACCCATTTCTAATGGGTGTAGCCTTGGCCAGGAGGAGAGGTCGTCAAGTGGTGCCCAACCTTCTCAGAGTGTTTCAACCCTCATGTCTGGATAACGACACCTTGAACCTCTCTCCATGATGGCAGCTCTGTGCTGAGGAATGTTGTTGGTGGTTCAATGTTGCCAAGATTGCCATTTTCCGCTAGAGCACCATTTCTTGATGGTCACACAAGGTTTCCTCAACAGACTTCTCCACCTCCTCCATAGAGCTTCCGACTTCGCCTCTCCTAGAAGCAATTTGGTGAAGCGGTATGGGTCTTTTATAAACTGGGCTTGTATAGCTTCCTGCTTTTAACCCTTCAGCTCTTCTCGCTGTGATGAGCTGTTCTCGGAGGCTGGCTGTCAGTTCTTTAATTCCTTCTTTTTCTTCAGTACTGGCTGCTTTGAACTGCTTTTTCACGGTTTTGATCTCCTTCCTAATTTGTTTGATCTTCCTTTCTCTTCTATTTGGCTCTGACACTCAGCAACACAACTGAAAAATGTGCCTACTGCCCTTGTTTAAATATAAAAAAAATACCTTGGAACAAGGGTCACTGAGTCCATGTAGTTGTTAGTTTGTCAATGTTTGCCATGTGGTGAGAATGTGCATTGTGTTTAAGTTGGTGTTTATATTGGTGTTTGCTCCATTCAGTTTCTGAGTGGGTAATGTGTTACAGCCTCACACATTCACCCTTTGTGTGACTACCACAGTGAACATTGAACTACCTTAACTGGAGAAAGAAACTTTCCCACAACGGTAAAGGAGCCAATAATGACTCTACCAGCTACTCCTTGAGCTAATCAGTCGTTTAGAGATGGAGCATACCTTCGGCCAGTGGGCATAGCTTCCTCCAGCAGGTGACGCCGCCCTCTTGGGTGTACTGGCCTACAGTCGTCTCCAGCAGGAACAGCGGTACGCCACAGGTCACCACAAATACCAGATATGGCACCAGGAATGCACCTGAATTTACAAAGTATACAACAATGCACACCTGTCCTACAGATTTGGGGTAACAAGTTGTGAGCATCAAATTTGCTTACCCCCTCCATTTTTGTAGCAGAGGTAAGGAAACCTCCACACGTTGCCCAGGCCGACAATGTTTCCCGCCACAGCCAGGAGAAACTCCACCTTACTGCCCCAGTGTCCTCTCTCCTCCACCTCCGCTGGCTTGTGTTTTGTTGCACATTTTTTATTCAACATTCCCAAAAGCTCAGTCAGAACACAGTCGTCCTCTTAACCTAAATGCTTTGTGTCCGGGTCTTCTCTGCCTTTATATTCATGTGTCACGTAATGAACAACTGCCTGACCGCTAGTTACTGAGTTCTCAGTGGAAATGTGAATTATCTCCAGGCTGTTGCTTGACTGTCTCCTGAAAGTCGTGTAAATAGTTTCCTTCCCAGTTTATCCGTTGAGCTCTGTGGTGACAGAGAAAACACTGCACTTTTTATCCTTTTGAAATAAAGGAGTGATCTTGTAATAACAATACATTAGTACATGGTGATAGATGAGTTAAATTATACTAGGGCTGCACAATTCATCAAATATTAATTGCAATCACAATTTTGGCTTCCCACAATTAAATGAACATGATCGACTGCTCTATTGACGTTTAAAATGTGTGCTCCGCTCATAGAAAAGCTGCATATCAAATCAAGCGCTTCCTAAACTCAACAGCCACTCACCACGGGGCGATCCAGATGTTTTGGCTTCACTTTTGAGGAGCTGTCATGTCGCTACATGCTCATCCTTTAGTGGCAGCCTGTGAAAAACTTTCCTGAATGTTGTGGCTGTAAATGCCCTGAATCCGGGTGAAGAAGAGCCTTATTTTAAGTCTTATTTTGATGCAAAGATTACATTAGCAGGAATGTAGCAAAACATCTTTATTTAAATGTGATAGTGCAATAAAAATATTTTGTCCCTAAAATCAATGAATAATTGTGATAAATAATCGTGACCTCAATATTGATCAAAAATAATCACGATTATCATTTTGGCCATAATCATGCAGCCCTAAATTATACATGTTTTTAGTGTACATTTGGACTAAAATACGAATCTGAAACATAGTCTGTTCTGTTTGATTCAGCGTGGGACATTGACCAGAGAAAGCTGATAAACCAGCATGATAAAGCTAAAATAAATGAGACATGTCTTGCTTGTCTTTGCCCTTTGGATTATAGACTTAAGAGAAGCAGAGAAAGTAATATCACAATCAGTAACCCGCCTGCTTAGTGCCCAGTCTTAGATGTTGTACACACAATGCAGCTGACAAAGAGTTCAGGATCATTTGACGTTTCATATCAGCTGTTAGTGAGCCGTTGCAGATCTTCCCCTCCGATGTGCTGCAGCTCAGTTTCTCTCTTTTGGGTCAGTGAGCATTCAGGGTTGGGTTGGCACAGATGATGGAAACGCTAAGAAATTGAGAAAAATATTCACCAATAATTTGAAGCAAATTTATAAAACAACCTGTGTCACATTGTTTTGAGGTGGTTGCATAGTATGTGTTGACTGTTGGCAGTTAGATCCTTGACATTGGTGCAAACTAAGGAGAATATAGTTAGTACTGTGGAAATCAATATTATGTATATTATGATTAATAAACCTAAACATTTCACACTTTTAAAGACCCTCACTACACCATCCTCATAATAATAATAATAATCCTAAAAACTACAGCTCATCTTGTAGATGTCAAACGTAACTTATCTGTAGAATCTTTTCGGACATTTTATAGGAAGCTTGAGCCGGGCTTCTTGAAGCGTTTAAGGTTGGGTATGGTGATAATATCTGTTTAACTTCAGACATACATTGCTCTTTTGCTTGTTATTGGCACATACTCAATGTATTCATTATACAATATTATGTCATTTCTTGAATTAATTATCATAATCAATTTCACAGTTGTCCCACCTGACTGAGGTTCCCAGTCCCAGTTCCCAGTTTATACAGCGCCCATCCCGGTACAAGCAGGATGGAGGAAAGGGCCAGTACCCAGCCCAACACGTACGCCCAGGCTGGGTACACGTACCAGCGATTAAAGGTCAAAGGTTGGTACTTAACTAAAGAACATATAAAAGAGCCCTGAGAAAACAAGAGAGAGAGAGATTCAGTAGTTGTCTGGACATTTCAGTATTAGAATTTAATCTAGCATACAAATCCAAAGGACACAATAAGACCAAAGCTGTGGGGTTATTCATTATGCATATGTGCAACATTGAAAGTGACTCACCAGTGAGACTGCCGGTGTGAGGTATAGCCAGCAGATTTTAAAGAATGGGTTGGCGTGCACACCTGTCATGTCCTTAATGATGCCATACAAGCGATCTGCCCCTTTATAGGAGATGAGGTTGGATAATCAGTATAAATCGACCAGGTCAGACAACACGTTCTCATCACATACCGACGCTTGTTCAGACACCTTAAACACATGCTTAATGTTGTGAATTAAACAAAACACTTGCTGATGTTCAGGCAACAAAACCACTTAGTTAGGTTTAGGAAAAAACGGCATGCTTGTGAAAATTAGATTTAACGTTGTGAATACAAACACGGGACATAAACAGCGGTCTCCTGGATGAAAGCCTGGTGTTTGTTGTGCCCAACCACCCATAGTGTGTCTTTTCACTCTGATAGACGAAACTACGTCACCAAACTCCCGGAGCACTTCCTCTGGCGGTTTAATATTGCCGTGGATGGGTTTACATTGTAGTTAATGGAAAGCCTGGTATGTTTCCTACAGGTGCTAAAAGGTGTCTTGTGCGTTGGTATTACACACTAATGGACGTGACAAAGCCTCGGTATTTTCTGCGCCCTGGGAATCAGACGGCTAAATGTTTGTGAATGACCAGCCCGTTCTCATGCCTAGGTCGTCAAATACCAAGGCTTTCTCACGGCCATCATTGTGTGTTACCGCCAGCCTTTAGCGATGGTATGAAACACACCAGACTTTCAATTAACTGCAACATCCGTGGCAAAAGTAAACGCTCTGAGAAAGTGCACCGGGAGTGTGGTGACTTAGTTTTAAGAGCAAAAAGACCCACGCAGGGCGGTGGATGGGTCCAACAAACACAAGGCTTTCATCGTAGAGACCGCTGTTCGTGTCCCGAGTTCACAACATTCGGTTCATTTTCACTGCACAAACATAGTAGTTTTAAGCCCAACCACGTAGTTCTCTCCTAAACCTAACTAAAGAGGTTTTGTTGCCTAATCCTAAAGGGACGCCAAGGGTAACTATAGTGGTTTTGATGCCAGAAGTAAAGTGACGCCACGGGACGTGACAAAGCAGCCGTATGTGACGAGTTGGGATACTACTCAGCCCCGAGGAGCTTTTTCAAGTCTGAGAATATAACCCTAATGATATCAAGGTTTTGATGCATTATGGGGAATGTACAATCCAGCGTTTTTTGAACTCAAGGGACTAAAAGTTAAGATATCTCAGCCTCTGCTGCTTTGATTTTGATCTTTCTTTTTACATCCGTCCTTTATGTAGAAAATTGCTGGGGATAGTGCCCCTTTATAAAACAGCATACCTACCAAATATCCATCCCAGTGCCAGGGTTTCAAACACACAGAGGAAGAGGATGCAACCTCCGTTACAAGCGTAGTAGTCAAACATCTGGAACACATACATTCCTCCCTGGAAGCAACAGCAAAGACATTTATTTGATTAATTTTACTTTATACATCAACCTCAGATGCATGGAAGCCTATTCCTGCTGCTTTTGTCACATTATTACAATATATCAACTTACTATATGTTGTAATAATTAAAATGGCTTAAGCTAAAAGCATCTTGTTATAGCCTAAGGATAAAACAAAATCATGTCATTAAAAATGTTATATTTTGGCAGCTATACACTTCCATAATGGATTAATCACTAATAAATGTACATATAAAACTAAATACTGACCTCAGTGATCATGACGAGCTGAAAGAAGAAGCATGTGAGGCAGAAGAGGAGGAGGAAACGTTCCCGCCGGCCTGCCCTGCGCATTACTTTGGGAAACATATCTATGATGGATGTCATCACAACCTCCATGCAAACAAACTGTACAGAGAAAAGACAGAATAAGCACATTTCCAAATGTGAATATGTTCTTCCGCTAAGAGTTCATCAAGAGTTCGTCTTACTTGTGTGTCCAGACCCAAGAGAATGAGCATGACAAAGAAACAGATGGACCACAGTTGGGGAAGAGGCATCATGGCTACAGCCTGAGGGTACGCAATGAACGCCAAGCCTGGACCTGGAACACAACAATGCTCGACTCATCACCGTCTACTATCTGCCTTTGTTGTTTAACAAATTTATCATCAATGACTTTGTAAAGTAAAAGAAGTATGCATTCAGATGACAATGCAGTGGAAATCTCATCAATCTAGTAACACATAAACAACAACCTCCTCAGTCTCAAGTTACTGGAAATCACAAAGAGGTTTACGATACACCAGGAAGAGGAGAATAACCGAAGTACAAAGCAGAACTGAAAATCTCTTAACGCCTGTCTCAAGAAAATGACAGAAAACTGGATGCAGATTGTAAAGGCAAGAAGAAAAATCAATAAGGCCCATGGAACAAAAAAGGGGGAATACGTGAAATAAAAAAGCAGACCGAATACCATTTACACAAGTCGTGAGAACAAAATCAAAATCTGTTTAATTTCCACTTTTATTTATTTATGTATTTATTTTTGCATTTGTTTTTTATTTATTTATTTTTGCATTTATTTTATATTTATTTTTAAATGTATTTATTTATTTATGTGTCTAAGCATTTATTTATGCAAGATATTCCCTTAGTATTTCACCCCCTATTTATTGGGGAAATAAATGTAAAATAATGCAAAGATAAATAAATAAAAAAAAGCAAATTAAAACAGAATGATCAATTTATGTCATGTTCTAGTAATTTTATTAATGATTACAGTTATTTGTAATATTATTTTTGCTACTAATTAAGGGCATGTTTATTTATTTATTGAGTCATTTATTTATTTATTTATTTTATTTTGGCAGGTTACATCCTCCATAGACTTGAGGCTGCGTAACTGTTAATGTGCTTGTCATGTCTGTGTTTGTCCTGAAGATGGCAGCAAAGATTTACCCTTTGTGGACTAGTGGTGGAAGAAGTACTCAGGATCTTTACTTCAAGTAAAAGTACCAATACAGTAATGTAAAAGTACTCAATTACAAGTAAAAGTACTGCAGTCAAATAGTAAAAGTACTCGTCCTGCAGTAAAATGTCCCCTGTGACTGATATATCATATTTGACATTCTTTGATTCTTAATAGTGATATAAATGGTTGGGGGCCACTGGTTTAATCTTAACAATGTGTTGTATTGTATAAGCCTCATATATTTGTTATGTAAAATCTTAATCAGTGAAGTGTGGTATCTATACCTGTCAAATAAATGTAGTGGAGTAAAAAGTGCATGTCCCTCTGAAATGAATTAGAAGTATAAAGTAACATAAAATGGATATACTCAAGTAAAGTAGCCTACAAGTACCTCAAAATTAAAAATCAAAATTATGTAAGTTTTTAGTACATCTACTATATACTTATATCTACTTATTTTCCACCAGGGTTGTGGACTAGCCGGCCTTGCTTGGGAGTGAAGGAGGTACGCATCTCATACTACTGTATGATGACGGTCATGTGGTTACAAGATGTCAAATATCATCATTTGAGCTTAAGGGTTTATTACTGAAATTGTAGTTTAACAAAATAAAATCTTTGGCTGTAACAAGGAGCCAGAAGGGTGTGATGCTCTGTAACATATGGCTGCAGGATGAATTTCTGAATATCTCTGGTGGCTTGCATTACCTGACTCGGCCACTTCTGCAATGGGAACGCCCTGCTCATGAGACATGAATCCCAACACAGAGAAGACTGCAAACCCAGCGACCACACTGGTACCACTGTTCAGCAAACACAGCCACAGACAGTCCCTGCAAAACACAAAAACATGTCTATGAATTCATAGCATGTAGTTGGTCATTTTTGAAACATGTTATTGTGTAGCTCTTGTCCATCTGTCAGAAACGTTGATGTGAAAGCGTCAAGCTCAGTCACACATTGATATAATACTTACTTATAGCAATTGTTTTTGTATGTGTTGTAGCTGCCTAGCACAGTTAAGGAGCCCACACCCACGCTGTATGAGAAGAAGATCTGAGCCCCAGCCTCCAACCAAACCTGCTCCAACAAAGCAACAGTGAGTATATCTGTCCATGATCTCAACACTGTTACAGTATATCATGAAGCTCCTACCTGGGGGTCTTTGAGTCGTGAGGGTTCAGGTAGAAGATAAAACTGTACTCCTTGTAGAGCCCCAGGAAGAGAGAGTCCACGGATCAAAAGAATTACCAACATTACATAGGGAAAGGTAGCAGTGAAATACACCACCTGGAAAAAAAGACACCCATTTACGGCATTTAGAAATACACTGTATACACCTTTCCCACCGTTTTAGGGCTTATATACATACCTTTCCTGTAGACCTGACCCCTTTCCAGATACAAAAGTAGCAGATGATCCACATTGCAATTAGGCACAACAGCAACTCCCACCTGATGCTGCCTATCTCCTCAATCCCCCCTGAGATAGCCAGCACTCGACGTCTAGAAGGAATAATTATTAGGACTCATTTTGGCACATTTAAAAGACCCATAGAGGCTTAGTTTGTTCATCTATATGCAGACTTACTCCCAGAACTCTGTGGCAGCAGAGGTTGTGTTCGTCTTGTTGGTCCATTCAGAGGTTTTATTCTGCGTTGAAAAGGCTACGCAGTCATCTGAGACGATAGTGAGGGGGAAAAAAAGATACTATTAATCACAAAGCAGATGTATAATGTCTTCAGTGGCTCTAAGGAGAGGTTTCCAAATCTGAGAAAATAACTCTGATGATTTTATCTTGCTTTATGGGCTTGAAAGAAAAATTTGCCACTTTTTATGTGGATGTCCAATCAGTGTTGATGGTAAATGTAGTTGACTGAAGCAATAAATTCCTTAGTGCGTGCTATATTGACAGAAAAAACTGAGTTCTCCATCTGCAAAATCTGTTGTTCTTCCGTATACCAGTGACGTGACAGTGACACGGGATGCTGCTTCAGCTTTGATAGCTGTGGGGCGCAATGCCACTCAAAAATGTCCTTGTTCTCTTCGCTTGTGTTACGTTTCCAAAAGCTCCCCAAAAGTGAAGCCAAACAATCTCGATCGCCCCCTGGTGGCTGGCTGCAGTATAGGTCATAAAGCCCGCCCCCTCCATGTTAGCTGATGGGACATGGGCCAAACTAAAATGTCAAAGTACACGTCAAATAAATTTTCCCCAAAGATGGTTTCAGTCATCTTAGGTAGTTCCTATCACGCTGGTGTACAGTATGTTCAAGTGTTCATTTTTCAGATAAGCTTGATTTTAATTAGTTATTTAATGCTATTAAACGGGGGTGAGACGTCATGTCAAGTGTTGATATCTACTATCATATCATCAGTAGGCCTACATCATGTAAATGTTAGACCTCTGTTATACAAGTCAACCGTAATGCATGTGACAGTATCAGTGTTACCTGTGTTCCAGTAGTTGTTGCAGCTGGCCCAGGGGAGCTGTGAGCTGAAGGAGAACACCAGGTAGAGCAAAGCCCAGGACAGAATAATGATGTAGGTCATACAGGTGTAAAGGAGGATCAGCTGCCCACCATAGCCGATACCTGCGGGGCCACATTTGGTACTTATTGTTATAGCCAAACATTATGAAAACCTGACCTCTGCTCTCAGAGGCCTTCTCCGAAAACAGAGCCTACTGCCCTTGTTTAAATATAAAAAAATATATAAAAATCTGTAAAATATATAAAAATACCTTGGAATAAGGGTCACTGAGGCCATGCAGTTGTTAGTTTGTCAATGTTTGCCATGTGGTGAGAATGTGTCTTTAATGAGTTGTGTTTAAGTTGGTGTTTGCTCCATTCAGTTTCAGAGTGGGTGATGTGTTACAGCCTCACATATTCACCCTTTGTGTGACTACCACAGTGAACAGCTACCTTAACTGGAGAAAGAAACTTTCCCACAACGGTCAAGGAGCCAATAATGAAACTATCAGCTTCTCCTGGAGCTAATCAGTCGTTTAGAGATGGAGCATACCTTCGGCCAGTGGGCATAGCTTCCTCCAGCAGGTGACACCGCCCTCTTGGGTGTACTGGCCTACAGTCGTCTCCAGCAGGAACAGCGGTACGCCACAGGTCACCAAAAATACCAGATATGGCACCAGGAATGCACCTGAATTTACAAAGTATACAACAATGCACACCTGTCCTACAGATTTGCAGTAACAAGTAGCGAGCTTCATATTTGCTTACCCCCTCCATTTTTGTAGCAGAGGTAAGGAAACCTCCACACGTTGCCCAGGCCGACAATATTTCCCGCCACAGCCAAGAGAAACTCCACCTTACTGCCCCAGTGTCCTCTCTCCTCCACCTCCGCTGGCTTGTGTTTTGTTGCACATTTTTTATTCAACATTCCCAAAAGCTCAGTCTGAACACAGTCGTCCTCTTAACCTACATGCTTTGTGTCCGGGTCTTCTCTGCCTTTATATTCATGTGTCACGTAATGAACAACTGCCTGACCGCTAGTTACTGAGTTCTCAGTGGAAATGTGAATTATCTCCAGGCTGAGCATGATGTATTCACTAAAAGAAACAACTGATTAGAAAAGTCCAAGTTGCTTGTTTCCACAACTGATGTTGTATAAAAAAAATACTTCATAGGAATCAAATACATTAGATGAATGTCTTGTATTCCTTCAGATATATCAAAGTTTTCTGAAGGAATGTGAGACAAAAATATTTCAATATGTATGCTGCAGTACTATGTCACAACAGGCCTAACATGATGTCTGTCAGTCTTTATCTACATAGCCACGGTGTGAAAGATGTCATGGTTTAATGACAAGACAGTTAAGTAACTGATTGGGTCTCTCAGTAATGTTCTTGTGGTGTGTGTGTCAATTGAAATTCAACAAGTTGATTTTTGCGAGGATCTTTATCAAACAAAAATGTTTACTTAAGTCTGCAGAATATGATGTGCAGGCCAGGACATCTCTGCAGCACAATATTTAATTTAAAATGAATTTTTTTTTAACACACATTTTGCCTTTAACAGATTTTGCACCTCCTGCGATTTTAATTGCAGTCGGCCATATTCAGCCCACTCTCGTTCCCATGTCAAATACCGAGGCTTTGTCACGGCCGTCGGTGTTTGGTATCGCCCCATAAGGCACCCTTTAGCGCCGGCATGAAACGTTCCATTAATTATAATGTACAAATTCTTCACTCCATGGCAGTAATGTATTCTGTTTGATATCAGATGTTCAAAAGTTGCAACTACAAATAATTCAAGTTATTGACAGTAATGATAAATTATTTATTCTTTATTCAGTGCAGATCTTTACAAATTACAGTAGCAAGCACATAATCAGCAATTAAGAAAAACATCTTTCTTTGCGTTAAGTGCACCAGTGGGCAACCTCCGAGTCTGAGAACTGAAGCCAATGCAGAAGTGCCTTAAAGTTGCATTCTTCTTCACATGTCAGTCCACAAACCAACGGGTGACGTCACGGTGACTACATCCACTTCTTATATACATTCTATGAAGTGCACTTATTTCAAACTACATTTGTTTTTTCCGTTTTATCTGTCTTTGTCTCTTTTGTATCTCTTTTGTGTAGCTCTTTGTGTGAGCTGCTGGTATCCAGTGATCATAGTTTGACCTGCAAAACATCTGTAATCACATCGAGCTAAAGCAGAGAAGACCACAGCAGACCCAACAACAAGAGGAAGACGTCCGTGAGTGTAATCCGTCCAGCTCCGCTGGTTTCTGTACTCCTGTCTCTTAGCTGCCTCTGCTGGCCAGATGTCAGATGGCAGCGCTTCATGTTTCCAGCTGTGTCCCACACCAGCAGCTCAGCCTGAGCAGAGCAGCAGCTGGACGTGTACCTCACCCACAGTGGCTGAGATGGTACCCAGTCAGATACATTCAAAGGGGGGTCTCCTTTCTCTAATCTGGCCTTGTGGTGGTGATGGTGGTGGTGGTGGCCTCCACTGGTTGTCTTGCTCCTGTGTGTCTGTTGCTGGTCCGGGCCGGGCTGGGCCTCTCCCAAGCTGTCGTTTGTGAGAAGGGGGCTGTGGAATAGAGTTAGAATACCTTCACCTTTCTGTAGCTGGAGGGCAGCGAGGCCGGAGCGCCCCCGGTCTGACACGACCAGAGATACGCTCCAGTTGGACTCGTTGCAAATTAAGGAACAGTTGGACTGTAATCGTGCGGCGGAGCAGGATGGTGGGGACGTGTCAGAATCCTACAAGAGAAAGAGGAAGTGGTGTCAGTGACAACAACAAAAGTCATCTCCAAATGGAGTATATCATATTAGTTTTCAGTTAATGCTCACCGGAGGGATCACAGTCAAGTAGGCCACTGCGTAATTTGAGTCTAGAGAGTCAAGAGCGCGCACGGTGAGTGTAAGGGTGACAGTCGCTCCTGCTTGAGCCGTGGCAGGAGTGAGGAGGTCCACCTGACCACGGAAAGACCCTTTTTCTGCAACATAGAACCTGAGGGACAGATATAAACATTTTCATGTAGTTCTACTACATTTATAGACAAGAGTCCTTAAAAGGTCTGAAATGTGTTTTTCTAATATCACATCATTATATGACTCTAGTCTTGCGGTTCACTTTGTGGCCGAGCTACCCGTGAGGTCCTCTCTTATGAAGATATCCACAGTCGTCATCAGCAGTCAGACTGAAGAGTCGGGCCGGGCCATGGTTCAGGATGTCAAAGTCCACCATTGTGCTGTGACCCGGTACCAGGCGGGGGACAGACAACACCTGAAGAGACAGAGAAACATAAACAATGAAAGATTATCCACAACAAGCTCATGGTTTTGAGGTACATCAATGTGAAAGTGTATGAATCAGAAAATCCCCCAACAAGGCTGCTAAAGGAAAACTCATAATTAGACATTTTGAAAGGTGCAATGGATGAAAATAAAGTCTCTCTTATATCTCTCTAGCGTTACCTGTATCTGAACGTGAGTGGGCTGAACCATCTCTGTGGAAACCCTCTCCAGCTTGTTTCCTCTGCTGTCTCGGCCTGTTAGTCGAACGCAGAAGGGGACTCTGGGAACAGAGTCCAACCGCCCCACCAGCTCCTCCACAGAGTAGGATGATGATGAAGAGGAGGAGGAGGAGTTCAGCTTCACCTGCTGGAGGCTCTCCCCGTCGGCTCCAAGCAGCGTCACATGACTGAAAGACGCCTCTTCATCTGGAGCCAGGCCCGTCACAGCCAGCACCAGATAGGAAGGAACACCTGGGAACAAGGCAGCTAAATGGTAGGCACATTCCTGTCTGTCAGACTTACTGTCACTAATACATCACTAATTATATTAGAGAAAAATCACACTCTCTTACCTGCTACTGGACTACCCTCCACTCTGGCCAGACCTGGGTGTGTCTCGTTGGTTACCGTGGCAAAATAATACAGGAAATCTACACTGCTGTCACCTGGAGGTGCAGATCAAAAGACACATATTTGTTTCTTTTCTCAGTTCAACTGCAGTTAAATAATAACAAATGTGTCTAACATGTTTTTATGCCTCCTCGCCGGCGACAGCCATGGCCTTAGGCATTACGTTTTCAGGTTGTAACTCAAGAATTCATACGCTAATTATGATAATTTCACACAAATGTCTGATAGGATAAAATGATGAAGTGATGAATTTTTGGACAGAGATGGATGTAAACTGCAACTTGACTGGTTGGTGGAGGCATACAACCACAAGGTGGTAATTCTAGTTTTTTTCTTCTTGTACCTATCACATTGAATGTGACTTTTCCGTCACTCTTGGCTTGGAGTTTCCACTGGCCTGGCTGTATGGGAGAGAGCAGGCTGATGCGGTACAGACCCTCGAAGAGCTCCAACTCTGCCAGAGGACCTTCCTTGCTCAACAGAGACTGGATTTGGTCTAACAGGGAGAGGATGATGAACAGGTATTATTTTATTATCAAATGCAAAGAAGAGTAGTGGTATTGTAAGACTGTATGAGCAAGTATAAAGTGTAGTTGACACACAATAGTTCCCAGAATAAAAAAGAATCTAATGCTGCCTCGATATAGCTTCCATCAAAAGCTTATACATGTATAATTTATAACTTTGCCCTACAGTTACCTGATGGGCTGGTAAGGATACACTCTGTCAGGATGCCAGTGACGTGTAGTGTGACGCTTTTTACTGAGCTGTCAACTCTGAAGAAATGGGAGGACATCAACTCTTGGTTACTTTCCACATGGAGGAGGGTCACCTGGGGAGGAACGAGGAAAAATGAGCACGTTTTGGAGGAAGGCAACAACTACTGGGGATCCCAAAGACATTGGGCCTCATTCCCAAACAGTGCGTACGCATAAATCTGTGTGTAAACCGTGCGTACGAACGTCTTACGTGCAAATACGGGATTCATCTGTATTTTCTTACCTGAATATATTTCAAAGCTTCTCAGGCAAATAGCAAACTGTTTTTGACCGCAGTGAAAATATTGATTTTGAAAGGCTAAATGCCAACAAATATTGATTGAAGCAGAATATTTAGTTACATAAAAACATGTTGGGAATTTTAGAAATGATTACATCTATCTTTTTTTCAACAACATTTTGACTTTTTGCCTTTTCAGCCCTCTGAAATTATTCAAATAAAACAAGGGAGAAAACTCAATAAATCAGTAGACATACATAGTGATGAGGAGTTGCAAACAATATCTACTTGCAAGTGGTCCCAAGCCCAAAATTTTGGGAATCACTGAATTGCCTTCTTGGCCTTATGGGAACTCATTTGATTTGGTTCAACTGTGTAAAATCACCAGTCAAGGATGTCGCTGCTGTACCTTGTCAGCGGCTGTGATATCCTCCACTATGGCAGAGACATTGCGGATGTCAGAGTTGGTGGTGAATATTGTCAGTCCTCCTGACAGGGACGACAGGGAAGAGTAGAGAGAGAAACGATCGGGGGACAAAGGTTCCCTCTTCCTCCTCCTCCTCCTCCTCCTCCTCCTCCTCCCTCTGCTCTCTGATGTGTAGTTGGGGTCTTCAGTTAGGAGAAACGTCACCTGTGGGAGAATCAGTCCATAATGTGACCAATGGTTGAGCTGAAAGAAACGTGCTACGACTTGCTTGATTGCAGTCACGGTTTCTCTTCATAATACGTGCACAGTATAAGACACAAGAGGGGTGCACTCTTCAGTTCATTACAGAGCAAAATCCATCCTAAAATGCAATTTATGTAATGCTAATCCAAGCGGTTTAATCAGTAACCGAGATAACTTCTTCCCAATTTGTAAATTAATTTCACTGCCATGAATTGTTTGTATTGTTAATGTAGTCAGGTGAGACCTCTTTTTATCTGAGATGTTGCATTCAAATGTGTTTTATTTAGCCGTAGGATTTCCAGCTGCAGAAAATGTTCAAAATCAAAACCTACCTTGCTCTGTTTCTCCAGCGCGAGGGCCTTTACCACATCAAACAAGTGGGCGTCTTTAGGGGAGGCATCAGTGAATACAAAGATCTCTGACAGTGGTGGACTGTGAGTGAGCGCCAGCTGAAAACACACAGCAAGATGGGAAATCAGCGGCCTTCTCATACTGTACATGTGTTCACACCTGATCACTTTAAGGTGTTACAATAGAAACCAAGTCTAAATTTACCTGAACGGCTGAGAGACACATCTCTGGCTCGTCTCCTCCTCCCAGTGCCATCAGGTCCTCCATGTGCTGCATAAACTGGTTTGGGTCATCGGTCTCATACACTGGTCCCACCGCTGCAGAGTACAGGAGATAGAAATGTCAAATTCTTTCAATTTCCTCTTTTAACCAGCAGTATCACTCTTGAATTATAATTGTAACTAGGCTTAAAACTTAAGCTGATTGTTACACCCTCACCTGGATCATGGAAGGGCACAAGCAGAAAGGTGCCCGGCTGCCCGGCGGTGCTGGCTCGGCTCTGGATGATGGAGTGGGCCCGGTAGCGAGCAGCAGTGATCTCCTCAAACATGCTGCCTGTGGTGTCCATGACAAACACCAACGCAGGGACCTGCTTCACACTGAAGAGCCTGTCAAAGAATGTTTAGAAGATATACTGTACTTCATACACTCAACAGCTGAAATAATATATTGTTTGTAGTTGATACAACATATTAACCAATTAAGGTGAGCCTATTGTGTTTTCTCTTTGGGGAAATAAAAGAACTACCTGTCAAAACCTACCTGAGGAAGGTTTTATGGCCCACGGTGTCTCTGAGGTCTCTCAGTACGCTCAGGGTGGCCTCTGCAGCCAAATTGGCAGCTTCCACATGCAGATAATGGTGAGGGGAGAAGAGAGGTGAGGTGCTGTCCTTGTTGATGCCCCCTTTGGCCCCCAGATAGCGACTACTGTCCATAATACCTCCATGACTACATTTGCCTGAAAAAGAAACAGTCTTTTAAAGCTTTATACTGTAGAGTGAGTTTGAAAAGTAAAATTCCTTTGCTTTTTTGTCAGGACTGCAGCTGTTGGTGGCTGAAGGTTCACTGACGTACCGTGAGGTTTTGGAGGGAAAGTGCTGAAGTAGCCCGTGGTGAGCAGCTGTGTGTCTCGCTGTGTGTTTGTCATCCATGGCAGGAGGTTGCCTCGACAGGTGGAGCTGAAGCACTCCATACAGGTAGGAGTGTCTTCTGTGGACAGAAAGGACGAGGCGTTAGTCTAGTGAGGCCCATTAAAGCTCCACATCATTACTGCAGCAGTAAACCTTCTTTTAAACTTAAATACTTTGCTATTACCTTTGTTTGGGTTTTGGGATTGAAGGCCTTTTTTTCCATATCGAGGGCACTTTGTCATGTTTTTTCTACCATCGGGACATCGAAGAGGGCACTTTTGCTGTGGTTTGTTCGAACATGGGGGCACCAACTGGGACAACCGTGCATTTGAGGAGGAACCAGAATGTGTGCTTGATCGACTAATAGATTAATCAACTAGTTATTGCAGCTCTAACTCAGATTGTTGGCTCTTATTTTGAACTTGTGAAGCATAATACTTTATTGATTTTTTTCCCCAATTTCTCTGACGTGATGATGATTATGTTACACTGAAAGATACAGTATGTATCCAGGGACTGAAATTGATTTATTTAAGAATATACTGTATAGCTTATTTACTCAAGTGAATATTACATTAGGCTACAAGTGTTGAACTTTTCAGACCCGGTCATGCCTCACTTATCCACTAGTTGCTTTCTGGCCATCAGTCACCTGCCGACACACCTGTTTTCCACTGTCATTAACATCCATAATGTAAATATACCATAGTCAGAGTTTCCACTGTTTAGTGGCCATAATGTCTACATTGCTGCTAGGTGTGGTTGTAGAACCAGTCAGATTGCTGCCTGTTAAAACTGCTTTTCCACTGATGAACCGCTGACCTCTCATCTTGTGAGCTTAGCTCTAAGTCAACCTGACGTGCCTGTGTGTCTGCATTTGGGTCGACATATCTGCTGCCAGAAAATGAATAGTGACAAATGCATCACTCTGACAACCATCCAGAGGAAAATACAACAGTACAGTTGTCAAGGCCACAGTCTGTGTTGATTTTGGTAATCACGATATACTGCAATAGATGAAAATGCCAAGAAGCAGAGAATATAAAGGATACTGTATAAGAACATATGACTCCAAATGTAGTACTAATTTAAGTATTTGTTCTTATATTTTGATCTGGAGCACAATAAATGTTTTGCCTATAAGGAACCCAACTGGAAAAGCCCATGTGTCCCTAAAGATATATATATATATATATATATATATATATATATATATATATCATATAGTGAAAAGTTAATCACCGATAATACTGAATCATCTCCCAAAGATAATTTATTGATGTGATAAACTTTGTAATGTGCTAGTGTAATCACAGATGTGAAGAATTACCTTCAGCCACAGGGATGGCGGGCTCCTCCGGCTGCAGCAGGTGGAGGTAAATGAAGCGCTGGCCCATCTCAACCCAGTTACTGTGGCTGTAGAAGTCCTGGCATAACAGATGTTTGAAAGACAAAACATGAACTCACCACATGGCACATTCACATAGTATGTACAAATTAATTGGATTTCTTTGGCAAATTAATGTATTATGTCTGCTTATGATATGGTAAAAGTTTTGTTTCTATCTACATATGAATGCAGCCTGAGAAATTAACCCAGATATTTCCATTTAATTTCCGTAAAATCCTGTTAATTCCCATGGAATTGTTAAACATAAGCTGCATGTTACAAATTGTTTTCCTTCTGCATTTAAACCTGCTATTGTATTGTTCGTATTTATGAGTGCCTATGAAGATTGTTCTCAAATTGTAAAACAATATTGTTTTGAAGCAATTGTTTAGTGTGCTGCAGGGATGACGTATTTTTGTAGGCCAACCAGGAAGTTAGCAACACCCTGGTTCCCTTGACAAAAAGCCAATGGGATTTTTCCATTGGGAAAAAACTATGTGGCTAACACACAGTTATGATATTTACATGTTTTGTTCAGCAAGATAATCTTCACAAATGAACACCCCTTTTATGATTTTTGAAGCATAAATGCAATCGCCAGAAGTAAAAAACTAACGTTAGGCTATAAACGAACTACAACACGGTCACATGAGCGCGAGTACACACAACGAGGCTCTAACGGAGGATGAGTCGGCGTGATGACGTTTAGTAGTCTCATTTAGCCATTCTATTTTGAGACATGTTAAAGCTTAAAAAAACATGAGTGGGGTATTTACTGACGTATTTTATATCTTAGAATAAAACGTTAAAATCTCTTCAGCTTGTGTTAACCACAGACCTTATTTCAGGTATCTAACTAAAAACCCATTGACTTCCAGACGGGGGAACCGGAAGTGCTAAAATGCTAACTCATTTCTGGGTTTTAGGACTCATTCCTGCAGCGCTCTGCTATCATTGCCCGTAATATTCCGTATTAAACGGGTTCTGCTGCTTCCTAATTTGGACAATGACTCATCAGAGTTGATATTGCATGTAGTGTCCCTCGAGGTTAGTTTGATGGCCAAGTATTAGCCTTTATGCTCCCACAAGAGGCCAACAACTGGAAGCATGGTATCAACTTCCACTGCTCTCCTCATCCATACATCCTCTGACTCTTCTTTACAGTGCTGCTGTGTACCTGCAGGGAGTGAAACAGCTGGCCCAAGCTGTGACGAGCACTTTGGTACTCTTTGGCCCGTACTGAGAGCAGAGTCTGAGCCCAGAACTGCCGTAACATCCCCATGGAGCTGTCCACACGCTCCGAATCAAAGTGGTACACCGGGTCGGACCTGGTGGAGCTCAAGAAGTCCATGGCCGCGTTGGACTTCACCACCTCTCCCACAGCTCTCCAAAAGCCACGGCCAAGTCTGATCTGGGAGGGATGTTTTATCATCATTAGAATGAGAGGTAGGTCTGTGCTCAAATATCACAATGAGATATGAATTCATTCATTGAAACTGTTCAGTTTGTAATACTATAACTCACCTGTTCCTCTGCATGGTTCCCCTGGTGCCTTCTGGTGTCCCTCACGGTCTCCATGGTTACGTTGAGAATGGCCCGCTCTGTGATGTACTGGTGTGTGTGCGAGTCCCAGGACAGCGTTAACACCCGAGACCAGAAGTTGGGGAGGAAGCCAATGCAGGGTGAAGCCAGGAAGAGGAGGAGGAGATAAGCGGGAATAAACAAGTGCATCTGCATTCCACTCCCTTCCCAAATTCTGCCTCTGCCCTGTGACATCGTGTCCTGGAGATTGGGTGAGCAGGTCACATCCCACCTGCATGACATAAAAGAAATCGGTTACAATACAAAATACATGTTTTATTATGTAATAGGCATGGCAGATGGCATAGACCAGCTTTTAAATCAGCCTTTTTTCTGAAACCAGCTGCCTGCTGAGCAATAAAAGTGAACAGAAACAGTCAAGTTGTGGACCTGAAAACCAAAACTATGAGCTAAAATAGATTAAAATACTCTGTAGAGCTGAGGGGAACTGCAGGGTGAGGTAATAATCATCAATGGGTTCATCATTATGAGCACCATCTGTCACATTATAGTCATTTGATCCAGTGTCTGAACTGGACCAAAAAAGGTGCCAGTACCCTAATTCAGCAGTTGCATGACATGATCATCGCAGTTTTCTTGGATATATTTATTTTTATGCGTACTGTATATCTTGGTAAAACAGTATATCCTACTTCAAATGTATTTTTGTATGCATTTCATTACATACA
Organism: Sebastolobus alascanus; assembly: GCA_916701645.2. NCBI lineage: Eukaryota > Metazoa > Chordata > Actinopteri > Perciformes > Sebastidae > Sebastolobus > Sebastolobus alascanus. The sequence goes on from CAKAOJ020000068.1 coordinate 5,838,667, forward strand.
TTAGGCCTACATACAACATACATTTCCACAGTTTGTACATAAAAGTATATTTGGTTAATACAAACTTTTTTATGTAGCTATTGAAACAAATCAAATTGTACACAAATATAATAATACATATACAGTATGCTACAATAAAACCAACTTAGAATATGATGTGTTGGCCTACAGATTAAATTGGATAATAGGAAGGAATGCAGGTGTTTAGGGGTGAATCTAATTTCACCTTTTAGGCTTTTTAGTGAATGCTTTTTATTTTTGAAGCTGTAACTGTTGCCTGTTTGGTATGTTGAAAATGTAACTTCAAACATTTAGCTGAACTGAACAATCACCAAGTGAGTTCTTTGATGAGTCATGACATAGTCATGTAAAAAACACTTACTGCTTGATAAATGGATGGGTATGAAATGACCTAACCCCTATTGTTCAGTAGTGTTTTGTGCTAATTTGATCAGTTCGTGCCAGTCATCCATGTGTCCTCTTCTGTCATCACCCACTCCTTAACCCCCCCCCACCACCACCCAAAAAAACCCACATTTTTCACAGCTTTGTCTGTACAGAGGCTGCTATTGTTCTTTGTCATCTTTATTCAGATACTTTGGTTTTGTTCTCATAGTCTGTGCTTTCACAAGGGGAGACCGAAACAAAGCATGAAGCCTATAAACCACCGCTCCCTCTGCTCTGCCAACCTGCATTCAGCGAAGCAGCAGTTTTAATTGATTGGCGTGGTCTCCTCCTTTCACTTATTCTGCAGGAGTGATGCAATATCTGACACTGATTATTAACAACATTTCTTTCTTTTTCTTACATTTTTATACGTAACTATTCATCTTTTGATTAACTTTCCCATCAACAAACTACGACATAAAGTATATCATCTAGAACAAACTTCCTCCTTCATCACAGTGCAATAATGTCAACTAAGAATGTACAAACAATCTTTTTATCACTAAAATTAGCTCATGCTGCATAGTTATTTTTTAAATTATGGTTTGTATATCACCAGGAAACTACAAACATTTGCTTGAAGCTACTTTCTACACAAAATATAAATGTTCTCACCTCGGTTCATCGTGGTAGACTTTTCTCTGTAGATTTTGTTCAGACACCGCAACATTTAGCAGCAGAGACGTCCCGGTCCTGTATGTACAGATGAACACGATCATATGACAGCGTCGACTTTCACCACAACCTGTCAGCAGAGGAAACTGTGCACAATATCACAGCATTCTTGTCTGAGTGACAAAATTATTGAGTCTTCACATTTGTCTGTCCTTGGGCTCCGCAGTAAGAAAAATAACCACCAAGATATGAAGCCCTCTGTTTAACTCGGATAAGAGTCTGAGGGGTCTTGGGTGCATTTCTTAGCGTTTAGGGGGCACACCATGAGGCAGAAGACATCTCGTCATAGCTCCCCTACAGCCTGGTGCCCCTCCTTGCCCCCCATTATTGCACGGTGCATTGATTCACCACAATAGGGCCGCATATATTACCAGACAGGGCGTTCAGCTTAGGCCTTCCCCAACCCCCCTGCCCTCCATCCATCACTCTCTCTTATCCTCACAAAACCAAAACCACTGCTTTTCACAACTGCAAACACTACAACCCCTTCCTCTCTCCCTAGTTACCCACATTTCTAATAGCAATGCGAAGAAGGGCATCAGTTGCTAGCCAACGCTAGGGACAGTGTTGAACTTCAGTTTGTTGGACTGAATGTTGTAAAAGAAGAAGAGGTGAATGATTGGGGCATTTTTCAGCTTTGGTTCTGGTATGTTTCTCAACTACCTTTTATCAGAATTTAACAGTTTAAAAATATTTTAAGGGTTGTGTTCATGGTATGTTTCATTGCAACCCCTTTGCAAACCACAAACATGTGTCTTTTTCTTTTTTTGTATTCATCTGATGAGTGATTCAGAAAGTGAAAGTAGATCAGTGGGAGGCTTGACCGCACAGAATCACAGCACCAGAGTCAGGGAAGGATGGGTAAAAACCACAAAAACATTTAGATTGTGCAATTCATGCAATTCAACGAGTGTTGACTAAACCTCACAATTTACTGTAAGCCAGCTGCAGGTGAGGTTAGTGCATGTTTCCTGTTCACCTGTGGTAAGGTAACCCAGTTAGTTTCCGTGTTGACACTTTGTCATACAGGTTTTGCTGCAGACAGTATTTACTAGGGGCGGTGCACGGCTTCTTAGTCGTACCAGAGTTAGCTGTAAGCTAATTTACATCTGCTGTCCCTGGGAAACAGAGAATAACATCTCTTTTAAGAAAATGAACACTGTAGATCCTCATTACCTACTACCATACTATTTAGTATGCCAGAAGCATATATATACTGTATATATATATATATGTATGTATGTATGTGTATATATATATATATGTATTTATGTATATATGTATATATGTACATATGTGTATATATATATATATATATATATATATATATCACTTACGAGGTTGTGAATACCACATAAGGGGGGCGTTCATCTGGACTCTACTTGTGAACACAGTAACCCCATTTTAAGGCACCATATATCCCAATTGTATGCGTACTGCATGCAACAGTACATTCTTTGTAAGGGCAGTTGCAGTATGTACTAAAAGTGAAAAGAAAAAGTATGAGATTTGGAATGCAGCCTCCAGTTTCACCACATCAGCCATGTGGCCTACAAATCACAAGAGATGCTGTTGCTTGTCTCTCACATCCTCAGACAGAAATCTGTGTCTGCACTGATGAAGCTGGTTAACTCTAATTAACTTTAATTTGACTTTTTTTCCTCCAAATTATTTAAATTTGACCTCACTATTCAATTTAAAATACGCTTTAAGAAACTTTTACTTTGAAACTGCGTGCAAGCTGTGACGCTGCAAATCAGACTGCGCATGCGCACAGAGGAAACACGGAACAACAATCAACAAAAGGGTGGGTTTGTTTTTTTGGTTTTCTTGTTTATTAGAGTGCCATTTCAAGACGAAAACACACGTCACAGGTAGGTCATCCTCAGCTGTGTGCATGACGTCATGCCGAGCAGCATTCCAGAGTGGGTTTGGGGAAAGGTTGTGGTCGGCATGGCAACCTGCCAGGTGCGTAACATATGGGCGTGGCTTTGACTTTGAAAGTATATCCACAACAAGGAAGTCTTCCGTATTTGCTATTCCTCTCCGGACGCTTCTGCAGCAGAGCACACTTCCTTCACAGAGGTAGGCTCCTGATATATTGTTTTCATGATTGGAATATATATGTTGAGTTTATAATCTACTGTAGGATAATGTATAAAGGTCAGGATGTCTAATGCAGTGTATGTTAAATCAGATTTTAAACATCACATGATCAGGAAGCTGCTTTTAAAACACATTTTTTTCCAGTCCTCCTGTCGTCTGACATTTACAGAGGCTAGAGAGATTGAACTAACAAATCCACAGGTTCATAATAATAATAATAATCATAGTAATTGACATATTAGTTGTCATTTCTTTTGGTGTGACTCCTCACTTCTACTGAGCTCACACATGCCATACTGTGATTCATTTCACTGGCTATTTAGAAAGCATGACTCATCTTATGAACAATCACATTGCACTTGAATGTAGCTCACATGACAGGCTTGTTTTAGGACATTAAAATGCATCGTTTCATAGCATGTACAAATGTTAACATAACAGAGTTTAATTCCCTTTACCGTTATTTTTTACAGCAGTAACTTCCTTGACAGTGTAACCTATTAACCAGGCATGATGGTGAACTGCTGTGGTCTGCTCAATGCCAATAAGGAACCAGGTACAGAGCTGTTAGAAGACATGTACAATCTGTATATTATGTTTTACATGTGCAAGAATGATTCTAGGTCTGAATATATTGGATTGTACAATGTACACATTTATGGTAGAGGGGAAGGATAAAATCTAACCATTCACAGACTGTAATTTTGTATCATACACCAAGTTTTCCCACAGTCTGTGTTCATTGTGTTTCTGGGTCAGTTCCTCTGAAGAGCGTGGAGGTGGAGCTGGAGGTGAGGGACCATGTGGCTACAGTGGTCTCAACTCTGAACTATGAGAACAAGGAGGACAAACCACTTGAGGCTGTTTTTGTCTTCCCTCTGCCTGGAGATGCTGCTGTCTGTCACTTCAGTGCGAAGATTGGACAGACGCAGATTGTAGCTGAGGTGAAGGAGAAACAAAAGGTGAGCTGTACAATAAATACTCACTCGCAATGGAGCTTTTAAACACAGTGAATGTTGCTCACATTGTGTCATCTGTACTCCAGGCTCGTGAGGAGTATGATGATGCTTTGAGCTCCGGCCAGCAGGCCTTCCTGTTGGAGGAGAGTGAGCAGAGTCCAGATATCTTCTCTCTGAGTGTGGGCAGTCTGCCTCCAGGAGAGAGCGCCTCCATCAGGCTGGAGTACGTCACTGAGCTGGCTGTGCAGGCTGATGAAGCGCTGAGGTTTTGTCTGCCTGCTGTACTCAACCCTCGCTACCAACCTCAGGGTAGGAAAACCAGCCAACAACTTCTTTAGGAGCCCTTAAGATAAGAGAAGATATTCCTTTATTACTCCCACAGTAGGGAAATTTGCAAGCTTCAGCATACTCCACACCTGTCCATATAAAGGGTGTTATTGCAACAATCACGTACCTTTGGACTACAGATCAATCCTGATGTGAAATAAACCGGGATTCATTTCACAACAGTGACAGGCTAGCTCTACATTATCTCTTACTTAGCTTAAAGCTCCACTGCACCTAAGTACTGCCCACGGAGCAGCTAGCATGCTGTAAACCCTTAGTGTTGTTTTAGTTTTACTGGTAACTATTATTTAGTTTAGATGTGTTCTTCCTTCTACGGTCTCGCTGCAGCTTAAATGTAATTTAATGCTCTTTGATCAAAGCATTTTAAAGATTTTCTTTGGGCATTTTCACCTTTTATTGGACAGTTTGACAGTTGGCAGATAGACAGGAAACAGGGGGAGAGAGAGGGGTGTACGACATGCAACAATTGTCCCCGGCTGAAATCAAGCATTGCGGTTATGTGACATGCGCTGTAACCACTCGGCTACCAAGGCGCTCCAGATTATAACATTTCTAACTTTGTTCCCAGGGAGTGGAGGTGGCAACATTCAGGTGACCTCTGTTCCAGCCTCTCTGGTGCCCTACAGTCTGTCTTTCTCTGCCCGAGTGTCCTCTCCTCGTCCAGTCTCTAAAGTAGAGTCCAAATGTCCCCTGGACCCTCTCCAGTACCTCAACACAGAGCAAACCCAGGCCACGGTAGGTAGAGTGCTAATGATGATTGTTCCTCATTACTGAGAACAAAATATATCAACGTATTTATATTTATGAGTGTGTTTTGTGAACTGCAGGTGAAGTTGGCTGAAGGACACAAGTTTGACAGAGATGTTGAACTGCTGATTTATTACAAAGATGCCCACCAGCCCACTGCTGTGGTGGAGGCAGGACAGGCCTCTGCCAAGCCTGGTGAGTGCAAATTAGTGAAGCTGTTACTTTGCAAATAAAAAGTTCATTATCTTCATCCTCCAACTGATGAGTTGACATATGTTGGAATAAATGATAAGAGCCAGATTTTTGTTCATTTTTCTGTCTCTCCTCTGTGTTTCAGGCACTCTGATGGGTGATCCAGCGGTGATGCTGAGCCTCTACCCTGAGTTCCCCAAGGCTGTAATGTCTTCAGTCGCCTCATGTGGAGAGTTTGTGTTCTTATTGGATCGATCTGGCAGTATGGAGGGGGCACGTATTAAGAGTGCCAGGGTATTCATTATGTTATTTCTATCATAAAATCATTCCTAGTGTCCCTCTCACACAGTGGCCTTCACCTATCTTTTCTCTCTTCCTTTAAGGATACTCTGCTGCTCCTGTTGAAGAGCTTACCAATGGGCTGCTATTTCAACATCTACAGTTTCGGGTCCAGCTTTCAACACATCTTCCCGTGAGTCACTCCCTCATGTCACTCCGTCTAGCAAATTGGTTTCAATGCTTGTACATGTATGTGTTCACTGGTGCATGTATGTGTGTGTTGTAGTAAGAGTGTGGAGTACAGCCAGAAGACCATGGAGGAAGCTCTGATAAAAGTTGAGGAGATGAAGGCTGATCTGGGAGGAACAGAGATCCTTCAGCCCCTCAAAGACATTTACAGCCAGCCCTGCATTCCCAGTCAACCTAGACAAGTACATTAATACACGCAACATACACACACACACACACAAACATGTTAAACAGGCTGTACAAATAAATCCTGCTGTTCTATTTTTGAACAGGTTCATTCTTAACACACCTTGTTCTTTACACTTTACCCTTAAAATCACTTGTGTTCCAGAAACAACAATCTAACACAGCTCTCAGAGAATTATGTGGATGATTCAACACATGCTGCATGTTTTTTTCTGGGTGTAACGTAGAGTGATATGTAAACTGTCCTCTCTAGCTATTTGTCTTTACTGACGGAGAGGTGGGGAACACCAAAGACGTTATAAATCTGGTGAAGAAGAACTTAGGTTCCCACAGGTGAAACCACAACAAACACCTGCACAATTCCCAGATTATGTCCCGTGTTCAAATGCTGTGTGTGTTAAGAACAAAACTACTGTATTGTAGGTGTTTCTCTTTTGGGATTGGGGAAGGGGCCAGCTCTGCTCTTATCAACGGGTTGGCCAAGGAAGGAGGAGGTCACGCTCAGTTCATCACAGGGACTGACAGGATGCAACCCAAAGTAAGACATCACAGTCATTTTATCCATTTTAATAAAACATGCAATTAGGACAGAGAACATGATTACAAATGTAAGTAAATACATTTAGTAAAAACCCAAACTTTTTGTGAACTGTTACTCATCAGGTGATGCAGTCGCTGCGTTTTGCTCTGCAACCAGCTGTGGTGGACATCTCAGTCACGTGGGATTTGCCAAAAGGAGTTTCTGTCACTGCTCTCTCTCCACCAATCACAACACTTTTCCATGGTCAAAGGTCACTGATTTATGGCCAGCTCTTTGGACAGGTAGGAGCATCACCATCTCATATTGTATATATTTATACAGTATATACAGTATGTATATATGTGTGTGTGTGTGTGTTTATATATACATGTATATACGAGGGCTGTCAAAGTTAACGCGATAATAACGAGTTAACGCAAAATCGTTTTAACGCCAGTAATTTCTTTAACGCATTAACGCAATCAATTTTCTGGATGTTCTTGTGGGCTCAGTTTTAAAGCTAGAGTGAAAATACTGGTATCATATGAAAACTACGATATGAAACCTAACCGGGTCATACTTGCTTGTCGCGAAGGAGGTTAAATAATGTTTCAAATTTACACTAAATTTTGGCGAGGAAAAACTGGCATGGCCATTTTCAAAGGGGTCCCTTGACCTCTGACCTCAAGATATGTGAATGAAAATGGGTTCTATGGGTACCCACGAGTCTCCCCTTTACAGACATGCCCACTTTATGAGAATCACATGCAGTTTGGGGCAAGTCATAGTCAAGTCAGCACACTGACACACTGACAGCTGTTGTTGCCTGTTGGGCTTCAGTTTGCCATGATATGATTTGAGCACATTCTTTATGGTAATGCAGTACCTGTGAGGGTTTCTGGACAATATTTGTCATTGTTTTGTGTTGTTAATTGATTTCCAATAATAAATAAATACATACATTTGTATAAAGCAGCATATTTGCCCACTCCCATGTTGATAAGAGTATTAAATACTTGACAAATCCTCCTTTAAGGTACATTTTGAACAGATACAAAATTTGCGATATATATATATATATATATAGTGCGTATATATATATATATATATATATAGAGTATATTGTGTGTGTGTTTTCTAACACTGTAATGTTTTCTCAGAGCTCAGAGGCAGCAGAGGGCTGTGTGACAGTGAAGTACAGCCTGGCAGATCATCCCTCACAGAACCAGCTCCACTTCAGTCTCAAGCCTGCAGAGGACACTGGGTAAAAGAGCACTGTGGTCCTGACCTTACAAATGTTGAGTTAAATTAATTATTTAGATGAAATAAAACCGTAACATGACACTATTTAATAGAAGAATATTGCTGATACATAACATTAAAGGTTATGTTATTGACCAGGGTGCACCCTGCTTCTCACCCGATATGTTCTGGGTTTGGCTCCAGCTCTCTGTGATCCTGAACAGGATGCGCTTGTATACCTGTAGAAAACAGATGAATGGGGAAAATAATTAGGGGGGTTATTATAATATGATAAATCTGTGTGCACATCGCTATCCTGTCTGCAGATTAACAGTCCACAGGTTGGCTGCTCGGACTCTGATTCGCTCCCTGGAGATGGAGGAGAGAGATCGCAGAGGAGAACCAGATAAAGGAGTGAAGAAGAAGGTGGTGGAGCTCAGTGTCCAATCAGGAGTGAGCAGTGCCTTCACTGCCTTCATTGCTGTCAACAAAGGCAACGGCGAGGCGATTCAAGGACCTCTGGTGCGCAGAAATATTCCAACACCAAGTGAGTGTTTCCAAGAAAAAAAAAGAACAAAAGTTACTCTCTACTTAAGAGATACAACGCATTCTCATCCCAACTTGTCATATACTGATGCCAAAGAACGTATATTGCTAAGAAGGGAAGGTCAATTGTTCGTTCCATTGAAATGTCAGCGCCCAAGAGCAGAGCTACAACTCAGTAGCAACACTATTTATATTATAAATATATATATAATATATTATAAATACTTTATACATTCATGGCCATTGACTCATTGCCTTTTCAGTCCAAAATGGTGGCAGTGCTACCGCAGCGCCATCTAGCAGCTGTTGTCAAAAAAGCACCAGAGTTTCGCCTTTTTGCTTCTATACTCTTTGCTGATGCTTTGTCAGACCCTTCGGCGTCACTTTTAATGTTGTGAATTAAACAAAACCACTTGCTTAGGTTTTGGTAATAAAGCCACTATAGCTAGGTTTAGGAAAAAACAACATGGTTGGGCTTAAAACTACTACGTTTGTACAGTAAAAATGACAGTGAATGTTGTTAACACAGGACATGAATGAACAGCTGATTGTAACATGACACACGGGACACGAACAGAAGAAGAAGAAGAAGAAGAAGAAGAAGAAGAAGAAAGAAGAAAGGCCCTTTATTGATCCCCGAGGGGAAATTCAATTTTTTTTCACTCTGTTATTTTTTTACATAGTACATAGTACACACAGGCCCGAAATACACACACATGCACAAACAGGACCTATATACATGCATTTGTTGGACCCATCCACCTCCCCTTCCACCTGAGTGTGTCTTTTCGCTTTTAAAGCTATGTCACCACACTCCCGGCACACTTTCCCTGAGCGTTTAATACTAACGTGGACGGGTTTACATTGTAGTTAATGGAAAGCTTGGTGCATCTCATACCTGCACTAAAGGGTACCTTGAATATCTTAAGTAGTATTTTTAACTGCTTATTGTTAGTCATTGTAATAAGCTCAGAAACCGATAGTTAAGTTGATATTTTTTGTTCACCAATTCTCATGTCATGACCTCATACTTTTTTTTCCTTTTTTTTCAAAGTGTTCATGGACTGTGCTGCACTGTCCTGTGGGTCTGGTATGATGCAGAGATCTATGGCCTGTAGTATGCCGCGGATGGTTCCTCAGTCCTATTCTGGTCCTGTGACGCATGGAAAGAGCAGAGCTAAGGGTGGCATATTCTCTAATATGAAGAAGAAGCTAAACCCCAAGCTTGCTGCTCCCGACTCGCCTCCACAGTCTCAGATTATGTGTGGTATTAGTTGTGAGGATGAAAGTAAGTAGACACATGCACACAGGTCCCACGTTCCATTATTTACATTCAGGGTGGAATGTAATTAGTACACTTACTCAAGTACTATACTTAAGTATAATTTTGAGGTACTTGTACTTTACTTGAGTATTTCCATTTTATGCTACTTTATACTTCCACTCCACGATATCTTGGAGGGAAATAGAGTGCTACAGGAATGAGTCCTAAAACCCGGAAATGAGTTAGCATTTTAGCACTTCTTGTTTCCTCGTCTCAAAGTCAATGGATTTTTTGAATGTGTTTTTAGTTAGATGCCTGAAATAAGGTCTGTGCTTAACACAAGCTGAAGAGATTTTAAAGTTTTTTTCTACGATATAAAATATGTCAATAAATATCCCACTCGTGAATTAGTAGCCTTTATGTGTCTTAAAAAAGGCGGTTGCTAACAAGTTGCTTAATGAGACCGTTACGGCCTTGTTGTGTACAGTATACTTGCGCTCATGCGACCGTGGTGTAGTTTGTTTATAGCCTAACGTTAGCTTCTTACTTCTGGTGATCGCATTCAAGCTTAAAAAAATCATTAAAGTGGTGTTCATTTGTGGAGATTATCTTGCTGAACAAAACGTTTAAGGATGAAAAATGTTTGTTTGCCACAGAGTTTATATTCTCCACTAATCCAAAAGCCAATGGAAAAATCCCATTGGCTTTTTGTCGAAGGAACCAGGGCGATGCTAACTTCCTAGTTGGCCTACAAAAATACGTCATCCCTGCAGCACTCTATTTTGTACTTTCTACTCCACTACATTTATTTGACAGCTTTAGTTACTAATTACTTTTAAGATGAAGATTTCATACAATGGATAATATAATAAGCTTTTAAAATACAACACACTGTTAAAGGCTATACCAGTGAGTATTTTTACAATGCTGTATTGGTACTTTTACTTAAGTAAAGGATCGGAATACTTCTTCCACCACTGTTAACATTATTAAGACTGGTGGAATGAGTTTTCATTGAAACAATAAGTGAGCTGGAGTCATTTGATCTTTAAATATGGGAGGGCTAATTTTGATGATTAGTTGTTGTTATAGCCTCATTAACGTCATAATGGACTGTAGGTTGTTGTGTTAAGATATTAATTTCTCATATTATTCATTATTTAATATGCAATCATTATATTTTTAAATATAAAATTAAATTGATGAAATAGTTTCTTTCTGTTTTGTTTAGTAGAGTTGTTGTATTTGTATCAAACTCTGCCCTAGTTTCTGGTGCATTGGTTTGTACACTGAGAATTTCTGTGTATTACAATTTAAGTTCCTCGTATTTACTGTTGTTTCCTTTTGTTCTATGTCTCTTTTTCTTTTTAGATATGGTATCTAGGAACATATGTATGAAGGGTGATGGGTTTGTTGCCCATTCAGGTGGCTTGGATGGTAAGTAACAAAGAGGTTATTGAAGATACACCTGTTGACAACTGTTGGGTGGGTTGCCATGACATCTGGTACACACATTCATGTTAGGGTTGTCAAAGTTAACGTAAATTCGTTTTAACACCACTAATTTCTTCAACGCGTTAAGCGCAATTGATGTTTCGGAGGTTGTAGCAGGCTCAGTTTTGAAAGCTAGAGTAAAGATACTGGCATCATATGAAACTAGAAAACCTAAAGAATCCATTGGTACCAACCATGTTGTAGCCTGTTACCAAGGAGGCTAAATAATATCACATCAAACTTGCGCTAAATTTTGACGATATGTGAATGAAAATGGGTTCTATGGGTACCCACGAGTACTCTGGCTCTTTTGTTATTGTTATACTGAATGTGAATTATGTTCTTTTGTTTAATAAAGAAAGAAAGTAGTGATAAGTAGCCAACTTGTGTAAAATGACATGACGCCGCGGGTTGGTTTTCCTCCTGTACTCCCCAATTTTCTGAGTCACTAGCCGCCACTGTGGAGCGCCCCATATACTACAAGTGTTGCTGGAGTTTTGACCTCTTCAAACTGATGACATCAGCCTCAACTGTGTTTTGCATTCATGGCTAATGAAAATTAGCCTATCACTTTATAAGTGTAGTAATTCACTCACTGGTATCTACACATCCGTTTCAAGTAGGCAAAAATGGAAAAAAGAAGGTCTAAATGCATACCAGTTCAATAATCCAACTAGATTATTTTATTTTTGCACTTTGATTTTCTCCACAGAAAGCTGCTTGTCCAAGCAGCCACCCAAAGACCCTTTGCTGCAGCTGGTCTCCCTCCAGAAGGCGTCTGGCTGCTGGGTGCTAGATCCAGCTCTGGCTGCTGCAGTGGGAAAGACCAGCGAGGAGGTGGAGAAGCCCAAGCCTGCTTCGGTGGGTTATTGTCGAATTTAATAACATAAAATAATAATGGGACTTATTTTTCACGTTATCTAGATGTCTTATTCTATTATTACGTTGTTAGGAAGTAAGATTTTCTCTTTGTGCTATCTCTTTGTTCTTTGATTTTGTTTCCTCTGTCGAGTCTGTTTAATTTTCTATTCTTTGATTTGGTGAATTAGGTGAACCAGGAAGTGTGGGCCACCGTTCTGGCTCTGATCTGGCTTCATGGTTTCAAGATGGATGCTCAGGAAGAGTGGGAGCTTCTGGCTATGAAGGCTATGTCATGGCTCCGTGCTCAGAATGGTAATAACCATAACAATAAGTCTTCTTCTGTTGTTTTTATCAGTGTGTGCTTGTTAAAATCTGCCTACATTGACTCTGCTAATGACTTGTTTTGTGTGTTTTTTTTCAGCAGCAGGTGTGACCGAGTGTGTGGAAGCTGGAAATACTCTGCTGGGTTGCAGCGTAAAGAAAGACGCCCTGGGACTCTGAGGTTTTTATTAAAGTGGCTTCTCTTCAGGATTGGTACATAGAAGTAGATTCACTCCATCCTACAACATTTATTAACATTGCATTGCATTTTTCTTAATTTTTGCACTATTCACATTTAATTGTGCAGCTGTTTGTTTAGGCCCTTAGGAAAAATACTTGGCACTATTTTATGTTTTAAAAAAGGAGTTTTTAATTTGCAAGATACTACATCCATCCATGTTCAGGCATGTTACAAAGAGTTGTTGTTGTTGTTGTTGTTTGCTTTAAAGCTTCAATTCAGGTTGTATTTGAATCTGTTCTACTTAAATAAATAAAACCTATAATTCTGATAAAAGATATGTGAATGAAGAAATGTCTTAAGTGTGCACAGGCACAAAAAAAGAGGCCAACAAATCTTTTTTATGAAGTGTGAACTCTATAAAAATGGTGTGAGAACATGACAAACGCACTACTACAGATACACCGTGAGTTGCTATGTTATGACAGTTGGCTGTCATAATTAAGTTTCTAAAGTGGCTGATTTAAAGTATTTGGGGATTAGCATAAATGGAATAATAAGTATGTTTTCTTTAGTGTATAATCACATGAAAATAAGAGTTGTTGTGTTTTTGTTACCTTAGAATGAGCTGTTTATATCTACATGCTGAGCGGGTCCTCTTCACGAAGCCAGCCGCCATGTTTCTACAGTAGCCCAGAACGGACAAACCAAGCACTGGCTCTAGAGGGCCATTCGCGTTTTCGCGCTGACCATCGTAGTTTTCCTACACACTTGGCACACGGGAGAAGTTTCAGTTGGTTGCAATCTGCAACCTCACTACTAGATGCCGCCAAATCTCTCGACATTGGAGACCGACGCACGTTGTACCCCTCCTGCGACCAGGGACGGTGTGTCAACATACACCCGTTACATGCATAATGTCCTTTCAAAATATACTTCTATTTTCACAGGAAGTTAGGTTTAGGCAACACAACCACTTAGTTAGGGTTAGGAAACGATCGTGGTGGACGTTAACTTCCCTGACTAGCGACTCACGGGACTGACCATACGAACGAGTCACGTGACCAACGTGACAAAATAAGTTGTTACTTTTAGTTTCACATGCGACGCGAACACTGGTTGAAAGTCCTGTATTTGTTTCCACTGCACATTTAAGCAATTCCATTTCTCTGTGCATCCAAAATACCTTATTATGAAATGTGTTATTGTTTATGCCTGTTTAATAATGTGCTATGATGGCATCAGGAGACCTAATCCTAACTAGTTTTGCCCTTTTGCAACAGTCTATTGGGCGTGGAAATCCTCAGGTGGGTGTGTTATGAATATTTCACTTAGAGTGTTCACCTTGAACTAGTTTAACATCACCATGCCCATTGTTTGGAGTCTTGTGAGGGTATGCACAAACCAAGTTTGAATATAAACCACACATAATCACTTCCTATGTACTATATATTCATTGTATGCAGGTGAACTGTGTGTCAACTGTGTAGCTTTTTATGTTGCAACCTCCGTTCTTCCTTCATCTTCACCTGGTCTTTCACTGCCACCTAGTGGTGTATATGTATGATTTCCTGCACAGCATAACTCCACAAGACCTTTGGCCAATTTCTCCATGTAGTTCTTCTGTGTTACAAGTTAAAAGGTCCGTCTATAGTGTCTGCAATTAACAGAATGACCAGTAGGAAGTACCGAGGTCCCAGATGAGCCTGCAGCTTTGCTTCAGTCGGCCAGTTAGACTCATGGGAGAAGTCTACAACACGGTCAGTGTACTACAGCATCCCTGACTCTGATTACTTTTTTCTTTTACTATTCTTCTTTCTTTCTTTAAAATCTTTAGATTCTGGGTACCATCTGTAGCTGTATCTGGTCATGGGGAACATTATAATCATGTGTTTTAAAGGGCAATCCTTTGAGTGCACACTGGGTGCTTCCTGCAGACGGGCCATTCTTGATCTCACTGGTATAGACAGAAACGGCAAAAAAGATAATTTGAGCCACTATGTTTGACACTAATACACAACCACAGGCAGTATATGTATTTACACAACATCTAATGCTTTAATAATGCTAATAATTTAAAGGTTCCATATTGTAAAAAAGTGAGATTTTCATGCCTTTTTTATTATAAAGCAAGTTTATGTGCTATAGTGTATATATAAAGTTTGTTGTCTTGGTTTGGACTAAGAAACCATTGTGTTGTTGTTTCATAAATATAGGCGCAACTCAAGTGGTGACAAGCGGTGCTCATGGTGAAAAAACAATGTCAAAGAAATGGATAGTAGTCCAAATCGAAAATAAATAGCAAAGGTGCGTAACATATGGGCGTGGCTTGGACTTTGAAAGTATATCCACAACAAGAAGTCTTCCGTATTTGCTATTCCTCTCCGGACGCTTCTGCAGCAGAGCACACTTCCTTCACAGAGGTAGGCTCCTGATATATTGTTTTCATGATTGGAATATATATGTTGAGTGTATAACCTACTGTAGGATAATGTATAAAGGTCAGGATGTCTAATGCAGTGTATGTTAAAACAGGTTTTAAAACATCACATGATCAGGAAGCTGCTTTTAAAACACATTTTTTTCCAGTCCTCCTGTCGTCTGACATTTACAGAGGCTAGAGAGATTGAACTAACAAATCCACAGGTTCATAATAATAATAATAATAATCATAGTAATTGACATATTAGTTGTCATTTCTTTTGGTGTGACTCCTCACTTCTACTGAGCTCACACATGCCATACTGTGATTCATTTCACTGGCTATTTAGAAAGCATGACTCATCTTATGAACAATCACATTGCACTTGAATGTAGCTCACATGACAGGCTTGTTTTAGGACATTAAAATGCATCGTTTCATAGCATGTACAAATGTTAACATAACAGAGTTTAATTCCCTTTACCGTTATTTTTTACAGCAGTAACTTCCTTGACAGTGTAAGCTATTAACCAGGCATGATGGTGAACTGCTGTGGTCTGCTCAATGCCAATAAGGAACCAGGTACAGAGCTGTTAGAAGACATGTACAATCTGTATATTATGTTTTACATGTGCAAGAATGATTCTAGGTCTGAATATATTGGATTGTACAATGTACACATTTATGGTAGAGGGGAAGGATAAAATCTAACCATTCACAGACTGTAATTTTGTATCATACACCAAGTTTTCCCACAGTCTGTGTTCATTGTGTTTCTGGGTCAGTTCCTCTGAAGAGCGTGGAGGTGGAGCTGGAGGTGAGGGACCATGTGGCTACAGTGGTCTCAACTCTGAACTATGAGAACAAGGAGGACAAACCACTAGAGGCTGTTTTTGTCTTCCCTCTGCCTGGAGATGCTGCTGTCTGTCACTTCAGTGCCAAGATTGGACAGACGCAGATTGTAGCTGAGGTGAAGGAGAAACAAAAGGTGAGCTGTACAATAAATACTCACTCGCAATGGAGCTTTTAAACACAGTGAATGTTGCTCACATTGTGTCATCTGTACTCCAGGCTCGTGAGGAGTATGATGATGCTTTGAGCTCCGGCCAGCAGGCCTTCCTGTTGGAGGAGAGTGAGCAGAGTCCAGATATCTTCTCTCTGAGTGTGGGCAGTCTGCCTCCAGGAGAGAGCGCCTCCATCAGGCTGGAGTACGTCACTGAGCTGGCTGTGCAGGCTGATGAAGCGCTGAGGTTTTGTCTGCCTGCTGTACTCAACCCTCGCTACCAACCTCAGGGTAGGAAAACCAGCCAACAACTTCTTTAGGAGCCCTTAAGATAAGAGAAGATATTCCTTTATTACTCCCACAGTAGGGAAATTTGCAAGCTTCAGCATACTCCACACCTGTCCATATAAAGGGTGTTATTGCAACAATCACGTACCTTTGGACTACAGATCAATCCTGATGTGAAATAAACCGGGATTCATTTCACAACAGTGACAGGCTAGCTCTACATTATCTCTTACTTAGCTTAAAGCTCCACTGCACCTAAGTACTGCCCACGGAGCAGCTAGCATGCTGTAAACCCTTAGTGTTGTTTTAGTTTTACTGGTAACTATTATTTAGTTTAGATGTGTTCTTCCTTCTACGGTCTCGAAGCAGCTTAAATGTAATTTAATGCTCTTTGATCAAAGCATTTTAAAGATTTTCTTTGGGCATTTTCACCTTTATTGGACAGTTTGACAGTGGGCAGATAGACAGGAAACAGGGGGAGAGAGAGGGGTGTACGACATGCAACAAATGACCCCGGCTGAAATCAAGCATTGCGGTTATGTGACATGCGCTGTAACCACTCGGCTACCAAGGCGCTCCAGATTATAACATTTCTAACTTTGTTCCCAGGGAGTGGAGGTGGCAACATTCAGGTGACCTCTGTTCCAGCCTCTCTGGTGCCCTACAGTCTGTCTTTCTCTGCCCGAGTGTCCTCTCCTCGTCCAGTCTCTAAAGTAGAGTCCAAATGTCCCCTGGACCCTCTCCAGTACCTCAACACAGAGCAAACCCAGGCCACGGTAGGTAGAGTGCTAATGATGATTGTTCCTCATTACTGAGAACAAAATATATCAACGTATTTATATTTATGAGTGTGTTTTGTGAACTGCAGGTGAAGTTGGCTGAAGGACACAAGTTTGACAGAGATGTTGAACTGCTGATTTATTACAAAGATGCCCACCAGCCCACTGCTGTGGTGGAGGCAGGACAGGCCTCTGCCAAGCCTGGTGAGTGCAAATTAGTGAAGCTGTTACTTTGCAAATAAAAAGTTCATTATCTTCATCCTCCAACTGATGAGTTGACATATGTTGGAATAAATGATAAAAGCCAGATTTGTGTTCATTTTTCTGTCTCTCCTCTGTGTTTCAGGCACTCTGATGGGTGACCCAGTGGTGATGCTGAGCCTCTACCCTGAGTTCCCCAAGGCTGTAATGTCTTCAGTCGCCTCATGTGGAGAGTTTGTGTTCTTATTGGATCGATCTGGCAGTATGCAGGGGGCACGTATTAAGAGTGCCAGGGTATTCATTATGTTATTTCTATCATAAAATCATTCCTAGTGTCCCTCTCACACAGTGGCCTTCACCTATCTTTTCTCTCTTCCTTTAAGGATACTCTGCTGCTCCTGTTGAAGAGCTTACCAATGGGCTGCTATTTCAACATCTACAGTTTCGGGTCCAGCTTTCAACACATCTTCCCGTGAGTCACTCCCTCATGTCACTCCGTCTAGTAAATTGTTTTCAATGCTTGTACATGTATGTGTTCACTGATGCATGTATGTGTGTGTTGTAGTAAGAGTGTGGAGTACAGCCAGAAGACCATGGAGGAAGCTCTGATAAAAGTTGAGGAGATGAAGGCTGATCTGGGAGGAACAGAGATCCTTCAGCCCCTCAAAGACATTTACAGCCAGCCCTGCATTCCCAGTCAACCTAGACAAGTACATTAATACACGCAACATACACACACACACACACACACACACACACTCAAACATGTTAAACAGGCTGTACAAATAAATCCTGCTGTTCTATTTTTGAACAGGTTCATTCTTAACACACCTTGTTCTTTACCCTTTACCCTTAAAACCACTTGTGTTCCAGAAACAACAATCTAACACAGCTCTCAGAGAATTATGTGGATGACTCAACACAGGCTGCATGTTTTTTTCTGAGTGTAACGTAGAGTGATATGTAAACTGTCCTCTCTAGCTATTTGTCTTTACTGACGGAGAGGTGGGGAACACCAAAGACGTTATAAATCTGGTGAAGAAGAACTTAGGTTCCCACAGGTGAAACCACAACAAACACCTGCACAATTCCCAGATTATGTCCCGTGTTCAAATGCTGTGTGTGTTAAGAACAAAACTACTGTATTGTAGGTGTTTCTCTTTTGGGATTGGGGAAGGGGCCAGCT
Source organism: Sebastolobus alascanus (assembly GCA_916701645.2). Taxonomy (NCBI): domain Eukaryota; kingdom Metazoa; phylum Chordata; class Actinopteri; order Perciformes; family Sebastidae; genus Sebastolobus; species Sebastolobus alascanus. The sequence continues at coordinate 5,857,160 of CAKAOJ020000068.1, forward strand.
CTGCTCTTATCAACGGGTTGGCCAAGGAAGGAGGAGGTCACGCTCAGTTCATCACAGGGACTGACAGGATGCAACCCAAAGTAAGACATCACAGTCATTTTATCCATTTTAATAAAACATGCAATTAGGACAGAGAACATGATTACAAATGTAAGTAAATACATTTAGTAAAAACCCAAACTTTTTGTGAACTGTTACTCATCAGGTGATGCAGTCGCTGCGTTTTGCTCTGCAACCAGCTGTGGTGGACATCTCAGTCACGTGGGATTTGCCAAAAGGAGTTTCTGTCACTGCTCTCTCTCCACCAATCACAATACTTTTCCATGGTCAAAGGTCACTGATTTATGGCCAGCTCTTTGGACAGGTAGGAGCATCACCATCTCATATTTTATATATTTATACAGTATATACAGTATGTATATATGTGTGTGTGTGTTTATATATACATGTATATACGAGGGCTGTCAAAGTTAACGCGATAATAACGCGTTAACGCAAAATCGTTTTAACGCCAGTAATTTCTTTAACGCATTAACGCAATCAATTTTCTGGATGTTCTTGTGGGCTCAGTTTTAAAGCTAGAGTGAAAATACTGGTATCATATGAAAACTACGATATGAAACCTAACCGGGTCATACTTGCTTGTCGCGAAGGAGGTTAAATAATGCTTCAAACTTACACTAAATTTTGGCGAGGAAAAACTGGCATGGCCATTTTCAAAGGGGTCCCTTGACCTCTGAGCTCAAGATATGTGAATGAAAATGGGTTCTATGGGTACCCACAAGTCTCCCCTTTACAGACATGCCCACTTTATGAGAATCACATGCAGTTTGGGGCAAGTCATAGTCAAGTCGGCACACTGACACACTGACAGCTGTTGTTGCCTGTTGGGCTGCAGTTTGCCATGTTATGATTTGAGCACATTCTTTATGCTAATGCAGTACCTGTGAGGGTTTCTGGACAATATTTGTCATTGTTTTGTGTTGTTAATTGATTTCCAATAATAAATAAATACATACATTTGTATAAAGCAGCATATTTGCCCACTCCCATGTTGATAAGAGTATTAAATACTTGACAAATCTCCCTTTAAGGTACATTTTGAACAGATACAAAATTTGCGATATATATATATATATATATATATATATATATATATACATATATAGTGCGTGTGTATATATATATATATATATATATATATATATATATATATATATATATAGTGCGTGTATATATATATATATGTATATATAGTGCGTATATATACATATATATATATATATATATAGTGCATATATATATATATATATATATATATATATAGTGCATATATATATATATATATATATATAGTGCATATATATATATATATATATATAGTGCGTATATATATATATATATATATATATAGTGCGTATATATATATATATATATATATATATATATATAGTATATATATATATATATATATATATATATAGTATATTGTGTGTGTGTTTTCTAACACTGTAATGTTTTCTCAGAGCTCAGAGGCAGCAGAGGGCTGTGTGACAGTGAAGTACAGCCTGGCAGATCATCCCTCACAGAACCAGCTCCACTTCAGTCTCAAGCCTGCAGAGGACACTGGGTAAAAGAGCACTGTGGTCCTGACCTTACAAATGTTGAATTAAATTAATTATTTAGATGAAATAAAACCGTAACATGACACTATTTAATAGAAGAATATTGCTGATACATAACATTAAAGGTTATGTTATTGACCAGGGTGCACCCTGCTTCTCACCCGATATGTTCTGGGTTTGGCTCCAGCTCTCTGTGATCCTGAACAGGATGCGCTTGTATACCTGTAGAAAACAGATGAATGGGGAAAATAATTAGGGGGGTTATTATAATATGATAAATCTGTGTGCACATCGCTATCCTGTCTGCAGATTAACAGTCCACAGGTTGGCTGCTCGGACTCTGATTCGCTCCCTGGAGATGGAGGAGAGAGATCTCAGAGGAGAACCAGATGAAGGAGTGAAGAAGAAGGTGGTGGAGCTCAGTGTCCAATCAGGAGTGAGCAGTGCCTTCACTGCCTTCATTGCTGTCAACAAAGGCAACGGCGAGGCGATTCAAGGACCTCTGGTGCGCAGAAATATTCCAACAGCAAGTAAGTGTTTCCAAGAAAAAAAAAGAACAAAAGTTACTCTCTACTTAAGAGATACAACGCGTTCTCATCCCAACTTGTCATATACTGACGCCAAAGAACTTATATTGCTAAGAAGGGACGGTCAATTGTTCGTTCCATTGAAATATCAGCGTCCAAGAGCAGAGCTACAACTCAGTAGCAACACTATTTATATTATAAATATATATATAATATATTATAAATACTTTATACATTCATGGCCATTGACTCATTGCCTTTTCAGTCCAAAATGGTGGCAGTGCTACCGCAGCGCCATCTAGCAGCTGTTGTCAAAAAAGCACCAGAGTTTCGCCTTTTTGCTTCTGTACTCTTTGCTGATGCTTTGTCAGACCCTTCGGCGTCACTTTTAATGTTGTGAATTAACAAAACCACTTGCTTAGGTTTTGGTAATAAAGCCACTATAGCTAGGTTTAGGAAAAAACAACATGGTTGGGCTTAATACTACTACGTTTGTACAGTAAAAATGACAGTGAATGTTGTGAACACAGGACATGAATGAACAGCTGATTGTAACATGACACACGGGGCACGAACAGAAGAAGAAGAATAAGAAAGAAGAAAGGCCCTTTATTGATCCCCGAGGGGAAATTCAATTTTTTTTCACTCTGTTATTTTTTTACATAGTACATAGTACACACAGGCCCGAAATACACACACATGCACAAACAGGACCTATATACATGCATTTGTTGGACCCATCCACCTCCCCTTCCACCTGAGTGTGTCTTTTCGCTTTTAAAGCTATGTCACCACACTCCCGGCACACTTTCCCTGAGCGTTTAATACTAACGTGGACGGGTTTACATTGTAGTTAATGGAAAGCTTGGTGCATCTCATACCTGCACTAAAGGGTGCCTTGAATATCTTAAGTAGTATTTTTAACTGCTTATTCTTAGTCATCTTAATAAGCTCAGAAACCGATAGTTAAGTTGATATTTTTTGTTCACCAATTCTCATGTCTTGACCTCATACTTTTTTTTCCTTTTTTTTCAAAGTGTTCATGGCCTGTCCTCCAAGGTCCTGTGGGTCTGGTATGATGCAGAGATCTATGGCCTGTAGTATGCCGCAGATGGTTCCTCAGTCCTGTTCTGGTCCTGTGACGCATCACAGGAGCAGAGCTATGGGTGGCATATTCTCTAATATGAAGAAGAAGCTAAACCCCAAGCTTGCTGCTCCCGACTCGCCTCCACAGTTTCAGATTATGTGTGATAGTATTAGTTGTGAGGATGAAAGTAAGTAGACACATGCACACAGGTCCCACGTTCCATTATTTACATTCAGGGTGGAATGTAATTAGTACACTTACTCAAGTACTATACTTGAGTATAATTTTGAGGTACTTGTACTTTACTTGAGTATTTCCATTTTATGCTACTTTATACTTCCACTCCACGATATCTCAGAGGGAAATAGAGTGCTACAGGAATGAGTCCTAAAACCCGGAAATGAGTTAGCATTTTAGCACTTCTTGTTCCCTCGTCTCAAAGTCAAAGGATTTTTTGAATGTGTTTTTAGTTAGATGCCTGAAATAAGGTCTGTGGTTAACACGAGCTGAAGAGATTTTAAAGTTTTTTTCTACGATATAAAATATGTCAATAAATATCCCACTCGTGAATTAGTAGCCTTTATGTGTCTTAAAAAAGGCGGTTGCTAACAAGTTGCTAAATGAGACCGTTACGGCCTTGTTGTGTACAGTATACTTGCGCTCATGCGACCGTGGTGTAGTTTGTTTATAGCCTAACGTTAGCTTTTTACTTCTGGTGATCGCATTCAAGCTTAAAAAATCATTAAAGTGGTGTTCATTTGTGGAGATTATCTTGCTGAACAAAACGTTTAAGGATGAAAAATGTTTGTTTGCCACAGAGTTTATATTCTCCACTAATCCAAAAGCCAATGGAAAAATCCCATTGGCTTTTTGTCGAAGGAACCAGGGCGATGCTAACTTCCTGGTTGGCCTACAAAAATACGTCATCCCTGCAGCACTCTATTTTGTACTTTCTACTCCACTACATTTATTTGACAGCTTTAGTTACTAATTACTTTTAAGATGAAGATTTCATACAATGGATAATATAATAAGCTTTTAAAATACAACACACTGTTAAAGGCTATACCAGTGAGTATTTTTACAATGCTGTATTGGTACTTTTACTTAAGTAAAGGATCGGAATACTTCTTCCACCACTGTTAACATTATTAAGACTGGTGGAATGAGTTTTCATTGAAACAATAAGTGAGCTGGAGTCATTTGATCTTTAAATATGGGAGGGCTAATTTTGATGATTAGTTGTTGTTATAGCCTCATTAACGTCATAATGGACTGTAGGTTGTTGTGTTAAGATATTAATTTCTCATATTATTCATTATTTAATATGCAATCATTATATTTTTAAATATAAAATTAAATTGATGAAATAGTTTCTTTCTGTTTTGTTTAGTAGAGTTGTTGTATTTGTATCAAACTCTGCCCTAGTTTCTGGTGCATTGGTTTGTACACTGAGAATTTCTGTGTATTACAATTTAAGTTCCTCGTATTTACTGTTGTTTCCTTTTGTTCTATGTCTCTTTTTCTTTTTAGATATGGTATCTAGGAACATATGTATGAAGGGTGATGGGTTTGTTGCCCATTCAGGTGGCTTGGATGGTAAGTAACAAAGAGGTTATTGAAGATACACCTGTTGACAACTGTTGGGTGGGTTGCCATGACATCTGGTACACACATTCATGTTAGGGTTGTCAAAGTTAACGTAAATTCGTTTTAACACCACTAATTTCTTCAACGCGTTAAGCGCAATTGATGTTTCGGAGGTTGTAGCAGGCTCAGTTTTGAAAGCTAGAGTAAAGATACTGGCATCATATGAAACTAGAAAACCTAAAGAATCCATTGGTACCAACCATGTTGTAGCCTGTTACCAAGGAGGCTAAATAACATCACATCAAACTTGCGCTAAATTTTGACGATATGTGAATGAAAATGGGTTCTATGGGTACCCACGAGTACTCTGGCTCTTTTGTTATTGTTATACTGAATGTGAATTATGTTCTTTTGTTTAATAAAGAAAGAAAGTAGTGATAAGTATCCAACTTGTGTAAAATGACATGACGCCGCGGGTTGGTTTTCCTCCTGTACTCCCCAATTTTCTGAGTCACTAGCCGCCACTGTGGAGCGCCCCATATACTACAAGTGTTGCTGGAGTTTTGACCTCTTCAAACTGATGACATCAGCCTCAACTGTGTTTTGCATTCATGGCTAATGAAAATTAGCCTATCACTTTATAAGTGTAGTAATTCACTCACTGGTATCTACACATCCGTTTCAAGTAGGCAAAAATGGAAAAAAGAAGGTCTAAATGCATACCAGTTCAATAATCCAACTAGATTATTTTATTTTTGCACTTTGATTTTCTCCACAGAAAGCTGCTTGTCCAAGCAGCCACCCAAAGACCCTTTGCTGCAGCTGGTCTCCCTCCAGAAGGCGTCTGGCTGCTGGGTGCTACATCCAGCTCTGGCTGCTGCAGTGGGAAAGACCAGCGAGGAGGTGGAGAAGCCCAAGCCTGCTTCGGTGGGTTATTGTCGAATTTAATAACATAAAATAATAATGGGACTTATTTTTCACGTTATCTAGATGTCTTATTCTATTATTACGTTGTTAGGAAGTAAGATTTTCTCTTTGTGCTATCTCTTTGTTCTTTGATTTTGTTTCCTCTGTCGAGTCTGTTTAATTTTCTATTCTTTGATTTGGTGAATTAGGTGAACCAGGAAGTGTGGGCCACCGTTCTGGCTCTGATCTGGCTTCATGGTTTCAAGATGGATGCTCAGGAAGAGTGGGAGCTTCTGGCTATGAAGACTATGTCATGGCTCCGTGCTCAGAATGGTAATAACCATAACAATAAGTCTTCATCTGTTGTTTTTATCAGTGTGTGCTTGTTAAAATCTGCCTACATTCACTCTGCTGATGACTTGTTTTGTGTGTTTTTTTTCAGCAGCAGGTGTGACCGAGTGTGTGGAAGCTGGAAATACTCTGCTGGGTTGCAGCGTGAAGAAAGACGCCCTGGGACTCTGAGGTTTTTATTAAAGTGGCTTCTCTTCAGGATTAGTACATAGAAGTAGATTCACTCCATCCTACAACCTTTATTAGCATTGCATTGAATTTTTCTTAATTTTTGCACTATTCACATTTAATTGTGCAGCTGTTTGTTTAGGCCCTTAGGAAAAATACTTGGCACTATTTCATGTTTTAAAAAAGGAGTTTTTAATTTGCAAGATACTACATCCATCCATGTTCAGGCATGTTACAAAGAGTTGTTGTTGTTGTTGTTGTTTGCTTTAAAGCTTCAATTCAGGTTGTATTTGAATCTGTTCTACTTAAATAAATAAAACCTATAATTCTGATAAAAGATATGTGAATGAAGAAATGTCTTAAGTGTGCACAGGCACAAAAAAAGAGGCCAACAAATCTTTTTTATGAAGTGTGAACTCTATAAAAATGGTGTGAGATCATGACAAACGCACTACTACAGATACACCGTGAGTTGCTATGTTATGACAGTTGGCTGTCATAATTATGTTTCTAAAGTGGCTGATTTAAAGTATTTGGGGATTAGCATAAATGGAATAATAAGTATGTTTTCTTTAGTGTATAATCACATGAAAATAAGAGTTGTTGTGTTTTTGTTACCTTAGAATGAGCTGTTTATATCTACATGCTGAGCGGGTCCTCTTCACGAAGCCGGCCGCCATGTTTCTACAGTAGCCCAGAACGGACAAACCAAGCACTGGCTCTAGAGGGCCATTCGCGTTTTCGCGCTGACCATCGTAGTTTTCCTACACACTTGGCACACGGGAGAAGTTTCAGTTGGTTGCAATCTGCAACCTCACTACTAGATGCCGCCAAATCTCTCGACATTGGAGACCGACGCACGTTGTACCCCTCCTGCGACCAGGGACGGTGTGTCAACATACACCCGTTACATGCATAATGTCCTTTCAAAATATACTTCTATTTTCACAGGAAGTTAGGTTTAGGCAATACAACCACTTAGTTAGGGTTAGGAAACGATCGTGGTGGACGTTAACTTCACTGACTAGCGACTCACGGGACTGACCATACGAACGAGTCACGTGACCAACGTGACAAAATAAGTTGTTACTTTTAGTTTCACATGCGACGCGAACACTGGTTGAAAGTCCTGTATTTGTTTCCACTGCACATTTAAGCAATTCCATTTCTCTGTGCATCCAAAATACCTTATTATGAAATGTGTTATTGTTTATGCCTGTTTAATAATGTGCTATGATGGCATCAGGAGACCTAATCCTAACTAGTTTTGCCCTTTTGCAACAGTCTATTGGGCGTGGAAATCCTCAGGTGGGTGTGTTATGAATATTTCACTTAGAGTGTTCACCTTGAACTAGTTTAACATCACCATGCCCATTGTTTGGAGTCTTGTGAGGGTATGCACAAACCAAGTTTGAATATAAACCACACATAATCACTTCCTATGTACTATATATTCATTGTATGCAGGTGAACTGTGTGTCAACTGTGTAGCTTTTTATGTTGCAACCTCCGTTCTTCCTTCATCTTCACCTGGTCTTTCACTGCCACCTAGTGGTGTATATGTATGATTTCCTGCACAGCATAACTCCACAAGACCTTTGGCCAATTTCTCCCTGTAGTTCTTCTGTGTTACAAGTTAAAAGGTCCGTCTATAGTGTCTGCAATTAACAGAATGACCAGCAGGAAGTACCGAGGTCCCAGATGAGCCTGCAGCTTTGCTTCAGTCGGCCAGTTAGACTCATGGGAGAAGTCTACAACACGGTCAGTGTACTACAGCATCCCTGACTCTGATTACTTTTTTCTTTTACTATTCTTCTTTCTTTCTTTAAAATCTTTAGATTCTGGGTACCATCTGTAGCTGTATCTGGTCATGGGGAACATTATGATCATGTGTTTTAAAGGGCAATCCTTTGAGTGCACACTGGGTGCTTCCTGCAGACGGGCCATTCTTGATCTCACTGGTATAGACAGAAACGGCAAAAAAGATAATTTGAGCCACTATGTTTGACACTAATACACAACCACAGGCAGTATATGTATTTACACAACATATAATGCTTTAATAATGCTAATAATTTAAAGGTTCCATATTGTAAAAAAGTGAGATTTTCATGCCTTTTTTATTATAAAGCAAGTTTATGTGCTATAGTATATATAAAGTTTGTTGTCTTGGTTTGGACTAAGAAACCATCGTGTTGTTGTTTCATAAATATAGGCGCAACTCAAGTGGTGACAAGCGGTGCTCATGGTGAAAAAACAATGTCAAAGAAATGGATAGTAGTCCAAATCGAAAATAAATAGCAAAGGGGCGATTCTAGTCAATTATGCAACAGTGGTGATATGTTGTTGAGATATTGTTGGGATGAAGCGCTCCCCAGCGCCCTGCGACCGATTTCTGCTAGAAAAAGACGCCATATGGACACAGGCCCGTACACAGTTAGAACAGCATAAAGTCATGTTTGAGAAAATAACCCTTATGATGTCATATCTCGGCTTGGGCTTTGAGACTACAAATTTATATTTTTAATTTAAAAAAAAAATGGAAGTTTGGATTTTGAAATATGTGAGCGGTTACCAGCGTATTTGAAGGGACTAAAACTATTTTAGCCTCTGTTGCATTGATTTTGATCATTTTTTTTTAAATCGGTCTCTCACAAGGCCCTCAACTTTATGGAAATGCACGACTAAATGACTTTAGTGCCCCTTTAACTGCACCTCGGGTTTATAAGTGGAACAGACATGAAAGAATGAAACGGGCCAAGGCGATTTCTGTTTGTTTACAGAGAGGGTTGAATTGAATTCCTACAAATATAATAGGACCCATAAGCTCTGGTTTGCTTTGAGTACAAGACATGTGCCATCAGCTCACACTGTGACAAAGACTCAGACATGTCGCTTGTTACGGAAGCTCACAGAGACAGATTTAGGCCTGTGGGGGACTTGTTACTATTGCAGACACAGCATGCAACAGTGATATCCGCTGTCACAAACCAACGTCAACCCCTCCAGTTTAGAACATATAAATCCTCCTCTTAAAGGGACAGTGTGGAGGATTTAGTGGCATCTAGTGGTGTGATTCAGGCTGGTATCATACACCGTTCGTAGCTATACCTATGAAAAAGTAATGCACTGTAATTCGTATATATATATCCCACAAAATCAATTCGTATGTAATCCACGTAATTGTGAACCAGGAAGTATAAAGAGAGACAAACGGCGTCTAGGGAGGAGGTTGAGGTGGATGGGTGGGTCAAAAAACACCAGCCTTTCGCCCAGGAGACCGGCGTTTGTATCCTATGTGAAACTACAAATCAATGTTGATTTATTTCTCACGTAACTGACTAACTTAAGTTATGCCACTTCCAGAGTTATTTTAACCCAAACCATGACTTTCCTCCTAAACCTAACTAAGTACTTTTGTTGTATAAACCTAACCAAGTTGTTTCTTGTGAAGATGGAAGTTTATTTTGAAAAGACTGAAGCGGAAATTGACACGTGCGCCCCGTGTTGCTGGACATTTGTAGGAAAACGCACGACAAATGAGGAATAACTCTGTAACATTTTTCAAATGTAAAGTAGTAATTAGTCCGAGCAGTGCTAACAAAACGTAAAGAGCCGGTAGTCCGCCATCGTCATCGTTTCCCAAACGCTTTACACGTCCACACAGATACAAAGTAACCGAGTTTTTTAAAATCTGCACCTTAGAAGGTGTTTTCAAAAATATCCGTTTTTGTGACTCAAATCTACGTTTGCGTGTGGGCGAGAGGCCAAAACGTAGAGGAAAATATCAGTTTATAAAATGATCTGTATACGTGTAGACAAGGCCCAAGACAGCGGTAACGTGAGCTGCCGAGTGCAACCCCGTGGTAACGCCGTTCGCCTCACTCAGAGGCCATCCCTACCATAATAACACTACTTTAGGAGCAACGGAAGTCAGACGGCGGCTGGCGGTACCACGGTTTTGCATTCTGCAGCTCACGTTACCGCAGTTTCACAAGTGTGTCAGAGAACTACGGTGGCCTTCAAGTAACGAAAAAAAAAAAGAAAGGCTCTCTCTAGAGCCAGTGTTTGGTTTGTCCGTTCTGTAGAAACATGGTGGAGCAACATGGCGGACTCCGTGAAGAGGACCTGCTCCCTATGTAGATATGAAGGCCTCATTCTAAGCTAACGAAAACACAACGAGTCTTAGTTTCAGGTGATTATACGCTAATGAAAACATAGTTATTAATATTATATTCCATTTCAGCTGATAGATGCCCTGAAATGTTAAACACTGGTCCTTTAACTAAGTTATGGATTATTTGGATATTGGTCATCGTCACAGTTTTCATCAGGTTTTGCACTTCGTACTCAAAAAAGTTTGCCCCAGTGCAGCATGTTGCGTGTTCAATTCATTAGAGCTGTTATATGAAGCGTGTTTCTAACGTCTGTAGAAGACTATAAATAGCAAAACACTATTCATAGTGGTAGCGTGTCTATATTTGCATCAGTGATACAGTGTGAGTTACAGTAGCTCATTACAGCCAATCTTATCCGAACCTTTGGCAGACCTCCAACCAACACTTTCTAAACTGGTTTCCACGGCAACCCTACCCAGCAGGACCAATTAGAATTGACAAAGGATCTCGGAGCACTAAACTGCCTGGAGATTAGAGGAAAAGAAGACACGTCCTCAAAACAAACACAACAAATGAAAGGAGGGTGTTTGGATCTGTGTGTGTAGGGGAAGGGGTTGTCTATGCATTAAGGGGGGAAAGATTTAATTAAACCTGCCGTCTTTCGTTCCCTCCTTGTCTCTCTCTCTCTCTCTCTGTGTTAGACCAACAGGAAACCAGATCAATAACAAATAGCTTAGAGTGGCTGATGTTTCTTTTTTCTTTATAGGCCATCAATGGAGCGCCGTGGCCTCTGATCCACACATCAATCACATAGTGTGTGTGTGTGTGTGTGTGTGTGTGTGAGATTGATCTGATAGCCTTTGTACTTCAATGGGGATCTACTTTATTGAATAATGGACACCTATGATCCCTTGGTGTTTTGTTGGCTGTGTGTGTGTCAGTTTCTCTGGGAGTTGAAATGTGTCAAATATCAAAATCAGTGACCTTTATCATAAAAGCTTTTAGCACACTCCTGTGAGGTGAGAGCAGGTTTTATTCATTGTGACAGTCATACAGCTCTACTAAACCGAAATCGAGTTAAGACCAGAATCTGGTTTGGTAATCTCTGGGCTCAGCTGTCATCACACACTGCCTTTACCTTGTATCGTTTAGAACGCAATTACGTAAATAAAAATCGGAAACATAGTTCACATCAGCCTCCAAGTTGTAATTCCTAGTTGAAGATTTCAGGAATTTCTGGCAACAACAATATCACTCAATTGGTGAAAAGAACTACAACAAACCGTTGGCAAAATGGCTGCAAAAAGCCACCAGTTACATGCATGGATGTATAAAGAGAACTGGATACAGCGTTGTAGGCGGGCTCCCGTTCATTCCTATGTAAGTTGCTCAGTGGCGCATGAATCCTAGGGGCTTGGTTACAGCCAAGGAGGGTTAACAGAGGAGATGTCACAGCTTCATCGCATCATATCATTGCAGTAAAATCTGGTTGGCACTTGCCGAAAGGCTCACTAACATGAGGATGATTGGTTTGTTTCACTGAGGCGTCCGCAGGGAGGGTGTCATAGTAGCCTATGGATGAGAATTAAAATTCTGCATCATTGAAAAGATCTTTAATAAAAGGCCATAAACAAATGCTTTCTATTTGAAAACATCAATGACAAAATCTGTCAGACCGAGCGCACCCTACGATAGGGTGACCATATTTTCAAACCCCCAAACAGATACCCTTAAGTATGCTGCATGTTCATACCAACACATTCTCACTCCGGGGACGGCGTGTCAATATACGCTTGTTACATGCGTATTGTCCTTTCAAAATAAACTTCACAGGAAGTTAGGTTTAGGCAACACAACTACTTAGTTAGGGTTAGGATACAGTCGTGTGTGCGGTGTATTATCTTGTATTGGATCAGTGATATTTCTGGACATTTGAAAGGTAGATTGACAGATTTGTGTCCAGAAGTTGTTGATATTGAGGTCCTTTTTTTCCATTTTTCTATTGGTAAGGATATTATGGAATCTGATGCAGATAGGATTTTGTAAAATTTGGAGAGTTGTTTTGGGGTTTGTTTGCTATGTAAGCGATATTTTATATTAATGGGGATGGTCTGAGGGGCTTATTGATTATTTCCATTTTTGCTTTGATAGAGTTCCTTATTTGCATATACTGTAAATATTGTCCTTTGCCTACAGTATATTGAATTTGTCGTTTAACTGTTCAAAGGATGATAGCGAGTTATTTGTAAAGGGATGATGGAGGTGTGTGATGCCCTTGTCCCTCCATGTTTTTGCATTTTATTGGTTGGTTATTAACTCTGAGATCTGGGTTTTGCCAAAGTGGGTTTAATGTGCATGGAATAAGTGTGGTATTTATCGTATTATTTTCTTTCCACCAGTTCAAATTAGAGTTAAAGCTGCAGCGGGTAGAAATGGAGCAAATATGATTTTAAAAAGTAATTTTTATAGAAGGGTCACTATATCCTGACAGCATGAGACAGGTAATCTGACAAAAATCGTGTGCCTCTGTGTCCTCCGGTGTCCTCCGGTGCTCCTAATGGCATCTGCAAGATTTTATAGACCAGAGGAAAACAACCAATCAGAGCTGATCTGGAGTCTGCCGGTCAAACTAGGCAGCGCTGATCAAATATGAATCAATATTCTGTTACTGTAATGTCTGTTTCTCGCCTCAAATGTTTTCACAAACATCTTGTAGTGTACTGTTTAGCTGTAAAAGGAGATAGTTTGTGACCCGGCAGACATGTTGAGATAAGTTGAGGAAATACCAAGCACCACCCACCAGCCAGAGCACAGCCAATAGGAACGCTCTCTCTCTGAAATGACCTGTGATTGGTCAAAGTCTTCCGTCATAGGCTAGATTTTTTTAAAGCCTGGAAACAGAGCCATGAGGAGGTGCAGAAGTCTAGTTTTCTCTCAGAACACTTGAATTACAATATGCTGAAAGGTTGTTCTAATTTTTGCCCAATGATGCCAAAAACTTTCTGCCTACTGCACATTTAAAAATGTTGGTTTTGTATTTGTTTGTAAATGATAAAGTTGGATTATGTATCTGATCTGTGACAAGGCCAGTGCGACGCTGCTGACGTTAGTAATGATGAGTCGAGAACTCATCATGCCCCGGGTCATGGTCTTTGCACTTTTCAGTCCCCTCCCTCCCTCTCCCTCCTTATTAATATCCTTTACTGACTATCTTTGATCTTTTAGTCTCTTTTCTGCCTTTGCCAAAAGATTTCTACCATATTTTCAGCCTGACTTTCTCTCTTTTACTCCCTAAAATGCTTAAACAGAGTTTAGGCGTAGCCCTCTCCATGGTAACAACATCACCCATTCTTACACACACACACACACACACACACACACACACACACACACACACACACACACACACACACACACACACACACACACACACATTTTCTTGCTGTCTCTCTTCTCATAATCCTGTCCTACCCTGTGCTTTATCGCTGTACCCTCCCCCTATACCCTCTGCACTCCCTCTCTCTCTCTCTCTCCCCCCCCTCCTTCTCTCTCCTCTCACACTCTCTCAACCTCCCCTGCTCTGGCAGCTGGTCTCCTGCTAATGCTGCACCATCCACTGACTGCGAGATGTTCACCCCGGCTTGTAAAGGATCTGCAGGGGAGCCGAGGTAAGGCTTTCACACCTCTGGAGCAGGAACGCGGCAGCAGAGATGTTACTGCTGCTGTTTTGCTGGCTGCTGACAAAAGCAAACTGGAAGCCAAATGAATGATGGGAAGAGCGTGAGCGCGAGTGTGTGTGCTGATTTGTGTGAGAACTCTCCAGCTGGAGTAGGCAGCCTGTGTGAGTTGCAGGTATAACACTTACGTACAATCAAGTGAAGTGGCTTCTTTGTCCTTTCTGCATTTTCTTAAACTTGTGGAAAATTTTGCTCTGTGTGTGTAGAGTAGACGTGCATGCGCATACTGTATGTGCATATGTGTGTATGTACTTCATGTGTGAGAGAGCCAGTGGAAGCCCGGTGGCATGCAAATTATCTTTCGAGTAATGCTGCAACGGTGCTGCAATGTCTGGTTATGGTGCTATATTCTCTGGCGGTTTATGGCACCATGTTTTGTTCATGCGTTTGATAGCGGGGGGATGGTGAGTTGGGGGCATGAAGTTAGGTTTCTGCATATGTGAGTGGGTGGATAACAACCGTGTCTCTTAATATTTTCAACTCAAAATACTGTGTTCATGCCACAGGAGGACATTCAAGGGAAGCAACAGATCGAATACCATTCTAGGACATAAAAACAAGAATATTTCGTATCAGTATTAGTATGAGAAGAGGAAGAATATGTGACATGTGAATGGTCTGAACTGTGTGTGCCAACGGGTAAATGTCTTCATGCATGCATGCATTTTATGGCATGTGTGTGTGTGTGCTTGTGTGTGTGTGTTTGTGTGTGTGTGCGTGTGCCAGTGGGTATTCATTCATGTTCATGTGCACATACAGTATACAGTACAGCGAGTGTGTGTAATATGTGTAAGCTGAAGTCCCCCAGAGGAAGTGTGGTCCCTACTGTATGCAGTGCAGAGGGACATTTGATTTATGAGTCTATTTCTCCAGAGGAAGCACTGCGGGTGTGATGATAGTAGACATTAAACATCTTTCAAGACCTCTAGCAAGAGATGATGGTTTTCATATACAGCAAAGGAAGGTAAAGATCTACTGGCATCATCTGAAAAAAATGTGACGTATTTTTATTTCTATTTCATGCTCTGTTCTAGACAGCGGGCAACTCCGAGGTCTGAGAAGTGAAGCCAATGCTGAAGTGCCTTGAACTTGCATTCTTTCTAATATCCAGCAGGGGGCGACTCCTCTGGTTGCAAAAAGAATTCAGATTGTATAGAAGTCTATAAAAAAATGAGCCTACTTCTCACTTGATTTATTACCTCAGTAAACATTGTAAACATGAGTTTATGGTCTCAATCACTAGTTTCAAGTCTTCTTCAATACAGCATGATGTTCATTTAGTAAATTATGGTCCCATTTAGAGTCAAATAGACCATAAAGCAGGGTATGCTTTAGGGCGTGGCTACCTTGTGATTGGCAGGTTGCTACCACGGTGGTGTCCGGTCTGGGAGTTGTCTGTGTTTTCGTCTTACGACGCTAAACCTTTCACAGTGTGTTTTCAGTTCATGAAAGTTAATTTTAACCATTTTGGTCGCCCAAAAACGTCTGGTTGTACTTAGCTCCACCCTCTCGTGTCACTTCTGGTTGCAAATAATAAGATGGTGACGACCGAAAACCAAGATGGCGACGGCCAGAATGCCGAAATCGAGGCTTCAAAACAGCTGTCCACAAACCAATGGATGACATCCCTGTGACTACGTCCACTTCTTATATACAGTCTATGGTTCTAGACAGACTTTAAAGTGAGACTGTAATTTTGAAAGAATAACACATTCTTCCTTCTACAAATACAAAGTTGAATCTTTAAAATGCACCGTAGCTCGGTTCATTACACTCGACAGTCTTATTTGGTCTGGTATGACCAGTAGCTTATGGTGGCTAATGTTAGCTAATGTTAATAAACTGCAGTTTTGATGCGTGGCATAAAAATTACACGCAAAAAGAGGCGTACAAATGACGTGAAAAGGCTGAAATGCGTGTTTCAATGTTTCAATGACACGCAGAATATCCTTGTAAATGTCGTGCTATTTATACAACTTCCCGTGAGACCGGGTTGAGAAAAGAGTCAGAAAGTCATTGAAGTGACGCAGTAATGTGCAGCTATATCTAACGAGGTTTGTTTCTTTACCCCTAAGCACTATAAATGTTGTATAACACGCAAGAAAGAAAATCCCTTTTTTTAGTATCCCACCGCATTTTGTTTAGAACTGTGTAACAAATTGATTTGTGTGAACATTTTGCTTAATTCTTTGCACATACTGTAAACTGCCAGTTTCCACACGGAGCAGTGCACAATCTGTAAGCGTTTTAGCCTACTTTACCACAAAGAGAAGTTGTCAATATATTTGTGTCATCTGTCATCTGTGGGGAGATGTGCTTAGTGTGGAGTTATGCTTTCAGCTGGAACCCTCCAAGTATGAATGCTCTGTGATTGCCCACTTTGGAGTATTTATTAAGACTTTGGAGCTTCTAAATCATGCTCATATCAAGGCAAAGCCAGTTTATTTCTAAAGCCCCTTTCAACAGCAAGGCCTCTCAAAGTGCTTTGGACTTAAAGGCATTAAGAAAATATATAAAAGAAACATAAAGCAATATAAAAAGTCGCACACAAATAGGATTTCGATAGAAGATAAAAATAATCTAAAATAGGATGATACAGATTAGACAGTAGAATGCAGCTGCAGCATTAGTATATGAATAAATAGGTCAAATATCAGGCAAAAAGGCAGAAAGAGACTCTTGACACAGCAGTCCCAGACTGAGAGGCTCCACAAATCACAGCTCTGCAGTTCTCGAGTGGACGGCTGGTTCTGTCGGCAGCTCCGCGTACGAACTGCTGCTGATTCCAGCTCAAAATAAATGGTGGCTAATCTGAACCTCACAGGTGGAGGAGTGAATTCAGGATTCGTCCCAGTTACTTTAAATGTGTACGAGCATGCACACGAATATACATTTGCACGTGATTCATGCTACCAACACTTCTGCAAAGACAGCAGAAAAAGTGGCCAGCGGAGACAGGAATGTCTTCTTTTTTCTCTTTTATTACCCTGTTCTGTTCCCCCAATACTTTTTACTTTATTTAAGTGATTTTTTTCATTGTGCCCACACTCTCTGACTCATCTCTTTGCTCCCTATTATGACTCGAGTAGTCCACTTGAGAGCTGATAAAAGTCAAATAGCACTCAAAGAAGACTCCACACACTCCCTCCTGTCATCTCCTCGCACCTCTCCTCCTCCCTCTGCTCGTCATTAACCATCTATCATTAAACCACCCTCAATCTGCCAACACTTCTCACTTGCCGTCTTCCCTCCCTCCTACTTTTTCCCCCCTTACACCTCCACGCCTTCTAGTCACTGATGCTCCTGTGGACATTAAAGTGGAAGTGAAACAGTCAACCAAGTTAAGCTGGTTTACTAAAAGGATTTCCACTCTAATGAACTGTTATTTAACAAACATGACATTGCCATTTTGGACTGAAAGCGACTACCGGACGCCAGTAAAACGTCCGCCTACAAAGTGCCGTACAAAAGTAAAACTAAATCATTACTATTCTATTGTGATAATTGTAATGTCTCTACCGAATAGACCTGTGTTGAACAATAAACATATTATAAATCTGCATACTATTATAACTATTTACTTACTTACTTATTTATTTGTTCAACTTTTTTTGCCCGGCCGCTTCCCAGAGGAGCATTTAGTGAGCGATGGACATAAATGGAAGTTAGAAAAATCCAGCAAACAGATTTTGAGAGCAATCTCAAACTTTTTCATGTCAAGGATCCAAAATAGAAGTCCAATAGACCACAGACCATGGATGTATAAGAGGTTGTGTCCTGTGCTGTTGCCCTGCGTGTTAGTAAATAGCCTACAACTACATTAAATTCTGTTTATGTCATGCTACTAGCACTACTAGCTACAGGCCGATAGCCGGTTGTTTGGGAAGAGAGATGTTAATACATCCACTACGGTACAGGCTTACAGCATACAGCCCATGGGTGTGTTATAAGATAATAAAAGTGATGAGTTACAACCAATATATCCATTATTACAGCAGGAATCTGGCAGAACCGGATATGTCATATGAGCGTGAATTTTACAACTTTCAGAACATAATAATTTGAATGAGACGTCTCTTTATACATTCATGGCCACAGACTCATTGGCATTTTAACTCCAAAATAGCGGCAGCGCCATCTAGCGGCTGTGGTCAAAAAAGCACCGGAGTTTCGCCTCTTTGCTTCTAAACTCTTTGGTATAACCGAGTGATTGGTTTTAACATTGTAAAACTCATCTTTACATCCAGGAACAATACAATAGTGTCCCCTCTTTTGTTTTCTTCTGTCCTGTGTCTCCTCAGTCTCCCGTCTTTCACGGTCTCTACCAACCTGGTGACGTCACAGGCTTAGAGTACTGCAACATGGCAGCGCTCTCACCACGAAAGATGAAACAAAGCTTCTTTTTTCTTTTAAATGCTGACATTTGTCATGTTTATTATATAATTGTTCATTAGAGTAGAAATCCATTTCAAGCTTAACTTGGTTGACGGTTTCACTTCCACTTTAAGGCTCAACTCTGATCCCCTCTTGTAGATCGTTACGCATACCTTTCCAAACCTCTGCAATTGCTTTTCTTTATTCTGTGGCTCTCTAATTGTTTGCAAACCAAATCAGTCTCTTCCTCCATTAATTATTCCCTCACCTGCTTTGGTGATGAGATCAATGCCAACATTGAAACAGTGACACACGAGTCACAGCAGCTGCAGAGGGGATTTGCTTTAAACTTCCCGCAGCTTGTGTTTGTATTTGTGTGTTCCCTTTAAGTGGAAAATGAAACGGTGTGAGGAAATTGCCATGTTCTCATGAGCGCACCTGATTAAATTGTTTTTGTGTGGGCTGAGCGTTTGCAGTCGCCCCTGTGGGTGTTTCTCATTGTGTTCTCGGGGGTCTCGGGTCTGCTCTTTATAGTCAGCCAGAGCTGCAGCGAAGGGGAAGTACGTGAATTAAATGGATGTTTTTCTCTGATCAATGTCGTCTGGAAGAGTGAACAACGGGGGAGAGGAGGGCTGAAGGCACTGTGGAGGCCGTGGGCGGAGGAGGTGCAGCGTGTGTGTGTGTGTGTGTGTGTGTGTGTGCGCAAATGTCATCTCCTTAATTTGGGTGCATCAATGTGCACACGAGCCGAGTCTGTGTGCATGAGCGCATGCAGCTACGTATCTATCTGTGGTCGTCTGTGATTGTGTGTATGGATGTGATCTGGAAGAGTGGGTGTATGGGTGGGTGGGCTTGCTGTCACTTTGACTAAAATCCACCAGCAGGGACAAGAACTGTAGGGGGAGAAAAGTAGGGAAGTAAAAATAGATTGCAAACAAGAAGGTTTATTGAAGAGTGAAAGATGAGAAAAGGGGAATATATAAGAAGGATAGAAAATAATGAAAGCTAGGAACAAACTAGAGGAATGCAAAAGAAAACATATAGAAGAAAAGAAAGTAGGCTATACAGTATATTGTTCTGCACAGTGACATTCCTGTACTCAAGGAAGCTTAACAGCTCACATAGTCACAGCTACGGGAATTACCTAAAAGTATAAATTGATAATTGTTTTACTATTTGTTGATTTATGGTTAGTAAAGCACCTTTATCACATTTGTGTTAGTCATATAAGTGCAGACCATGGATGTATTAAGAGAACTGGATACAGCGTTCATTCCTATGAAAGTTGCTCAGTGGCGCATGATGCCAAAATGGCTCGACTTCCGACTGGAAAAGTACCCGGATCTTCCAGCGATCTTCCGCATCCATTGGGCCCATAGAGCAGGCGCAGTAGCGTCCGCTTGGTCACATGGCTCGGTCACGAGGTCACAGCCGTCACGGTGTCACCATTTTTATTTATCAGATGAATAATTTTGCTATATCATGGTCAGCTGATGGATGATATTTTCTCTATCAGTTCATGTAATATTTTCAAACAAGTATACAAAAGTTATTATCCCAACAATAACTAACTTAATTATGTGATTAGCTCAAAATATCATGTGTTTTCATGTATTCACAACTAAATTATCTCATAATCGTCACAACAGTGCATTTTTTTTATAATCATTTTGGTTTAATTAGAGGAATCATAGTGCTTACAACGGCTGCATAACTAATAATATGATAAATTAACATGTTGTGAACGCTGACGGAGCTTGGCTGAATGGGTGAAAAGTTAAAGGGACACACACAACAACCGTTAATTAGTTTATTATTCAATTTAGTTATATCAGGGACCATGTACAAAAATACATTATTCACAAAAGAGAGAAAAGATGCTTTGTACCAGATTTAGCCACTAGCTAATTTGTATCTGTAGTTCCTGGTTATCTAAGATAATGAAATTATGATCTTAATCTAATTGGAATGAAATGCATCTGGTGTGATCATGCTTAACTCATTTACTAGCTGAAATCAAACTTTATGCAAGAGCCTGACTATGAAGTCAAGAGTTTGCAGCTTGAATTATTTCCCTTATCAGAAAACGGCTGTGCTGTTATCAGGCTATTAAATAGGCGTTATCAGTCGCTATAAGCCCATAGATGTGGGTCAGTAGGGGCCCACTACGCCCAATAGTAGGTTTTTATCATCTATTCACATGGTAGATCACTGAAAGAAAGTTTCCTTAAACTTAACCGTTAAACCTAAAGAAGTTGTAGATTTGTTGCCTAAATCTTAAAAGTTGTAGTTTTGTTGCCTAAACCTAAAGAAGTTTTAGTTTTTTTTGCCTAAAATTAAAGAAGTTGTAGTTTTGTTGCCCAATCCTTACTGTTTTTTTGCCTAAATCTAAAAAGTTGTAGTTTTGTTGCCTAAACCTAAAGAAGCCTTTTTGTTTGTGTTCAAAACGTAACGTTTCATTCAGTTTTACGTGTTGCTTTTAAGTTTCATATTCACTACATAGCGACGATAACGCCTATTTAATGGCCTGATAACAGTTGAATCGGGTGCTTTACCAGTCAGTACGCATGTAAGCATATTAAAAGAAACCAAGATGCATTCAAAAATCGTCTTCTGCGCAATATGAAAGTTTCTCTGCTCTGTGTATGTGAGTATCTGTGTGTGCGTTATGATAGATGGTGATGGATGTAGTTGAGACGGGAGCCATTAAAGCAGAGCATCAGCTCAGTCCCTCCTGGAAAACCTCATATGACTAAGTAACCTATTAGAGACACAGAAGGGAGGGATGGAGGGATAGAGAAAGGTCTCTCACGTCCGTCTGGGCGTATATCACCCCCTGGGAATAATCTAATGACTAAACACATTATTACATGGTGAGGAGAGAGATGGAAGAGGCAGCAAGGAAGGAACAAAAGTAATAAAGATGGAAACGTCACGTCTCTTGTGGCGTCTCACTGCCAATGGATGACAGGGAGGAAGTTATTGAGAATGAGATGAGGGACTGAAACAACATAAACAAAACTGATTGATGGGAGAGAGAGAAAGTTGAGAAAGAAGACAATAAAATTAATTTCACACTCACTGCATCAGCATCATTATGTATTTTCTACTAGAATACACTTAGCACTATTGTGTGCTGTTTGTATAAAACATGAATAAACTGCAAAACAGTAAAACACAATCTTCTTTTGCAGAAGATTCATCTTTACAGAGTCAGAAAACATATTTTTTCTCAGATAGTAGATGGTTTTGGGTTTATGTGCCAAGGTTTTGAGAGACCGAATTTGTGCCAGAACCACAATTTGGTGTACTCAAAGCATTACAAAATTACATTTAAACAGTAAATCATAAATTATAGAAAATGAAATGTACAATTAGGCTCTCTTACTTATGAAACTATAACTTCTCGGCCATACCTGACTGAGGCTACGACTCCATATCTGTTCATACAAACCTACTGCACATACACAGTGACTATCCAATGGCTGGTGTATGGTTTTGGGTGAATATTCCGCCATAGGTTCTGGCATGAACGAACATCTGATTGTAACGTGACGCATGGGACACGAACAGCTGTCTCCTGGATGAAAGCCTTGTGTTTGTTGGACCCATCCACCTCCCCTCCCACCCAAAGTGTGTCTCTTTTCGCTGTTAAAGCTACATCACCAAACTCCTGGCGCACTTTCCCTGATCATTTATATTGACGCGGATGGGTTTACATTGTAGTTAATGTTAATTGGTATTTGACCCCCTGGGAATGAGAAGGGGCTGGGTATTTTGGGCATACTGCATTTGACATACTATATATTGGGACATACTAAATCTTTTTCTGGCACACTAAATAGTATAGTAGTATGGGTATTGGAATGCACAGAAAGTGATGCAGAAACAAGGCCTCGTATTAGAGAACTGTGAATACAAATAGCACGTCAGCGTACTTGAGACGATCTATGTTCAGCTGCAGTTTAATTTTGCTTCAGCACAATTTGGCCTTTTCTCTCTTTCTCACCTCTCTCTCCCACCTACACACACACACACGCACGCACGCACACCTGCACAAGTGCGAGAGAGACAAATGTCAAACATGCTGTGACCTGGTGACATCATCCAACTAGCTGTAGGGTGATGTCACCCAACCCCCTTACCAGCATTTCAGTGGTAACAGCAAATGTGGTGGTGGTGGTGTGAATGCAATTTTCACATTTTAGGACGATGTCGATGTGTTGTACTCAGAAACAGTGCGAAGACATAAGGACCAGAGTCTGAAAGCAACATATATTCTCAATTTATAATGTTCTTAAAAGTTGAAAACTGAACTTGCTGCAGTATTATTGCTCAAAAGAATGTCAGCATCAGTAGGAAAAACTGCCTATGTTACAACATGTATACAATACATATGGGCATTAGCAGCCAGGATCAGTAAATAAAAGATCGTATACATGCATCATGAGGTTATATAACATTAAACAAAGAGAACATGATGCTCTGATTTGAATAGTAAAACACAAAAGCAAGAACCAAAGACCTGCTGTTTCTGCTGTATCTCTATAGCAACATGATGCTATATTTAAGCTTTATCTTTATTCTGTGAAAAATATTCTGTGTATAAAGTATGTGCTTCACACACTAACTAAATTGTGTTATCATCGTAGTGATGGTCTTTCAGGGTCGATGGTTGATGATGTCCAGTGAGGTAAATGATTTCACAAAAACGAGGTTGAGACATTTATAATCGATGATCAATAAAGCAATCATGAGTATTATGATAATCTTGGAGTGTCCCAGGGGGCTTTCTGTTGTCACAAGAGTCTCAGCTTTACAGTGATACCCAATTTATGTATCCAAGACTGTGTAGGGTATGCAGAAATATTCAAACACTATTTTTAGAATAGGCGAAAATACCACATATATACTGCATTAAAAAAACTGCATGGCTTTTGCATGTGATTATCATAAAGTGGGCTTGTCTGTAAAGGGGAGACTCGTGGGTACCCATAGAACTCATTTTCATTAACATATCTTGAGGTCAGAGGTCAAACCTTTGAAAATGGCCATGCCAGTTTTCCCTCGCCAAAATTTGGAGCGTTATTTGCCCTCCTTCCTGACAAGCCAACATGTCATGGTTTTTACCAGCGGATACCTTATCTCTTCTAGTTTCAAAGGATACCAGGATACTCTACTCTAGCTTTAAAGCTGCAGTATGCGATATTGGCGCAAGTATGATTTAAAAAAGTTATTTTTAGAAAACGGCCGCTATATCGTGACAGTAGTACATGAAACAGGTAACCTGAAAAAAATCATGTCCCTCTGTGTCCTCCGGTGCTCCTAACGGCATCTGAAGGATTTCACTTACCGGAGGAAAACAAGGTCTGCTGTCCAGCTGCAGTCTATGAGAGCCGGCTGTCAATCACTCGCGCACTCCGACCAAACGGTCAAACTAGGCAGCGCTGATCAAATATGAATCAATATTCTGTTACTGTAATGACTATTTCTCACCTCAGATGTTTTCAGAATCATCTTGTAGTTACTGTTTAGCTGTAAAATGAGAAAGTTTGTGACGTGGCCGCCATTGTAAAATCTGTTGAAGGAAGCCAAGTTCTGGTCACATGACCGGTGCACCGCCAATAGGAACGCTCTCTCTCTGAAATGACCTGTGATTAGTGAAAATCTGCCATCACGGGCTAGATTTTTCTAAAGCCTGAAAACAGAGACATGATGAGGAGCAGAAGTCTAGTTTTCTCTCAGAACACTTGAATTACAATATGCTGAAAGGTTATTATGGAATTTTTGCCAAATTATGCCAAAAAATTGTTGCATACTGCCACTTTAAGACTGAGACCGCTACAGCCTCTTAAAAACTGTAATGTCCGACAGCTGTGAAAACACAAAAAAACTAAATTATTAAAAAAATATAAATGTAATATAATATTTTTACTTTAAAGATGTATTCACAAAACTCTAAAAAAAAAAAAAAAAAGCTAAAAGATAGGTACAGTGGGGGATACATTTTCTGACCACAGCCGTCTCTGCGGTCACAGATTTCTTTGGTCACAGATTTCTCTGTAACACCTGGATCGTCATCGATCCCGCGGCTCTCGGGAGGATGTGGCTAACGTGTTAGCAAACAGTTATTTACACATCCAGCAGATAGCTTACGGAGCAACATAGCATCATTTTAATCCGTGTTTCTGGACGCCTGATGAATGTAAGTCTCTCTAACAACTCTTGATAAAAAATATCCGGCTCTTTAGCCGTTAAATGCTCCACTATGTTCACCAGCTAGCTAGCTAACGTTAGTTGCTAGGTAACGTTAGTTGCTAGGTAACGTTAGCTGCTATCTAATTGTGTCTGTCTGCTGTTTGTTGCTAAGCGATAGCATACAGTCCGTTTTAGAGCATTTTTTTTGGCTGAAAACGAGCCATTTATGTGGCGCAAAGCATCATTAGCTATCTCCACTTTAGATACCATTGTTCTTATACAAACACTGTGGTCCATAGCAGCATTTATTCTCCAATTTAATTCAGCTCAGCACAGGATATTGAATGTAACGTTAATGTTAGTGTATGCTACTATGCTAGTGTCTTGCTTGCTAGCTGAGCAAAAACAAAGTAGAGTGTGAAAGCGGGGCTTAAAGCGGTAGTAGGCAACAATGTTTTGGCATAATGTGGCAAAAATTCCATAATAACTTTCAGCATATTGTAATTCAAGTGTTCTGAGAGATAACTAGACTTCTGCACCTCCTCATGTCTCTGTTTTCAGGCTTTAGAAAAATCTAGCCCGTGACGGCAGATTTTGACCAATCACAGGTCATTTCAGAGAGAGAGCGTTCCTATTGGCTGTGCTCTGGTCATGTGACCAGAACTTGGCTTCCTTCAACAGATTTTAGAATGGCGGCGGCGTCACAAACTTTCTCATTTTACAGCTAAACAGTAACTACAAGATGATTCTGAGAACATTTGAGGTGAGAAATAGGCATTACAGTAAAAGAATATTGATTCATATGTGATCAGCGCTGCCTAGTTTGACCGTTTGGTCGGAGTTCGCGAGTGATTGACAGCCGGCTCTCATAGACTGCAGCTAGACAGCGGACCTTGTTTTCCTCCGGTAAGTGAAATCCTTCAGATGCCGTTAGGAGCACCGGAGGACATAGTAGGACACAGAGGAACATGATATATCAGGTTACCTGTTTCATGTACTACTGTCACGATATAGCGGCCGTTTTCTAAAAATAACTTTTTTAAATCATACTTGCGCCAATATCGCATACTGCAGCTTTAAATTACAAAATGTTGTAGCACTACAACATTCATTTTAATACAAACATGCTTTTTTCTTTCTACTTACTTTAATTTTTCCTCTACCTAACCAGTCTGACTGAAATTGTTGTTCACAGGACGTCTCTAAACCACTAGAGGGAGGGTGAGGTCTGCATTCAAAGCTGTCACTGTCAGGTACATACATAAGGTTTATTGTAGTGCAGTTTCTTGAATGCTCTCAAACCCATTGTCTACTCCATTGTATTCTATTCTTTAAATATCTAATTATGATAATTACTAATGCAGTGCCAGGCTGACTCACACAGACCCATAGACACACTCCACATTATGCCAGTGGAGCGCTTTATTGCTTTTAATCAGTGCAATCTCACCATGATGGAGAATTAGAGCACACTCAGTCATCCACTCATCAGCCGCAAAGAAAGAGAGAGTCAGAGCACATTATTAATATTTAATTGTGAAAGCTTTTGACCATAATTATTCTCAACAGGCTTCAGAAGTGCTGGTTTGGTTTCTTGGTCTCAATGAGTACTTTCTGAAGTGAAATCAAATCAAGGTTTTATTCAAAGAAGAATCAGACTTCAGGTTTCTTATGAAAATGAAACTTCCTTGGTACATTATTAGTTTCTTTTAATCTGTGGTGGTATCATGTCTGTGATTTGCCTTTGAACTCCAATTGACACAACGTGTAAAAATAACAGAGCAAAAATGTAATTCAATACAAAAGCCTGGAAAATAAGTATGAAAGTGAGTAAATACTTCCTTTGGGTGTTGAGCTCTTTGGTGATGTTTTAGGCCATACTTGTATGTGAGAGTGCCGTCCTGCACAATTAGATCATTTTGAAGCCCTGTCTGGCACAGTAGGAGGACCATGTTTCAAAGACTTTATTATTTAGTTCATGTGGTGCTCACATTTATATTTTTTAAAGTCAAACTGAAATTAAAATTCACTTTTGCTAAGAAATCAGTATATACCTCCTTGGTATGTGTTTAGATTTGTGTACTTGTGCGCCAGAAGAGGTTGGCGTGTCAGCAGTGTCACGTTTTGCCTCGCCGAGGCGTGAATATTACACGCGTGTATGAAAGTGCAGTAGTGCAGTTAGAATTAGGAAAAACGTCATGGTTGGCCTTAAAATAAGTATGTAAACTAAGTAAAATACGTACGGAAACCACATAACATAAGTATGGAAAACATGTCACAAATGTTGCTAACGTAACTTACAAAACAAAACACCGGTCTCCTGGTTGAAAGTTCTGTTTGTTGGACCCATCCACCTCCCGTCCCGCCCGCCATAAGCAGTCTTTCTCACTTTTTATTTTACGTTACATATTTACACAGATGCATTTGCATTGCAGTCAGTACAGACTACATGGCGTACAAATGACACACCTAAAGCAAGAACGGCGTTCTCATTGCACGCTTTTGCTTTGCACATTATCATGTCACTCATACACCTTTTCGTGCGACCGGGCTGACTTGTGTAAATTGTAATTGCCAGAAAGAAGACATTCAAGTTTAATTAACTTTAAAGATACTTTAAACTTCAAAGATAGATATTAAAGACACAAAGTCTTCACATACAAACAGTATATACAACAAACCATTTTTTTTTAAGCATCGAAGCATTAAGTATCCCCTGAGCTTTCTTGAAACCTTTTGAGTTGGCGTGGGAACGTTAACTCTGACAGCGAGACCTGTCAAATCGAGAGTGAGGAGGAAGGGTGTCAGGAAGGACACTCCCTTTGGTCACAACAGTATATACCGCAGTGAACCCCTCCCTTTTCCTTTAATAGTCTAATATTGCACCCTAAGTTACAGTTTCACTCAGCTGTCGAGCATCTGGCAGAAGTTTTATTCAACACAGCAATGAAGTTTTAATAGATTTCATGACTCAGGACCTTCAAGCTAGATAGATAGATAGATAGATAGATAGATAGATAGATAGATAGTAACTTTATTGATCCCGAGGGAAATTCAAGCTACACAATATATATCCAAATTAAATATCAAGATATGAACCATTTGGCTGGAAACATGATCTCAGTGTTATTTTTTGCTGTATCAGACTGCAGTATATCATGTGCTGTGGGTGTATCGTAATTCCAGCATACTTTGCTTTATCTTTGCCCATTCATGGCGTTTTTGCATTTCACTGTGTGAGTGTGAACTGTGAGTGGCCACTTGGCTCACACAGTGCAGGAAGTGACCTCATTTGCTGGTGGTGGGCATGTGACCACAGATGTTGAGGCTGGTTGTGATGATTCAAGTGTCAAAATGCTACCGCATCTGCAGAGCAGCTCTCAGCGTGTGAGTGAGTGTGTTTGGGAAACAAACTCAGAGGGTCAGATGGGTGATTGTGGCCCCTCCTCACCTCGCTCCTCCCCCTGCCGAAATGTGTCGTCGGTGTACCTGTATGTGTCAGTGTGTCAGATTGTATGTGTGTGTTTAAGAGTCTGTGAAAGCAGAGTGTCTGTGAGCAGTGTTTCAGGACAGTAGCTGACTGGTCAAGTGGCAAAGTGGAAAACGACAGCCCTGGGAAAAAGAAGAAGAGAACGAGACAAAAGAGGAAAAAAAAAGAGAGTAAATAGAGACGAGAGAGAGAGAGGGAGGGAGGGAGATTGGTACAGAGAGAGACACAAAGTGCAAGTGTACACAGTATAGAGAGAGGCTGTCAGCAGAGCATACAGTTCCCAGAGGAGCCTGAGAGCGAGAGAGACTGCTGAGAAGTTCAGTCTGACGAAATGCAGAGGAGGAGGAGAAGCGTGTCTTTTGGTGGATATGGATGGTATGTTGCCTTTTCACTGGATGCTAATAATGTGTATGTGTGACTGCATTATGTATGCACAGGCTCATTGTTTAGTTATGGTTGCATAGTGAGTTTAAATGATGCACATTATGCTGCTGAAATGTGCATGTGCTGGGTGTTATGGGTGTGTGCAGTGCAGAAACTTTTTTTCTAAAAAGGAAGGATGGGTGGAGGGCTGAGGCTGCTCCTCTGTGTCACACCTCTGACACTTTGTCCTTTGTGTGGTGTTGTGTGTGAATGTACAGTTTCACTCTGTGCCTTTCTCCGTTCAGGGAGGGATTATAATCAACAGGCTGCTTTGTCTCTGTCTGTTGTTGTTGCTGATGCTGTCTTGTTATGGGACTGTGGGCGCAGCTCTTCCCAGTCATGCTCCCTTGCTCTATTGGCCGAGAAGAGTTCCCCTGATGCAGCACAGGAGAAGATGCCAGGGAGCCCATTTAGCGCTCAATGCGCTGACACACTCGGATGGAGTGTTTTTGTGCCGGCTCCCCTGCTGGTTGTCGTTTTGACACTGAAGCGCTGCTTCAGAGCACTTAACCTCCCCAGCTGGGCTGAGGCAGCACGTCCTGCCAGACAGGATGAAATAACCTGAAACAGCAAAAGCTGTGGAGCAGCACTTAAAATGTAACAGGGTTAATTAGTCATAAAAACAAAAAAATCTGATACTTTTTTTTAGAAAAACTGGTGATTTCCTAAAGGGACACTCCACCAATTTTACACATGAAGCACTCGCCCTGTGAGAGCAGCTGTATAATGTCTTCAGCGGCTCTGAAGGAGATTTAAACCTTATAAAAAATAACCCTGAGTTGCATTGTGGGAATTGTAAAATCAAATGTTTTTTACCCATACTAGGGACTAAAAAGATATCTCGGCCTCTGCTCAGTGGGCATCCTCCAGGTCGGTAGTGGCTAGAAGGGAGCCTGCAAACTGGGGAGACTCTCGCAAGATTGTCAAGGTAGGAATTGACCTCGAATAAAGTGACAATAGGTTGTCGGGCAGCGAGTCTCGCAAGAGTTTTTACAGATCTCAAATCATATTTTGCAATTTGCAGGCTCCCTTCTAGACACGACCCTCCTGAAAAGTGAAGCCACACTCCACACTCTCGTGTCACTGCTGGTTGCAAAAAGCCAAGATGGTGACGGCCAAAATGCCAAACTCAAGGCTTTAAAACGACAGTCCACAAACCAATGGGTGACGTCAGGGTGACTACGTCCACTTCTTATATACAGTCCATGTGTCTGCTGCTTTGATTTTGACCATTCTTAGTGAAATCTGACTCTTGGTGGACAGATCAGCAAAAGCTCTGCTCAGCAGCACATTTTAATGTTGTGTGATTAGAGACAAAAACATTCATCACATGCAAAGCCTAATGTGCAAAAATAAAAGAGGTGATGATAATAATTCCTTTACAAATTAAATAATGCCTTATGCTGCAGGAAACTGCGAGGAAAAATGTGCCAATAGGGTACTTTTGAGTGTCATTTTATAAAATTCCTGAAACGGCAGCACTCAAAACGTGGAGGTATCTCACCTTATTGGCAGAAATTTAGCTTAAAATGTCTTGAAGGCTAAATATGAGATGAAAAGGCTTCTTACTGTAAGCAGGATTTTTTCTGCTGTGTATCAGGTCTGCAGGCAAACTAATCCAAATGTAACTGAAAGTAAATGCGGAGTCTAGTGGATTATTATTAAGAATTCATCCTTTAACAGATACCATCAAAGACAGACAAGCCGAGGGGATAATGTGCATCTCTCTTCTTGATGTTAAATGAGAAAAAAGCGCTGTACAGGTACACCCTAAACCATAGCTGCTGTTAGTGGATAACAGCTGGCTTTGAGTTTGAATCTTAACATTGTGGTGTCATCCTATATTGTCATTTATAAAGAAGGAATATCAATATATATATATTTAAAATTATACTTAAATTGTAATTATTCTGAGAAAAGGAGCATTCTTCATTTTGGATACTTTTTGAGGTTTCATGTAGCACCACCCACAGGCAAAATGTGGCCCACCACTTTAAAATTCTAACACCGAATTCACACCAGGCAGCGGCGAAGTACGGCTTGGGAAGAAATTCTTTGTAACACAGGTCAACATGTCACAGGAGTCACATGATCTGTTTACTGATTTGCTGCGGGTCGTCTCTGGCCGCACTTCGACGCTAAAAGTTAAACTTTTCCTAACTTTTAGTTTGGCCTCAATCAAACGGCCGCAGCTCACAGAGCTCGGGAGCGGCGATTCAGCTTTGCGAAGACAATGCATGGCAGCTTGCCGCAGGCCGCACTTCGTCAATGCTTTGGTGTTCGGTGTTCGCCTGTCCGTGCACATCCAAATTTGTCGAACTCCGCATATGCGGATGTGCGGTCCAAACGATTCCTCGTCACGATTCCACGTCAGCTCATATCCGTGCAACCGTCCTTGTGGAAAGTATAACCGAGGCTTAAGAATACTACAATTTTGAGCTTGGTGGTCTAACAATTTCAAAATGTGCTGAATGGTGCAATGCATATGCAAGCCTCTGGGGGACAAAGTATGGATAACTTTATATTACTTGTCATCTGAAGCTTTAGATTATCAGCTTATCCAGTTTCTTTCTTTGGACAAACATATGGATGTCTAGTTCAGAGTGAATGCATTACCAAATATAGGGCTGACTTTGAGCAGGCAAGCCACAATTTTGTCCCCATAATGTGTTTACATGCACACCCACAGTCGATTATAGTATTCTTTTCATCTCTAAGATGTGGGGTGAATAAAGCTTACACATTATAGCATGATCTGTTTGATGATTCAGGCATAAGGTGGGTGGTGTATCTCCTCAACTGCTCAGTAATAGATCCTGTGAGGGCGCAGACTGCAGCTCCATTACAATATGAAAGAGGCGAACATTTGGCATCCAGCAAGATCAGATGCCATTGAGACAAAAAGGTGTCACTGCGGCAGAGCAGCAAACAGAATGTGAGATGAGGTGTTTATTGTCTTATTTAACTGTATTTCTGTTGATTGAGGTGCATCTTTAATAATGAATTATGCAGACTTTTGTATAAACGACAGTAGTTGCCCCAGCTGCATAAACTACTTCTCTAGCTGTAGCCCAATATGAAACTATTATCTTGACATTTGAATATCTAGTTAATAACATTTTTGTGTCTCTGTGCTTTCCACCTCTGTTGACGCTGCTGCAATGCGTACTGTTGTTGATACCATGCAAAAACCCTGGAAACAAATTCAAATGATATTTAAATCATCCAGGTTGGGTGCAGTAAAATTAGCGTGTTTGTATGTGTGATTCTGTTGTGTATTTGCATGAAATAGATCAGGCACTGTTCTGCACGCTTCGGTCTGCAAATTAAATGGGATTAAAGTATTAATGTCATAACATCATCCTCTTCAGAGAGATGCATGTGAGAGCGCTGTAAAACAAGCACTGAACATGCACGTACGTACATGCACACATACACCACCATGAGGTGAAAACCCTCAATATATTTGTATGTTCAGTTTCCCTCAAAACAAAAGCCTCATATGCCTCACACAGACCCTCCCCTAATATTAGCAGTAACTCAACTGAAAAGTTGTTAATTTTACATCTTCTGACTTTCCATGTTTTTAGTATGAACAGTATGTAGTGAAGCATGAATAAATCCCTTATAAACACTGACACCTCTCATAACCGGTCTGAGCAGCTTGTAGAGATGTAACCTTGTTAAATCAAGCCTGCTGTCATAAAGCGTGCTCTGCTAGTGATCTGTACCGTACACACTAACGGTCCTCAGGCTCTACATACTCTATGAATCAAAGATCGTACGGAAATTAATTATTTTTGACCTTCATGACTCGGCTAGCTTGGTTGCACAAAGCACAAAATATGTAGGGGAAAATGTGGTTTACACACCTTAGAAATGTCGACATTTTTGTTTCTTATTTATGCACTGAACATGCGTACTGTATGACATACTTTGAGGCTTGACATTAAAGTAGATGTCCACGTTAAAGGGATAGTTTGGGTGTTTTGAAGTGTTCGAGGAACTTATCCATAGTCAGTGTATTACCTACAGTAGATGACGTTCTGCACGCCCCTCTGTGTGGTAACTCCTGTCTGTTTCTCCGAACTGACGGCATGCTGACTTCCACTGTAGGTAATACACTGACTACTGTTTGTTTAAGTACCTCATACACTTCAAAACACCAGAGCTATCCCTTTAAAGTGAATGCCAATACGACAGGAGAAGCAATCACACATGAATGACTATTCCTTTAAGTGCCAGAGCACCCAGGGGAGCCATGCAGAGATAAAGTCTCACTCCTCCTCACCATCTTGATTTGTGGTGTTCATGTCCTCAAAAAGCACTCGGAGCAAAGAATTTAATTGCTGCTTTTGAGCAATTCGTATCAGGGATGTGATCAATAATATCTCTCTCTCTCTTCTGCTTCTTCTCCAGGATTGACAAGTCCACTTTGTCTGCACTGAAAGCCCGGTAAGTTCTTCTTTAAATCTAACATTAAAGGAACAATGTGTAGGATTTCGGGGAATCCATTTGCAGAAATGGAATATAATATTCATAACTATGTTTTCATTGGTGTATAATCACCTGAAACTAAGAATCATTGTGTTTTCGTTCGCTTAGAATGATCTATCTACATAGGGAGCAGGTCCTCTTCACGGAGTCCGCCATGTTGTCGTTACCTGAAGACCATTGTAGTTCTCTGACAGGCTTGTGATACTCCGGTAACGTGAGCCGCAGAGTGCAAAACCCGTGCTAAAGCTATAATTTGTGTAAACATGCTTTTGGAGAAATTCCTGGGAAGCACTGGTGTGTAACCGCTCGCAAATTAACACTGAGGCTGCGGCTTTGACTACTTTCAGCCTGGATCTTATTTCCAGTTATTTTCCATTAGAGCGATTGATTCTGACTGAAACCTCAACAATCGATTCACTCTAGAGCTATGGACACTTTACTTCAGCAGCACACAATACAATACACACTCACACTGCACTGCAGTCTTTTTCAACAAGTGAAAATGACCTAAATTAATTCCTTTCTTCTGCATCTTTGATGCTATCTTGACTGCTGCTTCATCACTTCCTTGTTTACTCTTTACCCGCCACCTCTCTCGTTCTTGCCTTCATGTGCCGCTGTGTGAGGAATGTGGTTAAAATCATGTTCTGCCGAGCCCTTGGGCTACGCACTCTTTACTGCTCCAGTCAGTAGTAGCTGTTTGTATTGTGGCTCCCAGGTGTGATATTGTACTTTATGAATATGGAGCAGCAAGAGTGTGATCTCCACATAATCCTCTGCGCTGCCTTGCACTCAGAGCAGCATGCATCTTTTAAGGGGCGAGTGGCTGCCACTGGTTTCACCTCTCAGGATACTTTCAGGCTGCCATAAACAGTGGCCAACCTGAAGAGTGAAGCCAATGCAGAAGTGCCTTAAACTCGCATTCTTTCTAACAGCCAGCAGGGGGCGACTCCTCTGGTTGCAAAAAGAAGTCTGATTGTATAGAAGTCTATGAGAAAATGACCCTACTTCTCACTTGATTTATTACCTCAGTAAACATTGTAAACATGAGTTTATGGTCTCAATCTCTAGTTTCAAGTCTTCTTCATGATGTTCATTTAGTAAATTATGGTCCATTTTAGAGTCAAACAGACCATAAAGCAGGGTATGCTTTAGGGCGTGGCTACCTTATGATTGACAGGTCGCTACCACAGCGTTGTCCGGTCTGGGAGTTGACCGTGTTTTTGTCTTCCAACTTTACCTCTTTCACAGTGTGTTTTCAGTTCATGAAAGTTAATTGTAACATTTTGGTCGCCTAAAAATGTCTTATTCAGTGTTCGGTTTTACTTAACTCCACCCTCTCGTGTCACTTCTGGTTGCAAAAAAACCAAGATGGCGACGGCCAAAAACTAAGATGGCGACGTTAGTTTCAGCCCTAATAACCTCTATGTTAATATGTAGAAAAATATCTTTCACATAGTTTTTGGTCTGGTTGAAGAATTCTAGATTTCTTTGTGCCCCCTCCACGTTTTAAACCAAAAATCAAACCCATTCATCGATAGATTTTATGGACAGTTAATTTCCTGTTGTTGGAGGCTGAGACTGGGATGAACAACAGTGCATCATTTCAATCTCAGATTGTACTGATTCATTATAAGACGGCATGGTGATCAGCTAGTTACCACCGTCACAGCAAGAAGCTACCGGGTTCATATCCCCCCAGTTAGCGTGACTTTCCTCTGTCTTTTTCTAGTTTTTTTTCTCACAGTCAGAGACATACATGTTAGGCATTAGTTCTGTCGTACTCCTGCTTTTGCCCTTGATCAGCACACTGGCCTCAGAGCTGCTGGTCTGTGGGCATTGTAATGTAGCTGCTGCCCACTGCTCCAAAATAGTCAGGATGGGTCAAATGCAGAGGACTGATGGTCCCACAGGGAATGATGAAATATAACTCAACTTACTGAAATTACATAACAATCTTATATAACTGGGTTATGCACACTTTCTGCAGGACAGTTAACATTATGTTTGTTTTTAACAAGACAGATTTTACCAATTCATCACCTGTCATAGCCTTAGTATGCTGTTTAATAGCTGCCTTGTGTTGCTCCACCACTTAGTTTGTTGATGCTTGATTCATTGGACAGCTGCCATTGTTCACTCTCATTTTGGTTGTCTGTGTTTTGGAAACAAGAAGTGACGATGTTCAACAGATAATTATGAGTTTCCTTTACAATTCATAGCTGTGAAAGGAGAAGTAACAGTGGATGTTTTGACAGATTGTGATGTGTGGCTGCCTGAGTTATGAGAGTTGAAAAAAACATTGTTTTGAAGTGAAAATCACATGTTGTAATGATCATTTAGAGGTAGACATAACAACTATATCGTCAAATTAATTCTGGATTAGAGTGGAGAGCTAATGTGAATATCATTTGCTGAGTTGTGTACCTGCTTTATGGGATGTTCTTTGAGGATATTATGTGTGAGGAGCTTCTCTTTGTTGAAACAAACAACCGGTGAGCCCTGCTAATGGAGGTTGCCGTAGTGATGGGAGGTGAAGGGCTTGTGTGTGTGTGTGTGTGTGTGTGTGTGTGTGTGTGTGTGTGTGTGTGTGTGTGTGTGTGTGTGTGTGTGTGTGTGTGTGTGTGTGTGTGTGTGTGTGTGTGTGTGTGTGTGTGTGTGTGTGTGTGTGTGTGTGTGTGTGTGTGTGTGTGTGTGTGTGTTTATATTAACGCTGTCTGCACCCAAACCCCACTTTCTGTGTCTCACTCACGTTTGAGTCAATTTCACTGACATTTACTCTCTGAGCAAACATGTTGAAACCTTTTGTGTCACCCAATGTATTGTCTTCATCTCTCACCTGCTGTCCATATTTGCCATAATGGCGCCACCTGTTGAAACTCTGCACTTCGCTGGTTTCTTTAAAGGAATACTTCACCCTCAAAATGACCATTTGTATATCAATTACTCATCACGTGTTACTTTGAATTCTTGAAGAAAACTTTTACTATTTAAATTAAATTTTGAATTATTAAATTAGTGCCGTTAATCAAATTTGTGTTAACGCGTTATTATCGTGTTTACTTTGACAGCTCTAATATAAACAGATTCAGCATTCAATATGTAGAATATACTTTCATGTGGTCAAGTACTGTCCGATTGCGATCCGATGACCAAAAACACATTTTAATGCCAGGTGTAAAGGGGGTCTCATTTGCACTTGGGTCCCCACTGCATTAGACTTAATAGGCTGTGTTACCTTCATTATCAGGCTCAAATATGTTTTGTGTCTCCAGACAGATTATTTTTTTTTTTTGACCAAGAATGGTTCTTTTGATATTAAAGGTTGATGACTCTGTTGTAGAACATGAATATGAGACACAGGATTAAAATGCTGGACTTGGACTCTAAAGGCCGCAATGATAAAACACTAAACAATGTAGGTTTGTTGTCAGACATAAAGCTTTAGCCTATACAAAAAGCAGGTTAGCCTGAGTCATGTGAAATAGGACTTGTCTGTTATCTACAGTGTTCTCAGATACATTCATCCAGTGTTTCCCCCGGTCCCTGGCCAGGTGTCATTAGTCTGTCTGCTCTGGAGTGGCTCTGAATATGAATGAGTGAGTCGTGACTCCTGCTTGAGCTGCTGCTCTGCCCAGACGCTGAGTAGCAACGACGCGTGTGTGTGTGTTTGATCCAGGTGTTAGATGTAAGAAAACAGCGCACAGACAAGCACCATAGAGTTAAGAAAGGATTAGAATAGATAGATAGATAGATAGATAGATAGATAGATAGATAGATTGATGGACAGTACAGACAGACACAATACAGAGTCTCACATAAATACTTAGGTACATGAATTAATTATACACCACAACATAACTACATGAAAGACATCAGATACATACACATTTATATACAAGTTTGGCAACCCAGACTTATAATGGCTCCCAATTAGAATCCATTGCAAAGGGGAGGATGGACAGAGTTTGATATGCATATATGATTATACAACAGGGGATTTTTAAAATTGCTTTGAATATACTAGGGCCAGTGTTGTAGTACTCGAAATTGGTCTTGGTCTTGAGATCAGTCTTTTTGAAGGTCTCGGTCTCGTCTTGGAATCGACTGCATTTTTACTCGGTCTTGTCTCGGTCTTTTGTGGTGAAACTCAGTTTTACAGATCTGTAGATTAAATCAACTAATTGATTAGTCGACAAAATCGTATGAGTGTTAGTCGACTAAGGATTTCTTTGATCGAGGAGAGCCCTAAGAAATACCATTAAAAATGATACAATTTTGAGTCACAGCAAAGCGCCCAAAAATGGCTGAGAAAGCTTAGACCTAAAGCTGTTTTTCACCAATACGATGCAAAAATGAGGTGCGGGAATGCGGAAAATTCACATGCGGATTTTCCGCATTCCCGCACCGCATTGACAGCTATGAACACCAGGTCCAGTACGACATATCCGCGTTGTTACGTTCCATTTTCACAGTGAGTTTCCTCCTAAATGGTGCCGTGGCCACTCCACACAACAAAATCCTATCCAGACAGAGACTGTCTAAAAGGCTAACGTAACTACACAATACATAAACTAATCGCACCCCAAATTTGATGCCTACGCTAACATTAACTGTTGTGGCTAGCCCCATTCTGTGACCAGCATATAATGTTAGTAAGTACACATCAGCTACATTACCATCTTCATCTTATCCCAGCTGCTGGGTGATCTCAAGCCATATATTGTCCTTTATTTGGTTGTTGATGTAGTCGTGTTTGTTGTACATTATTGGGTGTTGAGAAAGGGACGGCCCATTATTACGAATCATCAATAGTCCGAAAAATGTCCCATTGGACCGATAAAAGCCCATTTTTCCAACAGTCCGTTACCCCGAAAACAAACGGCCATTGTTCCAAGGCCCTGAAAATACACACTCTCCATGCAACAGACAGAAGCACATGGCTAATTATTATGCAAAATGAAGGCGATCAAGGCATTTCATTGGTCAAACATATATTTCCGCAGTTGGAAATCCACTGAAATCGATGTCCGTCCGAATATTTTTTCCCCCAAGTGAATGTTCCACAGGGGTGTGTAAGCATTCATAAGAACCCACAAAATCAGTTTTTATAAATCTCCGTGCAAATTTTTCGGACGAAAATCCATGCTTGGTGTGAAACGGCTTTTAGTAAGCATGACTCAGCTTGTCATGCTCCTAATTTATGACTTTAAGCTTACTCTATTGACTCAGTAATTGGTAGCTGGACTCATATGATTAAATTGTACAGTGAGGAATATATAGGAGAAAAACAACACAAAGGAAAAAAGGGAAAGAGGAAAAGGGGAAGGTAACAAAAACATCAGTTTGAGGCTGCAGGGCAGCAGGTGGTAGGATTTTATGTTGTTGTTTTCTCCTTTTTCTGTCCTGCCTGCCCTCAGTTCACAGAGTGCTTTTTATTTCCTCCATCACTCCAACTTTCTCTCCCTCTCCCTCCTCTTTGTCTCCTCCCTCATTAATCCCCAGGGTTCCTCTGCCTCTCCTCTGCTCATGGTCACTACAAAGAGATCCCTCCCTACACCTCATTAATAGCTGCATAATCAAACCTGTGTGTGTGTGTGTTTGAGCAAACAGATGCATCTGTTTGTGGGTTTTGTCTTGAAGTGGCGGTGAGGGTGAATGAATATTACAAACGGGGATAATAGAGGAGAGAGAGGATGAAACAGGGCGAGAGGTTGCACCTGATCAGCTTCTTAATAGAGTCAACGATGCCTCGCAAACTGTGGTGAGTAACGGCGGTCTGTGTCTATGTGTATTTATACTGTCTGCATACTTGTAATTACAGGATTACAGTAAGTATTTTTATCTTCTTTTTCTTCTATCACTTCTTAAGTTATTACAGTTTATCTGTCGATGAGTTGCTTTCCAAGCTGAGATGTACATCATGTAAGGACCGCTGGCATCACGAGTTACTGTTTAAATTATGGATCATTATAAGACAGCTGCTCACAAAATGTACAACAATTGACCAAAACTATTAATGCTATAATGAATAATATAACGTTATTAAAGTCTGAGAAAGTATTGTGATTGCTACACTACATGTTTTGGAGTGAAGACTGCAAACATGTTATAAGACGTATTATGGCTTTACTGACATTTACCTTTTTGAGATCTTTATTGGATTTTTATGTCACAGTGCACACTTTATTGAAATGTTAAGGTTGTATTTATGTACTCAATAAATTGAGTTGCTCCTATAAGATGTGACAGTAATGGGAAGAGCTATCTGTCCCGCTTTATTGATTATCACAATTCTCAAAGAGGTGGTAATATTATGTAGAGCTGTCGTTTGTAGTTATTGTGTATTGTAAAATATTGTAAATGCATTAACGTGGACCCCAGGATGAGTAGCTACTGTTGATGTTACAGTGGCTAATGGAGATCTAGAGAAACAAATAAACAGAGAGGAGAGGAGGGTTACTGAACTTAGTAATTAAGTAGAGTAAAGCTGCAACGATAAATAGATTAGTTGTCAACTACTAAATTAATCGCCAAATATTTTTGACTAATTTTTAAGAAAAAAAACGTTCTCTGATTCCAGCTTCTTAGGACGTCATCTTAGGCTTTGGGAAACACTGATCGACATTTTTTTTTTACCATTTTCTGACATTTTATAGACTAAAAAACAATTGATTAATCAAGAAAATAATCAACAGATTAATCGACAATGGAAATAATCCTGCAGCCCTAAAGTAGAGTAGACTCCAGTAAAGCCAAATTGATATAGTAAGTATACTAGTATATAGTGTATGTATAGTAGAGCAGTATAGGACAGATTGGGTAAGAGCAGAGTGTAATAAAACAGTGTTAGTGTGTGTTGTTTCTTCAGGATATTTGATGGCTCCAATCATAAAGCTCTTCAGATACAGATTAGCTCTGGTCTGTGTGAGGAGGAGGAAATTGGCATCAGTCTGAAGGATTAATCTGTTTCTATATTACACCTGTGTGTCGCTGTCTAGTCCCCAGTTTGTCTTGTAAGAGCTGCTGGTGTCCAGTGTGCCACTCTTATGTCTTCTATCATTGATGTGCTGTTAGAGGGCTTTAGCTAGATTACCGCTGTAAGTACCAAAACAAATTAGTTTTGTTTCTCAGGCTCAACCACAGATGGTTTTACCCGCTGGATTTTCCATCTCGCCAACTGTCTGCCTGTCTCCTCTACCCTACGGTTAGAGAGAGAGAGAGAGAGTCTGCAGCCAGCTGCCTCTAATTAGACGGCGATACTCGCCATGCATTATTTCCATCCTCGTCAACCCCTCCTCGGTCGTCTTCGTCTCTTCTCCTCACCTCTGCCATGCTCCGCTCAGTTCAAACAGAGCAGCTGCTCACATCTGAGAGCGTCGTCCGCTCGGGCACGCTGCTCGCAGCGCTGTGATGTGGATCCACAGGCACCTGTGGCGTTCTCCTCTCTGCTTTTCAGGAATAATAAGACTGCAGCTAGGCCGCTCCCTGCTGGATGGTGCTGATTTGTAGTCTAATGTGGCATTTAATTTCTCTTGTTACCGCTATATTTGATTAGGACTGCGTCATCTTTCATTGGACTTTAAAGAGAGGCAAAGTCCCTCCTCTTCTGGTGTCCACCATGAGACCTTATTTAGGAAAAAATATGTACGGTAGTCAACGGCGAATTTGAATTGTGGCATGAATCACACATATTTAAAAGATAATTTTGCAAGTCAAGACAGTCACAGTTTGTCGTAGGTTTGTCTCGTGGTATAATTTAGTTTTGTGTGAAATCGCTCAGTGAACTACATCTCTCGTCTTGCACAATATACGTCACCGACACTAGCTCACTTAGCTATGCTCCACGCACAAATGTAACGTCGTCTTACCTGATGTGTTTTATCCAGCGACTCCTGGTCTGTTTATCAGCCGGGGGCAGAGAAAAAGCGAGCCAGACCCGTTGCTCGTGTCGTAGCTTCAGCGAGAGAGACGTCACTTATGTAACTTTTGGGTGTGTATGGTGCCTTCAAATGGCGTCGTGTTTACTGTGTTCACGACAAGAGTCCATATGAACACCCGCCTCTTGTGGTTTTCACAACCTCGTAAGGTGAAAGTTTCTGAATGCTCCGAGTTCACAAGTGGTGAAGTGTTTGTTGAAGTTGCCATGGAAGTTAATTTTTCAGTGTATTATATTTGCAATTTTAGTCGTTTTACTCATCTTTTTTCTCTGTCATTATACCTTTGCATTTACTGCATTATGTAACCCGCTTGCTAGCTTGCTAAATTGTTAGCCTCTGTGGCTTTTAGATGCCGACAGCAACGTTAATATTGCCGTTGCTTAGCAGCGGTGTTCTCACGACTTAACCGCTTGAACGCTAAGCATATTGTGGACACGACTTCCCATGTTGTAAACAAGTTTCATTTAAAGGCACCATTTATCTTTCTAATTACGCGTTTTCATAGTCTTATACTTCAACAGTTTTACTACAAACTGCGACTTCCTTGACTTGCAAAATTATCTTTTAAATTGACAAACATCTGTGAATCATGGCGCAATTCAAACTGGATCAAAAAAATATTTGTTTCACGGCGTTGACTACTGTACATATTTTTTTCCCATGGTGGTCCACCGGAAGGAGAGGGACTTCGCCCCTCTACTCCCTTTGGCACATACAGTATAAGAGAATGGATTAATAATATTATTGTTGTGTGGATTGACAGGCAAGATGAATGACAGAAATGAGGCTGAGATTGAACAAGGGCCCTGGAGATAATAAGCTTAGAGAGGCCTCTTTTAATAGAGTAGAAGAGTGTGATAAGAGGAGGTACCTTCTTCTTTGAGAGGTCCCCTCCCCTTATCGTTGTCTAGCCATATTTTTTTGTGGCCAGGTGTAAATGTTATCTGTCTGCCACCATCGCGGAAAAGAGTGAATGCTATTTCTGGAGCCTGGCATTTACTCTATCTCCTGGTGCACCTTCTATATTGCAGGGAGCGATGGACAAACACGGGACTAAATGTCTGCTGGTATCATATTTACTTTAGGTGATGGCTTATTAAAGCTCAAGGCTTCTGCTGCTCTGTATCACAGGAGAAGAAGCAATGATTAGTCACAGGGAGGTGGCATGTTGCCTTAATTAGCTGTCAGCTTTATTGTGTTTTGCTTATTGGAAGCAGTTGTTGATGTAGTGTACACAGTCACAGTCTGTTACCTAACGTAATATAAACCTACAGGGAGAGACAGGACAGAAATTCAGTCAGTTTCTAACCAATGCCCAGGGTTAATATGATGCTCAGCTGGGGTTAATATGGGAACCAGGATTCAATGTAACCACAAACACTCACATATAAAGCTATCTGGTGGGATTGACTCACTCCTCGTAGCACAGTTTCAGTTCACTTTTTTTAAAACAATACAACCTTTTGTGTGAGTTCAGTTTCCCTCTGAGTGTGTGTGAGAAAAAGGTAGAGAAACCAAAACCACAAAGTTGTGGTGATACTTGTTGCAATACGATGTGGGAAGTAATGGAACTCCACCCATCCTCAAGAGCTCAGAAGAGGATGTTGCACTTCCTCTCCTCCTCTCACAAATTCACTTCCACAGAAGTTAAGCTATAGAGAATAATTCAATTTATGAGAACATTTTTAACACATGACATTTGATATTTTTTGGCAATTATGGTAAACTTTAAGATTATAGCTGATTATAAATCCTTTAATGTTCTGCTCGACTGTTTGGTAGAGCACATTTTTAGTCACTATTGAAAAATGTGTGGAACTTTACCTGATTGAGCATCTCTACCACTCAGTTTAGGTATGTTATGCTGAAAATATCCACTAGATGTCGCTGCGTCTTTAAATAGCCTTTTCAGTCCGGTGAGAAAGAAAAAAGCTGTAGATGACGGGATGAGAGACAACGTAGTGTAACGTTATACAGACGTTATACAGACATAACAAGGCTGCTGAATGAGAGAGGCATCCGTCGATACGTTACACGGAAACACACCGTGTTAATAATAAGCCGACCACCTCACGGTACTAGTTTTGACATATCTTAGTTTCAGATGTCTTACTGAACAGAATTATGTAACTTGATACTAAAATAAAAATTCTAATAAGGGGCAAATAATTTTCTAAAAACATGTTCTACCTAACGGTTCAGTTGTCCTTTTATGGTAAAGGTAGTAAAGTTAATACTTAAATTAATATTTACTATTTTCTGCAAAAAAAAAAGATCATTCATTGTTATTAATGATAAGTTTAATGTTATTCCATTATATATGCTGAAATAATTTTGTAAGTATGATTTTTTTACTGTCTACCAAGCGGTTGAATCGTCCTTTACTGGGAAAAGTAGTGA
The DNA here is from genome assembly GCA_916701645.2 of Sebastolobus alascanus. Lineage (NCBI taxonomy): Eukaryota > Metazoa > Chordata > Actinopteri > Perciformes > Sebastidae > Sebastolobus > Sebastolobus alascanus. The sequence continues at coordinate 5,900,591 of CAKAOJ020000068.1, forward strand.
TGCTAAGATAATAAATGTATAATTTTTATGAGATAAAAAAAACTTAGGAACATTTACTGTTTTTAATAACATTTTATCATTATATTATTGATGAAAAAACTATATCTGTATGATTTTTCACCATTTCTGAGATGTTTTTAAAGTAGCCTACCGTAAATATGGTAAATATCTTGAGCAAATACATGAAAATAATACTAGTACTGGTAATACTGCTAATTTCATGATAACAAATGACATATGTTATAATAACCTATAATAACAGTACATGATTTTTATTTTTATTTTACCATGAAGCAACATCTCAACCGTTTGGTAGAGGCCTATTTTAAAAAAAACTGTGGGGGTCTGTTAAAAAAAACATTGACTGTTGTTATTGCGCAAAGACCAAAAAACAAAACAAAGAAAATTTTCCTTTGCTTTTTTCTTAGTGAGGACATTAAAGGGTTAAAGCACGTTAGCTAGAATGCATTAAATAAACTTTTCCTTGGTTAATTGAGATTAACATCTTCAGGTTATGGTTTTTTTTACTTCTTGCACAACAATACTATATGAATCAGTCCACACATTTTCACCTATTTCTGCTGTGACCACTAGAGGGAGCCGAAGCCACGTGTTTGTCTCAAAGAGCCTCTCAGAGGTAGAAATCAGTGCTCTGCAATGAAAGCAGCTGAAGTGAAGAGAAATGATCACCAGAGGGAGCAATTTCTCTATTTTCATGCTCTGTTGAATCAGAGTGGAGCTCTGACCCACCTGTTAACGCATCTACCTGTTGAAACCAGCTCTATATGACATTTTTTATTATCTACTAGTTGAACCAAAAGAAAAGAAATTACACTGATGTTCTTTTTTTTATTGCAGTCATGTTTTATTTTAATTATACCTGTCTTGACCACTCAAAAATGAATTTAATACATAAAAACAAGGTGGAAAAAATCAGGCACAGTTGTGCACATAGATGTCACCTTGCATACTTTAAACCCAGTAGGCTTTATGTCTATAGGTTACCATCGCAAGACAAGTGCACCGTTTTTTTTTTTTTTTCAGCCATACTGTTTGTAGCAGCCTATAGGGAGCCAAGGCTGTTGCCGTGGCAACGAGCACTCATGATCACCTGAGGGATGGTCCAGTGTGGTCCATTACCATGGTGATAGGCCCTGCTTGTCTCGCCTTGCAGCCAGACTTCGTTGCCAGTGCAAAACAAAAACATGACCAATGGAAAGATCATCTGACTTTCATTCACTGCAATGCTAGTGGTTGCCCATAGCAACCACAGTGCGTCCCCACCCACCCCCATGGCTCTAGAGATAGTATGTGCGTGGGGATAAGATACATAGGGGACAGCATGACATGGGTGGCCCATAACTCTGCACTGTCTGTCTGTAGGGAAGTTTCATTTCATTCATCACCTTGCATTCATTTAATAAAAGCAACAAGATGCCTCGAGGCTTGTAGATATGGCGAGGAGAGACGGCTTTATTAAAGGGTGATCAGGTGGCCGCTGCTGGCTGACGACCACAGGGAAAGGAGCTCCTGCTTAGAACGAGGTTAAATCTGATTTAACTGTTGAGGGACGGAGGCTGCGCTGCACACAGGGGAAAGATAAAGGATAAAGGATCTCATGGTTTTGGTGAGAGATGATTACTAGTGGCAATGTTTTGACTTTTGCCATCATTAAAAAGTAATCGAAATAGGAATCTCATTTTCCTTGCATTTTACATTTCCTTTGCTTAAATGAGCACTCCAGCGTGTTTGTCTGCTGTCTTACCCAAAGTTGCGTGATAAGCAGGTGTCAATGTTATCTCTTTGTACACAGTAAAGAGATGGAAGCAGCAACTTGTTACCAAACAGTTGCTTATTTACACAGTGAGTAGCAGATACGGAGCAACATTAGCGTTTATTTGTAGTCGTGTTTCTGGCCACCTGATGATTTTAGTCCAATATTAACTCTTCTTCTACCTCTGTTTTGATCTCGAAGCGAAACATTTTGCTCTTTAGCAGCTTAACGTGTCCTCATGCAGTGGTTTGCATGATATCATGCATGCATACAGTCTATTCAAAATGAACTTCCATCCTCACAGGAAACAACTTGGTTAGGTTTAGGCAACAAAACTACTTAGTTAAGCTTAGGAAAAGTCCCGCCCACCATAAGCAGTCTTTCTCACTTTTTATTCTATGTCACTAGCTCTGAGCGTAGCACATTTACGTTGATGCATTTACATTGCAGTCAGTACAGACTATATGGCGTACAAATGACACGCTAAAAACTAGAAAGGCGTTCCTATTGCACGCTAAATGCCTTGCACATTATCGTGTCATTCATACACCTTTTCGTGCGAACGAGCTGTATTATTTGTGGGTTTGTCACTATAAGCGACCTCTTTCACATACATGTAGTCATTATAATATAATTAATCCATATAACCCATCCAATAATCAATTATAATAATATAAATATGTTGATTAAAGCAGCTTTAATTACACTAGATCTGGTCAAATATATAAATGCAACACACTAATTGTCGCTCTCATTCTTTGATCTATGAACGGCCAAACACATCTGGGAAGTATTTCTCTATCGTGTGCACAAAGATGAAACTGATAACTATACAAGCCAGTAAACAAAGCCAGTTTCCCAAATGTGTGACTGTTCCTTTAACTGGTCTATACCACTATGTATGCAATGTTTTCCCGTTTTACCTGTGTGCCATGTACGTGCCGTTCATTGCAATATGTTCTTTTATGTCATTTTGTAGCTTTATATTTTTATATTCCTTTTTTTAACCTCGTAAAATCTGCTGAACGGCTGAAAATTAGCCTGAAGGCTAACTGCTTTATTTACAGCTTGTCTGTTGATCAATGGCCACGTTCCCACCTCGACAAAGAAACATAAAAACTAAACTACAGAAAACATCATCTCTGTGTATTGCCACTAGTGTCACTGTGTGTGTGCTCTGCTTGTTAAGCGAGATTCTTGTTACTCTAAAGTCCCCCAGACAACCAGCTGCCTCTTTGCTTTTGACAAATATTTACTTCTTTCCTTCTGGCCGATGCTACACACACACACTCACACACACTCAGACACACAGAGTAGCTGATAAGCGCACCATCTGGCCTGAGTGCTGGCTGTTAAGGGCTCATAAAACAGACCCTCACCTATTTAGAGGCAGAGGGCTCCCTGAGCGGCAAGCTGTGGAGAACGGGTAAACAGCACGCACACGTTCGCATGTGCATTCGCACGCGCACAGTCACACGCGCGTCCACCCACCCACATGCGCATCCGTATCCACGGGGGACGTAGGAGTAGGTGAGACGAATAGGAGGTGAGAGGATCAGATGATGTACCTGCTCTCGTTCTGTGAATGTCTTCACCGCCCTCACTGACTTTCTTTGAGGATAAAGATATACAGAGATTGATTCTGCACACTGATCCTACAGTTACGTCAGTACACTACTTTATACAACATGTCAGCGCTGGGTTTATTATTGTAAAAGTTAATTATTCATCACAGTAATGGGGTTCAAAGCAGGCGGCAACCTACGGGGTCTGAGAAGTGAAGCCAATGCAGAAGTGCATTAAACTTGCATTCTTTCTAATAGCCAGCAGGGGGCGACTCCTCTGGTTGTAAAAAGAAGTCTGATTGTATAGAAGTCTATGAGAAAATTGATGTGTGTTAATCGTGATTATCATTTTGGCCATAATCGTGCAGCCCTAGTTGAAAGCCACAGGCAAGGAAAAGACGGACTAACACAATGTTAGTTTTGTTTTTTTCACTGGAATTGTTGATAGTAAAAAAAAAAAGGAAAAACACCAGGCTTATCCTGTAAATAACCAGAGAACACAATCAAATTAAATTAAAATTAATTCAGATGTTTCCCTTCCAGCAAGAGAAAGTGAACTTTTCTATTTCTTATCTTAACTAGCTGAGAGGGCGATGACTAATTAGGAGGAAGTCGAATTTGGAAATGACTTATTTTTGCAATCTGACATTTAGAGGACATTTTGTAAGAGAAGTTACATGTCCTTTTTATTGGCAGCTGTAATATCATCACAGTTGCTAATTAAAGACATGCGGGATAATTAATTAATGCTCATTGGGGAAAATAATAACACCCAATTATATGTGTGTTTTCATCTTTTAACTGCTACTTGATACAGAACGACTGATCTTGTTGTGTTCATCTCTTCTCCGTCTCGTCAATCTCTGTTGTGTCTCTGCGCGTCCAAGCCAAAGCTAACCAGGCCTGGCAGTGTTGCCGTTGGAAACCAACTTAAGAGGATGTTGTAAGTTATGCTCTGCGATTGCTGCTGTTACTGTTTTGTACACAAACACTTGACATAAGCTGGCGGCAAATTACAGCCCGTCTCCTTAGCATCCGAAAAAAAGGAGGGCGATGCTGTAGAGAGAGGGCAGAAAATGAGAAGGGGATGGAGGGAGACTTTGCGTGGTTCGGAGGAGAGAGAGAAGGTGATAGAAGAGAGCAGGGAGACAATAATAGACAAGGGGATCCTTTGCTGTGATTGGACAAACAGAAAGGAGAGGAGAAAGTCAGACCCTTTCTTCCTCCTTTCCTTCCTGGCACTGCCGTTAACCCCACACAGCAGAGATGCTCTTAACACAGTGGATTGCAAACTTTTTCTGTCATTCCCCCACAACTTTCCTAAACTTTCCCAAAATAGTAATAACCTGTTGTTTTTCTTCAGATGACATTAATTTTATAACTAATAATGTTTTGAGAAGAAATAAATTAACATTTTCCTATGATGGTTGTTTCTTACAGTTTATTCAGTCGGTAGTCCTAGTATGTTAAATAGGTTGGTAGGATGAGGGTTAAACTTTATCAAACCACTTTTTTATATTGACGTGACTGGGATGTAATGTCTCTAAATGTCTTCTTAATTTTTTGGGTCTCATACTGTCAGCTGCCAAAGTTTTCAGACATAAAAAACACACAGGTCTCTCCTCATCTCTCACCACCTTCATTATTATTTATATTTATATAAATGTAATTTATGGTGCTGTTGGGTTGCTGCTGGACCGCCCCGTTACAGGTGCGTGCGGGAGAGAAAACTGTTTTTAACCGCAGTGAAACTGTTGTTTTTGAAAGGCTAAACCGTGGAAAATATGGACTGAATCAGAATATTTCGTGAGATAAAAAAATGTAGTGAATTTTGTAAATAATCATGATCTCTCTTTTTTCAATAAACGTATTGAGATAACTTCTGTTATGATTTGACGCTATATAAAGATAAATTGAATTGTTCGTCTCCAAATCATCATCTGTTTTTCTTTTTGTTCCTGTCAAATATCTGTTCGTTCTGTAAACCTACAGTCTGTCTGTCTGAATGAACACCATTGCTACCATGGATGTATAAAGAGACGCTTTGTTTACTGTTCGGCCGTGAAAAAGACGTCAAAACATTAATTGCGCATCATATTTTCCCCGGTCACGCGCGCCCCACCTGTCATGCCTCTTCGCCCCCCTAGGGGGGCACGCCCCACAGTTTGAGAACCACTGTCTTAACATAAGAGAGAAGAGGGTCAAGATGGGAGAGAGACAATAAGAAGAAGGGAGGAAAGCTGGAGGAATAGAAAAAGAGATGGATGCACTCTTGGGAAAAATGAGCCGATGGGAGAAAGAGGACAGAGGAAGAAGGACAAAGAGGGCGAGAGGAAGGACAGAGGGTGATGAAAGAAAATCTTTTTCTCTCTCTCTCTTTCCTTGTAGAGTTTGACCTCTGTGGATAAAAGTGTGAGGGAGAGAGTGAATGCATGTGTGGCTTCTCTGTGACCCTGTGAGGTCGTCCTCAAACATCCACATGAAAGCTGTTGACTGATGGTGGAGCGCTGACGTTCTTGTCCATCCTCTCATTCAGAAGCCATTTCAGAGCTTTCTATCAATTGTTTTTCTCTCACCTCTGACTGTGTCTTTGTCTGTCTGAGTCTCCGGCCTGAAATCGCTTTTCTTGATTGGCTCACCTTGCTCTTATTCCCGGTCATAAGTGGACTTAAAGGAAAAATCTATGTGAAAGCCACATTTGGCTCCTGTTCAGCTCTGCGTTTTATATACAAACACTTTCCCTCTCAGTGCGTCCATTTCGTACATACATCAGAGGCAGGGAACAAGGCCCGGTCTCGCTCCGGCAGAGCTAAGCTCAAACCCAATTTGCTTTCAAAGGAATAATTCATCTCCATATGAGCAACCTGCAGATATGGCCTCAGCTTGTCCTTGCCTGCGTGGCCCGTACACTGTTGCTAACAGCTAAAATGGTTATGGCTTGTGTTGATAGATCATGGCAATTTACACCCGGTCACTACAAAATGAAATTACAGGCTGCAGAAGATGAATATCTAAATGTACAGTGAGATACGCAATTTTTTTTTAAAAGTGACAACCGCTTGTGCAAAATGGTTGATAGAAAAAAAGAAAATAAAGGTGGAAGGTACTATTTAAACCATTAAAATTATTGTTGGACAATTTGTTACAGCAACTGGACTGTTATTTATAACTGTTTGGATTTAGTTTAGCTTACCTGCTTGTTTACAATATGTTTTTAGTACGTTTTCACTTTTAATGTTGCAAGAGAAAAGGCTTTCAGCATGAGGACTAACTTAACCAATGTGTTTGGCAAACATACTGCTATCTCGGATAATGAATTTGGATAGGGTTGCCAGGGAGCAAACTTTCCCAAAACCGCTGCTTAACACAAAAGTGAGATTTTGGCTTCATTTGGAGCAGTAGTGATCAGGCGGCTGGAGCCGCAGGGTCCCGCCTCCACACCCACCCGAGCCAATCATGAACCGAGCACAGCCGCAGCTTGCTAACGTGAGCCACCTACCCGCTAAGTTAACACCACAGTAGCTGTTTGGCTAGAAAGACACAACTAACCATAATATCTCTATAACTATATTTATGATTTCTGATACAATTCAAAGCCTCCGGCTGCGTGACATTCAGAGCAGCTGTCAATCACAGCTGTCAATCATGACGTCTCACCTCCTTTTTATAGCATCAAAAAACGAATTAAAACCAAACTTAGCTTGTCTTAACTTACCTAAAATGACAGTATTGCTCTTACTATTGGAGGATTGGTCTTGAAATGCCTTGGTGGTAACCTTCTCCTCACTTTTCTTCCTAGAGTAATGTAATGAGTTCTTTCTATTCTTCCTCATGCCTCCTCTATTTCAATTCCTCATGTGTGTATTTGAATGTGAATTTCTATGCGTCTGAGGTTCAACCAGCTGTCAGCCATCATCTTAGCCAACCAAGCAAACTGAGAAAAACAGGAAATAGATTTACCTACCTTAAACTGATTCATGTCACGCATGGAGGAAGGAAGAAGGAGAAAGAACACGAAGGGATAAAATAGCAGGAGAAACAATAGTTTGTATAAGGTAAGAAAGACCTGAACAGAAAGTAAGCATCTTTAAAAACGAAAAATCAGAAGCAGGAGGGTGCTTTCAAAAGTCATAATCTGTTTGGCTAGTTCGAAACAGAGTGAAAGTAACACTTTTGGGTTTTTTTTCTATTTAGTCTGGTTCAGTTTCACAGTGCACAAATAAAAGTAGACCAAGTAAAAAAAAATGTATTTGCTGAGGGCCGCGTACGAAGGAGCGAATTTATCTTTTTTGTCTCGAGAGCTGCCACTTCTATGCAGGGAATCTCGGACATTTTGTGGACTTTATTTAGCATATTCTGTATGTTCTCTTCGGCCCAGATGTCAAGCAAACATCGGACTTCTGCAGAAGTCGAAGTCAGTCCTCTCCCACTCATGTTAACCTGTCATTTATCTGTGTCCATCTCAACAAATGCCGGCATAGGCAGCCTGCATTTTGTTCCATTTGGAAATGGTCTGTGTGTGTGTGTGTGTGTGTGTGTGTGTGTGTGTGTGTGTGTGTGTGTGTGTGTGTGTGTGTGTGTGTGTGTGTGTGTGTGTGTGTGTGTGTGTGTGTGTGTGTGTGTGTGTGTGTGTGTGTGTGTGTGTGTGTGTGTGTGTGTGTGTGTCAGTGTCACAAGCAGAGATAAACAATCATGCTGCAAATAGCCCCGGAGTGTGTGAAAATAATTGTCCGGTGACATTTGGGTGGTGGTGTAATGACAGCAGTGAGCGGGGGGGCTCGTCAGGGCCAGTGTGCTTGGTGATTAACAAAGGACTGTCTGTGATTTGACACTGTAATCATCGCTCACAAAAGGAGCGGATATATATCTCCTATTCATCATCACTGCCCTGCATCACTCGCATCTCATTTCTCTGCTCCAACTCTTGCCTGTGATCTCTCACTTGCGTTTTCTCTCCGTCTCCTGCTCATCCTCTTTGTCGTGTGTCTCTCATTTACTCCCTCAATCTCACGTCTTTACTAGTTTTCTCTTCTCTCATATTCTTATCAGGTTATTTGATTTTATTTGTCTTTATACCTGTTATTTGAGATTTTGGGAGATACACTTATTCGCTTCCTTGTCAAAGTTAGAAAAGAGGATCAGTCCCACTCTCATGTTTGTACAGTGAATATTTAACTGAAGCCAGCCGCAGGTCAGCTTAGCTTAGCATAAAGACTGGAAACAGGAGAAACAGCTAGCCCGGCTCTGTTAAAATACCAATTTGCAGTTTTATGGGGGGTTATGTGCGGGACTATTTCTTGGCAACTAGCAGACACTCCAGGAAGTTACTGGTCCTGGCCAAGAAATAATCTTACCTCCTGTAAACACCTCTTTTACACCTAATCAAACAAACAAGATATAACATTTTACTTAGTGAGCTTTAGAGGGGGATCTTGTTTCTTTTGGACAGAGCCAGGTTAGCTCTTCCTGCTTTTTTCAGTCTTTGTGCTAAGCTAAGCTAATCAGTGGCTGTTGGCTCCAGCTACATATTTACTGTACAGACATGAGCATGATATAGATCTTCTCATCTAACTCCCGTCTAGAAATTTTATCGAAATTGCAATATGGCCAACTGCAATTTTCAAATCGCAGGAGGCGCAATATTTGTTAAAAGCGAAATATGTGTATTCATCTTTGTTTGGTACAGATCCCTGCGAAAATCACACCATCATTTTAATATGTTTTCAATGAAAATGAGAATAATGATGTAAAATGTATCATTCCCTCTAATATCACAAATCAAATTGCAATTGCAATATCAGTCAGAATAATCGCAATTAGATATTTTTTTCAAAATCCTTCAGCCCTACTAAAATATCAAAATATTTGCTGTAGTTCTTGAAGTTGTAATCCATAAATGTCATCTGGTGCTGACAGTTTCTAATAATCTGAAAAAGACATCCTCTTAGCCTTGTGTTAGACTGACAACCTGCGCGGGGTGTACTCTACGTCTCCCCTGATGCATGCTGGGATACGCTCCAGCCCCCCACGACCCTGAACAGAATAAGTGGTCTCTAGAAAATGGATGGACAGAAGGACGGATAGAAACACACCCTCTCCCTCCTCCCTAACTTCATTTCCTCAGTCTCATGTTTTTATAAGACTGGACATGAGCAGGCTGGTGCTTCACTACAGAGCTGTTACTGATTCACTTATGTCAAATCAGTGATTTACCAGGAAGAGATGGGTGACTGACTGCATGATGAGGTCTGGGGTTCGATCGGCCAATTAGGCATTGATTTCTTTTCTGTTTGTTTTTCTCAGACAAAAAATAACTTTCATAATTTCCTTTAAACCCCCCCAGAAACTTGGCATTAAATCTATTTCTTTATAACATTAATTATTCATTACTAAATAAAAAACAGGCAAAATTAAAGTTTGAAATAAACAGCCTTATGATTTCACTGAACGCGAAACAAACTTTTTGTGTGGCGCGATTACACACTAAGTCAATGCCCAAGAGGGGAATAGACGTGAGTTTGTGCCGGGTAATGCTAATGACGCAACACGAATACGCGAAATCCGTCGCTCGTGTATTTGTGCGAACTGAAATATTTCAACTCGAGCGAGAAATTTGTGTAATGCTGTGTCGCGAAAGCCTATCAGTAATTGAGAATGAATCCATTTTAATTTGCAGCTTTATTTTGTATAATTTTTGCACTCCCTGATGCTGAGCGTATCGGCCACGGTGTTGCACACGGGCTGTCTGAGCTGTCTGTATCACAGCCTATCTGGAGACCAGACACCAATAGTCCTGCTGATGGATCATTCATCAGACACCACTTTGTACGCTCTTGGGGCAAGAGAGCAGTTCGTAATAGCTGTCTGGGCTGTCGTGAGCTGTGTGTGTGTGTGGGTGTGGGTGTGTGTGTGTGTGTGTGTGTGTCTGTGTGTGTGTGTGCGTGTGTGTGTGTGTGTGTGTGTGTGTGTGTGTGTGTGTGTGTGTGTGTGTGTGTGTGTGTGTGTGTGTGTGTGTGTGTGGGTGTGTGTGTGTGTGTGTGTGTGTGTGTGTGTGTGTGTGTGTGTGTGTGTGTGTGTGTGTGTGTGTGTGTGTGTGTGTGTGTGTGTGTGTGTGTGTGTGTGTGTGGCTCTTCTCGTCTGCACCTCCGTTCTGCTCTGAATCTCACAGGACTGCTCCCTGGTCCTGTTGGTACTCACACACACACTCCCAAAGACAGTTTTATCACTATTTCCTCTTTAGTTTATCTCCCTTATTTCCCAGGGAAAGTGACTTCTGTTTCTGTGTGCCTGTGCATGTATGTGTGTGTGCTCCTTTATTTACTGCCATTACCACTCAAGGAAGGCCATCCGAGCTCCAGTGAACATACTGCCATCAAACAACCTCTGAGAACGTTCAGTTGTACACGATCCTGTCTCTATCTTTTCTGCAACGACCATGACAAACACTGCAAACAATACTGCAGCACTCGATGTTCGCATGGACGCATCCCTCAGGATTTTTTTTTTCCCCCCTACGAACCTCTCAAGTCTAAATGTTTTCTGCATACCTAAATGTGGAGAAGAGCGAAGTTACTGCTGTAATACGAAGGAGAGCCATCCATTTCACGTTCTGCAATATTAATGAGTCGCAACACTTGAGGCGTTCAAGCTCAAATTAAAGTAATAACACAACAATTACATATTCATTACCTTTACAGTCTATTTCCCATTGGAATAGGACAGCTGTGATCAATCTTACGGTCTGTTGATAAAAGCTTTTATTGCTTTAAGCACCAGGTGGCTGATGCATGATACTTTTTTCAGCAGAAGCACTGATAAAAAAGACAAAAGGGTAGATGCAAGCCCCCAGGAAGAGCGCCAGTCGTTGATTCCAACATTCGTAGTGGCCAAACGGCGATACTACAGCTTCCGTCTCCGTCACGTGATGCCCAAAAAGACATTTTCCCATAGACTTGCATTGGGAAAGAGACGTCTGTAACTTTTTTTTTTTAGGTAAATCAACTTCCCAGTATGAACACTTGAATAGCCCTTATTTAAATCATTAGGTCCTAAAAGTTGTAAAATGCACTAATAGCCGAATCCAGAGTTATTTCCCTTCCTCCGTTCATGTGAATGAGACCCAGACCGAGGCTGGAGCGAGGGCTGGGAGGCGGAGTTTGCAGGCCGTGATGACAGAGTGACGGCTGTGACCGAGCCATGTGACCGAGCCATGTGACCGGATCATGCGCCACTGAGCAACTTTCATAGGAATGAACGGGGCCCCGCCTCCAACGCAGTATAGTATTAACGGTTAATATCGGTTAACGAGGGTCGGTTATCGGTTAAAATGTTTTTTTCTAAATTAGCATCCCTACTCGATAGTTATGATACTGAGCCCTTAAAGATGATAGAATATGTAAATGTCACGTGTTTCACTTTATAAAAACAGTTTTTTTTTTACTTAATTTTGCTGTTTTACTTTAAAGTTTGACTGACCTCATGCACTCTGCACGGAATCAGTTTGTTCCGGACATATGAGGCACAGATTTGTCTTCAGGTTCAGTACACTGTGAAACAGCTAACAACAGCTGAGTTTTAATGAGCTCATATTCTATCTGTCACATAATCTCACTCTTTAAGGCCCTGTGTGTGCATGTGTGTGTGTGTGTGTGTGTGTGTGTGTGTGTGTGTGTGTGTGTGTTGACCGTCACACACCCCACGTTCTGTCCCTCGTCTCTCCTTCTCCATCTGTCGCCTCTTCACAAACACATGGTGTCTTGTTTGGCCGACTCAGCAAGGCCCCCCGGCTCTGTGGGCTACATGTATATGGTAGTCACACACACATACACACACTCGTCCATCTCTCATGCATTGTTGTGTGTAGGATAACGGGACTCGGTGATGTAGAGGGTCTGAAGTGGTTTACTGCAGTTCACAGAACGAGGCAGACGGATGCATCATGGGACACAAGAGAAAGACAAGAAATAAAATGGCGGTCCAACGCGGTCCGCTCACTAGAGGCTGTTAGCAGCTTCGTCCTGTGTGTCCTGACAAATCTCCCAGAGTAAAAAGCCCCGTATGGAGGAGGACGAGACACAGAGAGCAGAGGGAGAGGCTGATGGGAAGAGCAAACAGGCATAAATACTGATAATCATGGTCAGAGAGAACAGAAACACTCAGCTCTGAGAGAGATCGACAGACAGATGAACGCATAGTTTATTATTTGGGTTCAGCATGCATGCAGGGTGACAGGGTGAGACTTGGCACCAGCTCATGATTAATGCCATATTTCAGTGCCAGTCTGCTGCTCGTCACAGGGAGTCAAGTAACATACAGATCTCTAGGATTACAATTGTTTATTAAAGGGCTACACATGCTGTAGAAAGCACCACTGTTAGTGACTGCAGGCAGCAACGCAATAGAGCTCACTGTTGTTTCACCCACTTGTAAATAATAGAGGTTCTTCTTTCCTCAGGATTTGAGAGATACTGGGAATGTCTGTGGTCCTGTTCAGACCTGCTATTAACATGCGTCCTCGGTGATCGGATCACAAGTTGACAGCTTTAAGTACATCTGTTCACAACTTCAAAACTAAACACATGTGCTCACTCGTGCAACCGCCGCAGCCAGTGACACACTAATTACAATAGTTGTGGTAACATGGGGGTCGTGTGACACGTTGATGTGCTCGTCATGTAGTACAGTCATCATGCTGTCACATGTGCTCTAGTCAGTTGTTCTTAACACTCCTGTGACACCTTTTCTTCCAAACAACATCATGTGTGCGTCATACACAATTGACACTTGAACCCTCCTCTAGAACAGTTTGTAATATACATGTACCTGTACACCAGAGGTCTTGTTGAGTGCCATCATTGACGTGGTATAAAAAAAAAATAACACTTAATTGCTGAGAGAGACAAAGAAGGTGGAAAACAAAGGGGAACTTGTGTTAGGTTGTGAGAAAGTTGGTGTAGAGTGAAACACAACTATAGTAGCCTTGTGTAAACTGATATACACTGTACAGTACAGTAACTGGATTACCAAATGGCTAGTCATATTATACATTACACCTATTATATATTAGCTATATTGTAGAGCATGTTGCCTCTTCGTTTTCTTGTGCCAGGTGTTTTCATTTGTGTTCTTGCATACATGTGTCTGGATTTACATTTTTCCCAGCCATCCACAACTCAATTTTATTTGTATAGTCCAATATCGCATAAAGTATCAGGCCTCAAGCTCTCTAAGAACACAAGGATAAAATACCCAGAAAACCCTTAGAAGAAAAATACTGAAGAGTAGAGGAAATTTGAAGAGAGATCACCCCCTTCCCTGGATGTCTGATATAGGTATACAGCTATAGGAGCTGTAGGTGGGGAAAAAAGACAAAGTCAGGCATCCGGGCCCTGAATAATAAGACAGCCATAAGCGAAATATAAACCTGGATGAAATTTAAGACCTTTCAGGCTCTCAGGCCTGAAAGGTCCAAAGCCAATAAACAAAATCATCAGTGTCTATGTTGGTTTTCATTAAAAACCTTGAAGAACAGAAAACCACTGATCCTCTACACATTACGTGTCACTTGCAGTTGTGTAATGGAACATATCAAATTACTCCACAACATAAGTTGCTCACTCTACCACTTTACTGCACATGTACTGCACATTTACCTACACAGCCAGGTCGCACGAATGACTTGATAATTCTCAAGGCAAAAGCGTGCAATAAGAATGCTGTTCCTGCTTTAGGCGTGTCATTTTCACACATACGTAGTCTGTACTGACTGCAATGTAAATGCATCCACGTAAATAAGCCAGTGACGTAGAATAAAAAGTGAGAAAGACTGCTCATGGCGGGCAGGAGGGGAGGTGGATTTGTCCAACAAACACAGGACTTTCAACCAGGAAGCTGGTGTTCGAGACCGGTGTTTTGTTTTGTAAGTTACATTATTGACGTTTGTAACGTGTTTTCCGTACTTATGTTATGTTGTTTCCATATGACTTGTACTTAGTTCTTATTCAGGCTGTTCTCATACACCATTCATAGCTATACCTACGAAGAGTAATGCATTGTAATTCATATGTATCCCACGAAATCAATTCGTATGTAATCCACGTAATTGTGAACCAGGAAGTATGAAGAGCGACAAACGCCGCGTACGGAGGAGGTCATGGTCTTAGTGTCCCATGTGAAACCAGAAGTCAACGTTGATTTATTTGTCATGCAACTTCAGTACTTGATTTACGCCACTTCCGGTTTTATTTTAATGCAAACCACGATCTTTTCCTAAACCTACATGTACCTAAGTAGTTTTGTTACCTAAACATAACCAAGTTGATCTTTTCGTAAACTTAACTAAATAGTTTTGGTCACGTAACTTCTGTACTTGAGTGAGGCCACTTCCGGTGTTATTTTAACCCAAACCACGATCTTTTCCTAAACCTAACTAAGTAAAAAAAAAAACGGACTTTCGCCCAGGAGACCGGTGTTCATACCCCGTGTGAAACCACAAGTTAATGTTGATTTATTTGTCAGGTAACGTTCGCACTTAAGTAACGCCACTTCCGGTGTTATTTTTATCCAAACCACGATCTTTTCCGAAACCTAAGTAGTTTTGTTGCCTAAGCCTAACCAAGATGTTTCCTGTGAAGACGGAAGTTCATTTTGAAAAGACTGGAGCGGAAATTGACACGTGCGTCATGTGTTGCTGGACATTTGTTGGAAAACATACGAAAAATAAGGATAGCTTACGAACCATTGCATGAGGATATGTTTAGTTATTTTAAGGCCAACCATGACGTTTTTCCTAAACCTAACTAAGTGGTTCTGTTGCCTAAATCTAAGTGAGTGGTTTTTTTGCCCCCTGCTGGTACTGCACCTTAATATACGCATGTAAAATTCACGCCTTGTTGAGGCAAAACGTGACACTGGCACGCTATCCTCTGGTGGACAGGCGGGTCTATTACATGCTTTGGCGTGATACCGGGTTGCTATATAAACACTTTCACTAGAAACCATCCAAAAGGACATTCATTCGTAGTATATATTGATCTAATTTTATACTATATACGTGAATTAAATAGTCAGAGTTTGAGGAGTATTACATCAGGGCAGTTCAGATGGGGTTACAGTGAAATATACTGAATACTAGGCCTACTTACTGTAAATAAGGTTTGTTATCCATTGCTCCCAATTGTGGCTGTGTACACGGTTCACCACTGAGCTGAACTCATTGCTTCCCATGTCACTAAATATGATATACTGTACAGGCGTGTATGTGGGTACATGTTTGTCTGTGTGACTATGTTGTTTTATGTGTGAATTACTTATATAAGAGCAATTTCCCTGCCTCAGTACAGCGTCTGAGTAATAACTCACTTGTGTTACCTTGCCTGAGAGGAACAGACAGCATGCTGCAGTAAAGTTATCTTAAAGTAATAATCCACCACCCTCTGTGGTTTGTTTGCTGCTCTGTCACTGATATGGTGCAACAGTGATTCATGAAGCTTTTACATTTAAAAACAGCTGTCAAGAAGGTCTGGGAAAATCCTCTATCACTCGGTTGATGATTCATTTTATGTTGCCTGCAGAGGAAAGGGTAGTTAGTGTGAGAGGCTTCAGCTGCCACGGCTGGACAGACAAATAAGAGCTCCAGCCTGAGACACTCAAATCTTATTAACAGAAAAACTAGACAAAAGAAACAACAGCTTAATTGGACAGAGGAAGGCAAGTGTGCTGAAAAGAAAAGTGGTGTGTCTGACTAAACATCGACTTTGCTGCCTCCTTTTCTTCTGTAGTAGTGCGGTGCCCGTTCGGACGATTGCTTGGCCTCCGGTGTTGCTGATTGCAGGTTTCTCGAGAACCACTCATCCAAAAAACTTCACATTCAACACCACACTTCCTTGGGTCCTCAGCAATAGACCTGCTAAGTGTGAAGTCGATTGGTTGAATGGTTGTTGAGAAACTAGAAGGACAGGCATGCAAACTGTGAGAGATTTCCATTTTAGTTAGATTATCAGGTTAAGTCTGCATTGAGTGCCTTTATTATTATCTTATGTATGCACTGTGCACAGATATGGTTTTTATATCGCGATAGAAACGATCGAGAAAAACGATATATATGATAGACATTTTTATATCGTTTTGATGATATATATTATCATCTTACCCAGCCTTAGTCTTGAGCGTCAGTATGTGATGAGTTGGGATGAGAACGTGTTGGTAGGGAGGTGTTTTATTGAATTGAGATCAAACAAACTACAGTGTCTGTGGTCAAGGTAATGAAGGAGCATGTCATCCATTGCAACAGCATGGCAACAAAGGAGCTCTATGGCACAGAGGAATAAACTAATAGCGCTTCGGCTACACAGACATTACTTGTTTGTAGGATCACTATTTGTTGGTTTTGGTCTTTACACATAATGTTTTCTTTCTACAGTGTATATAATGATCTGGCATTCCACGCTGGCGCTATACCTCTAATTTTAGCTGAAAGAACAACTACAGGAGGCCACTGCTGACCTGACTGCACACACTCTCTAGAGTGGGAAATTACACTGAATGAGTCATGAGTGGAACAGAAAGAGGAACAGTTCATGATTATATAAATGACTGTGTTGAGTGTTTTATGGATTTATATTTATTGTAAACTCTTCTATAAATCACTTGACTCAGCCTTCACTTTAGGTGTGTGTGTGCACATTTGTTGTTGAGTGAATGTGTGATTATACCTGGGTTTCTGTGTGTGTCATTGTGTTAGTAGTGCACTCTGTAGTTCTTTGGGAAACTGGGCCTGGATTGAAACAGTGAATGGGGGAAAGGATCAGCATGTACTGTACGAGTGAGGAGAGCACACAGAGAGGGGAGATAACAAGGAGGTGTGATACGAGGTGAGACTAAGAGGCAGATAGGCGTGGATGGGAGGATTAGACTGTAAATTGATGCAGGTAATCAGTTATAGATTATCTAAATAGAACATGATCAGTGATGACATATTCTGTCAAAATAATCGCAGTTGCTTTCCTCCAAAATCCATTGACTGTGCAGATTAAAGAGGAGTTATCAGTTATTCTGTTATCATCAAGATGTGAAATATTAGGTTGGTAAAACTCCTGCATATACAGTACAATCCTTAATGTAGTTTTTTTTCTACATCTTTATCTGGTTTTCCCCTACAGACCAGTTTCTGACTTTTCTAATTGCATTTTTGTAATACTGTTGATAAGAAGAAGGGAGAGTAAGAGAGAGGGGGGGGAGGAAATTGAAGGAGGGCAATGTTAGGAGGACAAAAAGCTGAGATTAATGGAAAATAAAGAGTAGTTTAGTACGGTAAAAGCTCTGAAAAATTCTCAGGGTGGCTGGAAAAATGTTAGAGCCAAAGTAAAGACAGCTTAAGCCAAATTCTTTATGACATTAAGAGTTTAGAAAGCCGAATAAAATGAGGATTTGAAGGACAAACGGACTTTCTCTCTCTAATTAAAGTGATAGAATTTATGACCAACCATAGAAATAGAATTTAGGAGTTGAACAAACATTCTCATTCAAATCAACGTAACAGGATGGTCAGAGTGGCGGCCATTTTTATGTACTGTTGCAGCGACCGTAGTAGCGGGCTGACTTCCGCATAAACTAAACCGACTTGCGGCAAGTCGCAGACTCACTGAGGTGAAGTTTTGCATAACGACGACTTAACGAGCAGTAACGGTTACGATAGGTTGTCGCCGGGCAGCGAGTCTCGCGTTTTTGCAGATTTCGCAGTTTGCAAGCTCCCTTCTAGACACCACCCTGTCTCTGGGAGCTGTGTCCGTTCTCCTCCCAGCGAGCTGCGATCACTCACTAACGGCACCCGCTGTAGTGGATACTGTTGTCACCACAACAACTAACAGTTATCACCATTTTCTTTTCTACTAGTCAAATTACCACAGCAAACAGTTCAATGACCCTTCTACTCCTATTTTATTTCAATGTGACCAACACACCAAGGGAGGAATTTCTTTCACCAGCTGGTACTGACAAGACAAACAATGCCTCAGTACATTCATGAGGACTAACCACGTTTTAAAAATACCTGTCACATATTGGATCCAAAACACAATGGCACCACAAAGGGACAAAACACAGAGTAAATTATGTTTAAAAAGCAATCAAAGCAGGTAAAAAAGCCTTGTATACACATGTCATGTAGAAACATCAAACCGCAATGTGTCTGAAATACCAAAACTTGAAAGTGATTTTTTTTTTCCCCCCTGAAAACATAATCAAAGTCTACACCACATTTAAAACACCATGAAACATGTGTAAGATCCACGTGTGATGTTCTCATTCAGCGATGACATTTCCTTTTATTTACTTTCACAGCTCATCATATGATTTATATGACAACATGACATTTCAGAGTTAATCTCTTATTTATGGTACATTTTTGCCATTTCCATTTGAACCGTGTTGTTTCTTCATAAACATTGACCACTGAACATTGGACCACTAACACACAGTGCATGGTGGAGGTACACATCTGCAGAAACTCCCACACATACACACACACACACATTCAGACGCACATGATGTCGACAACTATAAATGGGTTTCACACACAAGTGTCGATGAGTTGTTTTTCAAGAGAGAACATGGAGGATTGAAAAAAAGGGGATTGAATTGGAGAGGAAAATGGGAAGAGGGAGGAAGTGTGTCTGTGTGCACGTGTGCGTGAGTCTCTGTGTGTTGGGGGATGGAGTCATTACTCAGCAGTAGTTGTGAAGGTCATTTTCTCCAGTGAGCTTGCAGTTGGGTCAAGCATTTTGTGTGCACCTATGTGTTTATAAAAATCTGCCACATTGTATTTTTGTTTACTATGAGGTGTATTTCAGAGTTAAGCATGTAGTGTATGTGTGTGTGTGTGTGTGTGTGTGTGTGTGTGTGTGTGTGTGTGTGTGTGTGTGTGTGTGTGTCCTGTAATAGAATGAGCTGCAGGGAGAGGTGACGTTGGTAGACTGGCATCTGTTTGTTTGGGAGACACTTGAGAAGCTGTGAAGTGACAGGAAAGGCTGCTTGGCACCATTGAGGCACACGCAAGTGTGTGTGTTTGCAATAAAGAGAAACAGACGCCCCTTTCACACAGGCTGTTCAAGGCGGGAATGTTGCGCCGTTATTCCGCCTCGCCCTTCTGGATAGGGATGTCACGATACCAGAAATTCAGTTGGTGATACCAATACCAGTGAAATTCCAAGTTTCTCAACACCAATTCGATACCAGGAGCAGCAGGAGCGTTTCAGACAGAGGGTGAAAAGAGCTGCTGCAGCACAGCCGGTATGAGAAAAGTAAAGCGTTTTTTGAACATTAAAGCATGTAAACATGTTGTAGTAGAAACCCCAAATACAAGTATGCACCTGAAAATAAGCATAATAGGCCCTCTTTAACATTGGATGACTCTGTGTGTCTGGCCTCTCTGGTTGAGCTTTCTCTGCGGGGCAGCAGGTTTCCACTCGGCGCCGCTGCACCGCGCACACCAGCTGTGACCGCTCCGTCCTCCGCACAGCGATTGCCTCAGTTGCGTTTTGGTTCCCTTATAGCATTGGGTTTAAATCTGAAATAATTCCAAATAGGCACTTTTGCTTTTTCGCTTTGACACCAAATCCTCCGCCATCGTCTTGTCTGTCAACTCTCTCTCGTCCCGTGCGTGAAATCTGACTCCTGCTACTCTGAGCTGAGACTCCGCATGGAGCAGATGCATTCACTGTCAGTTTGTAGTGTCCTTCGTCCGACTATGTATGGATAACACGGCGCTGATTCGCGAAAATAAACGAAATGGGTTTTATTTCTATAAAAAAAGCAAAATGATGGTGGGAGCAGTGGGCAAGTGATGTAATCGGTGTATGCCCGAGCACCGTGTAACACCGACTACTGCAGCAAGCGTACTTTGAGCGCAGCACTCGGTAGGTAGCGCTGGGGACTCATGACCTCAGTATATAGGTTATAAAATTCTGGTGCCTATCAAGAAACATGTAACATACTGTTTAAAATTGAAAATTAAAACAGATGATTCAAGGAATAAGGATCTGCCCTTCTCATATAAGTTTCATCAGTGAGTTTCTACTGTAAATGCCTGCACGTACACGGATTCTCATTTAATGTTCCTCCACCCGCTGGTACACTGTGTTAAACTACACCGTATCTGCTCTGAATGTTTATTCAGGCTCAGAGGTGTACTGGTACACCTTAGTGTGTCTCACAGGAACAATGTCACACCTGTGGGTGTGTGTGTGAGTGTGTGTGTGAGAGAGAGAGTGAGAGAACGAGGGGAGGGGGTTGAAAGAGAGTGAGTTGTGTTTGTGTGTCTGAAAGTGAATAGATACAGGTGTCTCATTTCCCCCCTTGATGACGCACAATAGGACCCTGGTGAAATGGCCGAATCACTGCAAGTGTGTGTGTGTGTGTGTGTGTGTGTGTGTGTGTGTGTGTGCGTGAGTGCATGAATATGTTTTTTACGGTTGATCTCTAGAGGATATTTGATCGTCTAGTTGAGCTTGTTTGTTTGCCTCAGCACAGGAGTTGGGAAAATCCTCAGGTGGTTTTGAGCGAGGGAGCCATGATGGCAGATCGCGTCAGTCGAAAAGGGCAGTAACCAAACCAAAAATCTAGCGAGCCTTTTTTCGGCTGGGTGTCGAGGGGATTCAGCCGTGGGGGTCCTCCAGGCAGATCCTCTGGCAGCTGTCCGGTTGCTATGGCGCTGATCACACACAGGAAGAGCAATGCATGAGGGGAGAAATGGGACCTTCCATTTAATTGTTGTGTTTGTTGCTGCTGTTTCCCCAGCTTAATCTATTCCCTCGCTGCTATCTGAAGCATCTCATCTACTCCGATGTCTTTGTCTCTTGTCTTGAATGATGCATTTCTCTAATTATCCTCTGCATAAAGACTCTCCATTTCAGCTATCGAACAACATTATCCCCTTTACTTTTGTCACTACTGTCACTCAGACGTGCAACGTGATTCACTGTATATTTTTCTGCTGCGTCAGGCTTTTATGTTGCTTGTATAGTTTTATGTCTGTGTCCTTGCCTGTCTGCAGAGTTTTATCTCGGCTGCCACGTGAGAATCTCATAATTCACAAGGCTATTTTTACCTTGAATTGAAGGTTTGTTTTATGTTGAGATTTGTTTCATGGTCCACGGAAATATAAAAAACCTCTTCAAACATGAACTCATTAGAGATATGATGAAATCGATGAAGAAAAGCAAGACTGTGAAGCTATTTAATGAGACGGATTAAAGGCAACAAATCAGAGCTTTATAACCCCTCCAATAGTGCACAAAGGTGTTACAGTTTTATCACTGTAATGAGTGAAAATACAATTTTTGTTAAACAGAAAACATAGTGGCCATATCTATTTAAAACTTTAAAAAGGGTATTATGTTTTTAATACAAATGCTTAAAGGTAGGATGAGTAGGATTTGTCTGTTGCGGTTTTTAAACACAACATTCAAATTTGGCCCCCCCTCCCCGGCTCAACGACACCAGAAGCGCACCGTGGATAGGGTGCTATATTTGCGGGGGTTTTTCGGCTCTGTGTCCACCATTTTCATAGCTTCCACTTGGATGTGTGCTTACGATCTGGCACCTGGTCGCTACGTTTTTATTAGTGGTGCAACGGTTCAACAAGCCAAAAGTATTGCGATTTTTGGATCACATTTTCGGTCACAGTCGGTTTCGGTTTGTTTTGCACATTAAGGAGAAGAATAACATAAACATTTTGAATGTGTTTGAACTCCAAAATATATAAATGATTGATTGATAGTAATGAATGATATTTCTATATTATATGAAGCCAAAACGCTGATTTTATACATGAAATAAGGCAGGCTACTCAATGGTCACATAGGCCTGTGTTGAATTGCTTCTTCTGTGTCTCTGGCACCTCATCAAATAATTAGTAGGCCTGCATTTAATAGTGTTGCAACGGTTCAACAAGCCCACGGTTCGGTTTGTACGTCATTGAACAGTTTGGTTTTGCATCCCTAGTTTTTATAGAGGTTGACGCCCAGAAACATCCCAAACACAGCAAAATAAGAAAATACAGGCAGAGGACAGGGTCTCTGTAGATACAGACACCACCTCATACTTCTAGTTGGTCATAAGTGATGATTGAGAGGGATTATTTTTGTATGAGTCTATACCATAAACTACTGTATATGGACGTAGTCTCTGTGATGTCACCCATAGCTTTCTGAAGAGCCGCTAATAAGAACAGCTAATCCAAAAATGGGCAAAGAGGTGGATAGTCAGTGGAGCTGAGGCGAGCCCGGGTGACGCAGCAGAGCAGACAGCTAGCAGCTATCGACCGTACGTCACCCACCTGTCACTCAAAGTGACCACGCCCTCATTATGCTTAACTTTAAGCCTTAATATAGTTAAAATGGGTGAGTTATGTAAAAATTCACCAATGTACAATTGTCGTGAACTGGGAAATTAGCTATAGAGACGAAAACCGTTTTTTGTACCAGGCTGTAATCATGTTTATTTCTGCTGTATAGTCAGGCATTTTAACATGGGGGTCTATGGGGACTGACTCGCTTTTGGAGCCAGCCTCAAGTCATGTCGCTCTCATGTCTGTCTGTTAAGAATGAAGCTGGAGCCAGAAGACAGTTGGCTCTGCATATAGACTGGAAAAAAAGTGGAAAACAGATAGACTAGCCCTGTCCAAAGGTGAAAAAAAAACTGCTAATGGGGACTTCTCACCAATGATATCTTGTTTGTTTAATCCAAAAACCACAAAGTAACCAGGCAACCAGTGGAGACTCCTGCTTTAGGCTAAGCTAACTGTTACCTGGCTGTGGCTTCATTTTCAACAGTAGACATGAGAGTGGTATCAATCCTGTCATCTAACTCTCTGCAACAAAGCGAATAAGCGTAATTCCAAGAATGTCGAACTATTCCTTTAATGAAACACCAACCGGAACAATTACACAATGAACAAATGAAAGAACAAAAGGACTAAATAATCCCACTGGTAAATGATGAACCAACGTGTTTCAAGGAAGAAAATGGGTGAAGATACCATCTAGAAAAAATGTAACAATGCTAACTAATGCTATTAGAATTAATGCAGCTAGTAAACCAATTACCTACCTATTCAGTGACTCACTCAGTCAATCAGCTGGTTCGCTCACTAACAGAGGAAGAACAACAGGTGGCTCAAGATGAAACACAACACTTTAGATCAATATATTCTGGGAAGATGACTACTTTAGCTCTGTTTACTGATCTGTAATCTGAAGAGGCTCTGGCTGGAGCTGGAGAGAAACACTAGCTTAGTAGACTGTATATTTCTTAGGAAAACAAGAGGCATGCAGACAGTTTATTAGTGGGAGGAATACAAATAGAGGTAAATTGGAGGAAAGATGTGGCGCCACGGGATAATAGCAGGCAACCAACAAGAAATGCAGTGTGAAAGAAATGTGTCATGTGTCCCTGAGTGTCTGTCCACAAAAGAGAGCATGTAACATTTGTTCAAATTATAATTTTTCCATGTGGTGTCATTTAATCTCCTTTCATTTTGTGAGGTTACATTTCAATTCCAATGTCCTTGGCAACGGTGCAGCAGCCTGATAAGCCTGTTTGAATTGAGATTTCACACAGTGGGACTGAGTGTGTGAGAGAGAGATGGGGAGGGTAGGTGTGCATGCATGTGCCTAGAAATGAAATCATAGAATCAAGCATAGATAGAACAAGGTCAGGGAGATTAATATGAAATTATTAACAAGGTAGAAACAAGGGCAGGGAGAGAGGGAGGGAGGCGTACAGTAGAGGAGGAGGAGGAGGTGCTTGTACCGACTCCAGCCTATCAGACGGAGGAGGGCGGGGCTCAGCAGTCAGGAAGGAGGGAGCCAAGCAGCAGCAGACACAGAGGCAGAAGAAACAGAGCATGTTAGAGAAGCAGGGAGAGGTGGTAAGGTAGAGGTAGGTAGACAGTAGAGAGATGCAGTGCCACAGTGCCTGCGAGGCTGTCAGTAGCGCAACTCTTCATCCTCTCGTCAGGGATGTGTTATGGAGCTGCGATGCACAGATTCACTGCAGGAGCAGGGGATGCAGATAGAAGTTCACCTTGAGCTGGAGTCCAACAGTGCCGCTCTGGACCTCTGGGATTACAAGAAATGCTCATTGATCCCAAGATCAACAGAGATTTAATCGGATCTGACAACCTGCCAAACCAAAAGTGGCTCCAGAATCTTTAACTTTTGGAGTACTGGTCCAGACTAACACCAGAACGAACGAAGACAGAGAGGCTCTAAACTGACAATCCAGGGCCAGAAATCAAACAGGTACTTGCTTTGGCAGAAACTTGCCTGCTGTCTCCACGATTGTGACACCCACAGCTCACACTGGAACCCCGCAAGGCCACGACCAAGCAGGTCCTGCAGCCCAGGGACCCTGGAGCTGGCCTGACCTTGGACCGTCTGTCACCTGAACCCCTCGTGGCACCGGCAGAGACGCCCAGCATGTCTCACACCGGAGGACGAATCCACAACAAAAAGGCTGGCATTCGGGCCGCTGTGATCCTGATCGGACTCCTGCATAAGTCTCGCAAAGCCAAGGAGAAGGAGAGGGAGAGGGAGAAGGAGGAGAGCGAAGGGTGGGTGAAGTTCGTCTCGTTGTGTCGTCTGATGATGAGGCAGGCATGCTGGGTAGATAATGTGTAAGCAGAGAGTCTGCAGTGCAGTGGTGAGCTGGGATTGTAAAGAAAACTTTACAAGCTTGTAATGTCTTTGTTATTCCAGAGGCGCGGGGCACTTTGTGATCTTTACGGTTCAATGACTTTGCATCTGCAGCTTTATAACAGGCCCTTTTTATTAGAGGGTGCGTGTCTTTGCGTGTATATTGGTCAGTGGAAACGACAGACGGGGAAAGAGAGAGAAAGGTAATAAGGATTGTAGGTGAAGAGAGGTGTGTACGGAGTGCTTTTGAAGAGCAAACAAGACAGACTGAGAAGCAAATCTGGGGTGTGGAGAGCGAGGAACATGGAAAAAAGAGAGAGATATACCGAATGAAAAGAAAAAGATGCAGAGCAAAGGTCATCCGCTCATCTATTTGTGTCTTTCTGTGTCCGGATTGCTGCACACATGCATCAATGGACACTTGTTCATACAAGTGTTGTTGTTCATACTTGTAATGAAACTGTTTCACTCCTTTAGAACAGTGTGAACACAGGTTAATGAGCTGGCTGAGAGTTCAATAGGTGAGCTGCAGTGTCATGTTTTACTGTCCACAACCCTGCTGTAAACAGCAGCTGTAAATGTAGGCAGGCTTTGAAATGAATGGATTATGAAGACTACAAAGAAAGCAACAAAACATTGTCTGCCAATCTCTTGGGGACCTTCGGGCAGATTTGTACAATGAAATGAATTTCAGATTGATGCCTTACTTCTTCAGAAATTGCCACTCCAAATGCACCTGTAAGGGGATTTTCATTGCATGCTGTGTTGCGTCCAGATCGTCTTACTGCTAATACTGCCTTAGATGAGTGCAGTCAATATGACCCCTGGGAATATCCCACCTGGTAACAAACAGTGTATGAGGTTGGCAGGGTCGAGACTGCCAACACTCCCCCCCCCACGCTAAGCTTCCCCCTGAGTAGACCTGTTTTGGCCGAGTTAGCAGCACGTACAGTTAAATCTGAGCAGAAGGTTGCAGACTGAGTTTGACTATTCAGTGTTATTGTGTTAAAGGACATACAGTGTGGTCGGGCTTAGGTGTACATGTACAGTATATGTGTGTGTGTGTGTGTGTGTGTGTGTGAGTGTGAACATCTGATATGCAGCACTGAATGCACTGTGCTACTCCGTTCTAATAGCCTGGACCAAAATAGGCTACATTGAAATAGACCGTAACTCACTTTGCAAATGCTGATAAGTTTATCTGACCTCTGGGTGTTTGTGTGCAGGAGTGTGTGTGTGTGTATAATTTTGTTTCAAATAGTGTAAAATTAACCCCTGGAGGCGAGGCTGGATTAGTACCCACACAAACTGGGCAACTGCCCCAGACCTCCTGGGGCCCCTAAAAGCTGCAGGTTCATTGTGTGACAGCTGGTTTGTGGTGATTTGATTGTCAACTGAAATGATAAAGACCTGTAATATTACCTGAAGTGTTGGTTTGTACAAGGAACCAACCCTTTATTATCGTAGTTGATAGTACACTTATAGGTAACACTTCATTTTACAGGTCCGCAAAGTTCATAGTAATTAGGTGATAATTAGCAAGTAAGCTATTTGAAATGTCTTTGGAATTACTGCCAAATTACCCCAATATTTACCTCAAAATTTATCAAAATTTACTTTATTATAAACATTATTTAATAATTATGTTCCATTATTTCCCAATAGCTGGTAATTTGTTTAATACATTTCCAGGAAAAGAATACAAAGTTAATTGATATGCTTTATTTCCATGTCTGCTGATAAATAGATGATAATTAGCAAATAACTTCTTTGAAATTTCTTAAAAAACTCCCTGAATCATTACATTAGCTACCAGGTTACATTTGTGTAGACAATAAGTCACACAATGGTTAGATTTATGCCTGATCAGAAGTGTCTTCTATTAGTTTTGGTTTTCCACCTCCGATGAAGAGCAGCACACAGCCGCTTCTCAAGCCTAAGGGCCCTATTTTAACAATTAAAT
Organism: Sebastolobus alascanus; assembly: GCA_916701645.2. Classification (NCBI taxonomy): domain Eukaryota; kingdom Metazoa; phylum Chordata; class Actinopteri; order Perciformes; family Sebastidae; genus Sebastolobus; species Sebastolobus alascanus. The sequence continues at coordinate 5,927,585 of CAKAOJ020000068.1, forward strand.
ACTATTTTAGCATATAATTATTAAATAATGTTTATAATAAAGTAATTTTCAATAAATTTGGAGGTAAATATTGGGGTAATTTGGCAGTAATTCCAAAGAAATTTCAAATAGGTTACTTGCTAATTATCACCTAATTACCATGAAATTTGTGCACCTGTAAAATGAAGTGTTACTCACTTATATTGTGTATATTGAGTCTTTAATTAAATTAAATGGCACACAGCAAACCTGCAGCCAGGTGGTTTTCCAGCAATCAATAAGTGTTTGGTTTCTGTGGCTCTGGGCAAAATATGTACTTGACAGCAACATGGTACACACACAGTGAGTGGGAGGAAGGGGGGTAATCACTGGGGCCCCAACACTTCATTTTTGCCCAGTGGGCAAAGTCTGACAAGTGAAGCCAATGCTGAAGTGCCTTAAACTTGCATTCTTACTAATAGCAAGCAGGGGGCGACTCCTCTGGTTGCAAAAAGAAGTCTGATTGAATAGAAGTCTATGAGAAAATGAGCCTACTTCTCACTTGATTTATTACCTCAGTAAATATTGTAAACATGAGTTTATCGTCTCAATCGCTAGTTTCAAGTCTTCTTCAATACAGCATGATGTTCATTTAGTAAACTATGGTCCCATATAGAGTCAAATAGACCATAAAGCAGGGTATACTTTAGGGCGTGGTTAACTTGTGATTGACAGGTCGCTGCCACATCGTTGTCAGGTTTGGGAGTTTTCGTCTTACAACTTTAACTCTTTCACAGTGTGTTTTCAGTTAATGAAAGTTAATTGTAACATTTTGGTAGCCTAAAAACTTAGCTCCACCCTCTCGTGTCACTTCTGGTTGCAAAAAAAAAAACAGATGGCGACGACCAAAATGCTGAACTCGAGGCTTCAAAACAGCAGTCCACAAACCAATGGGTGACGTCACCGTGACTACGTCCACTTCTTATATACAGTCTATATTTTTGCCCCAGGGCCCTCTAGTGGATTAATCCTGCCATGCCTGAAGGCTATGATCATCTGTGAATGCAACAATACTGCATTGTCACACAGATGCACAAAAAACATGCACACCAATATACTTTTTTTAAAACTTTTTTTGCACATTTTTTCACATGCTTGCTACAGTATGTGATTTATGATTTAGAGTCTGCGTGTTTTCGCCTCATGTCAAATGACAAATAGCCCAAGGCAATGCTACGACAATGTTCTGCTGTTGTCATCTCTCTTGCTGTGGCTGTGTCACATAATGATCCAGGCACAAATGCAGCCGATTTCAAGGCATCATGTTCCAAGCGGTAGTTGTTATAATATGTGCATGATTGCAGTTCTTTTCAGACTTTTCTCTAAACTATTAGGCCATCCATTGTGGCGAGATATTTCATGTCCTTAAAGCAGGCTTATTCTAACAATGAATACAAGGAAAAGTGAATTACAGACTGACAACAACATAATAGGGAACACTTTGCATAGACTGCCAGAAAAAGAGTGTGTTATTGGATTTTTACACCACCTGACTACAGCAGAGACTTCGTGAAAATGTCATTTTCACTTTTTGTCCACATTTTTTTCCGCCTTTACACAAATACAAGTACATTATACAAACATACAGACAGGCAATCTTGCTCCTTGCCTGTATCTTCTGTGTTTTCCTCTCACTCTTTATCTCTGCGCCGATAGAGCCATAACGTATATTTGCCCTCCATTAAGTTGAACCGCATGAGGTCTGCTGCTTGTATCTCAATGTTTATATTACCCTCTATGCAATAACGCCCACCACAGCTCATTTATCTCCAGCTGCAGACCTGCTTTGTCTGTGTCTTTGTGTGTGTGTGTGTGTGTGTGTGTGTGTGTGTGTGTGTGTGTGTGTGTGTGTGTGTGTGTGTGTGTGTGTGTGTGTGTGTGTGTGTGTGTGTATGAGATGTCTGTCCCATAGTGTGTGTAGCTACGTATGCATGAGTTGTGTTTAGGCAGTTCTTATACAACAAGTGCTGAAGCGGTTGTGGTTACATCTCCCCGTCGGTTTGTGGTGGTGTGGTGCAGTCGGTGGGTAAGAGAAAGAGAGAGTGTGTGTGTCTGTTGAGACAGACTCATTTATGATGCCAGTGTTTTTGAGACCTAATCTATAATCACAGCATGGAGCTTCCTGTTCACAGACTGTGTTGTCCCCCTTTAAGATGAAAAGCTTTTAATATCACAATTGACATACCATCTAACAAGATGGCATGCTATGTTACATGTATATTGATAGGAATGAGACACAATATAGGTTCAATACAACGCCAAAGTAATTTTGAGACAAAACATGCATCTGTTTTGCAATTTGCAACATCTAATTACTAGGGCTGTCGAAGTTAACGCAATAATAACACGTTAACGACACTAATTTCTTTAACGCATTAACACAACTTGCGATTTTTAGGTTGTAGTGGGCTCAGTTTTAAAGCTAGAGGGGAGCTCCTGGTAGCATATGAAACTAGAAAACCTAAGGAATCCATTGGTACCAACCATGTTATACTAACTTTTCGCGAAGGAGGCTAAATATCTCTACAAAGTTACGCTACAATTTGGCAAAGAAAAACTGGCATGGCCATTTTCAAAGGGGTCCCTGCAGCGGTCGTTGCCTGTTGAGTTTGAGGTCACCATTTGAGCATTTATTTTGATGCTAAATGCAGTACCTGTGAGGGTTTCTGGACAATATTTGCCATTGTTTTGTGTTGTTAATTGTTTTCCAGTAAAAAATGTATACATACATGTGCATAAAGCAAGCATATTTGCCCACTCCCATGTTGATAAGAGTATTAAATAATTGACAAATCTCCCTCTGAGGTACATTTTGGTAAAAAAAAAGTGCGATTAATGTGCAAATACAACATCAAAGTTATTTTAAGACAAAACATGCATCTGTTTTGCAAATTACAATATTTCATTATTTTTATGACTGTACTGGCTGGTGGACCTCCTGTTGATTATGAGGAGTTGGAAAGTAATGGCACAGGAAAAAGCATGACCTTCACTGTAAATTAGAGGTTTGAGGCTCATAAAAACTGCATTAAGTGGTTCACTTTGTCAGACTGAGTCACTGACAAACAAGGGGAGGAAAATGTCCAGATGTAGAGATGAACTGCTAACATCGTCTGTAAATTAAGCTTCAGTGCCGGTGACTATAACTACAGAGGCCGAGCAGATGCTTCATAATAAAAGCCCAAATCAATTCTATTTGCTGAAAGGCTTTACAGGAAAAGGTTGTTGCAGGTGCATTAACAGCATATGATGTAAATTGGTACTGCGGTAGTTAATTCAATATTACATTATACATTTATAAGGATACATATTGTGTTTTGGTCGTGTTCTTGTCTGTTTCCCTCATGTCCTAACAGGTTGTGAAAATCCCCCTAAAAAATACATTTTTCATCCACAATTCAGGTCTTTCAAGGGCATTAATGAATTGTGGATAACCCTTTTGAATGATCAAAAAAATCCCCCTAGCCTGACTCATCGCAGTCGCATTAGCAGAACTCCTTTTGTGCTTCTTTATTAGCATATCATCTACTTGTCAGGGTTATTTTATTTTTCAGCTGTGAAAGACTAAAGGAAACCCTTTTAAAGGGAAATACCTCTGAGTTCTTGCCTTTCTGATGGGAAGTTTCATGGGCACTTCACTTCAGTATCAAAAAGCGAGGACTTGTTGCCTTTTTCCATACACGTGCTGGCTTGGCCTGACTCGGTTTGACTCGGTGCGTCAGCCCGGCACGGCAGGGATTTGCGTCTCCATAAAACAGGGCTACCTGCTTGAAGGTGCTAAACCCAAAGGATCCGTTGGTACCAACCATGTCATACTAGCTTGTCAGCAAGGAGGTTAAATAACGCTCCAAACTTGCGCTAAATTTTGGTGAGGAAAAACTGGCATGGCCATTTTCAAAGGGGTCCCTTGACCTCTGACCTCAAGGGATAAACATCTCAAAACAATGAACTATTCAATAACTTCACAAGTCTCCATCAAATATACCTCAATCCCAACAGCCTTAACTGCACTCCTTCTAATGTGAACTGTTCCTTTAACCAGCAGGTGTCAGTGACTGTAAACAGTCTCCCTTTAAATCAAAACCCCATTCGGATCCTTACAAGGTCTTCCTCTCCTTTTATATCTTATTTATAAGAACACCTGTCAAAGTAATGATGAGAACAGACACATAATAAAATGTGCTGATGATTCGGTTGTTAGTCAGCCTACACGGATGAGGTGGAATAAGATCACCGGTCTGTGGAGGAGGACTTTGTGTCATAGCGTGAGAGGTCTTTCATCCTGCTAAATCTAGCAAAAACTAACGACAGGAGTATTGATTTTAGAAAGTCGTCCTCCGCTTCTAAAACGACTAAACTGTTTTTAAAGGAGAGGAAATCGAGCTGGTGGACCACTTCAAACATTTGGGCACAGTTCTGGAGAAGAAACTGTGTTTTAAAATCAATTGAGATTCTCAAAAAGTGAAGCAGCATCTTTTCTTCTTGAGGAAAATGAACTCTCTTAATGTTTTTCTGCTGTGATTACCGTTATATTGATCTTTATCTTATCTTTATATACTGTTGTCTGACATGGACATTGTTTCTCAGACAGGAAGAACTGGCTTGTTAATGGGACTAGAGACATTAGTAAGGGTGAGTCAGACCCTGCTCAGAGACTTTAAAATCTTGCCTTCAGGTCACTGCTAGAAAGGGAAAAAGCCTGAATGTTGTCCTCGTATGGATGACTATTGATATTCTGAACATGAAAAACTGCATACACATTAATAGCTGGCCTCTTTTTTCACTGAGAAATTGCATTTTCCATGGAGTACTTTAGGCAACCTCAAATCTGTTTTTTTTCCCCCTCATCATTGTTTTTAATCCTTCGTTATGGTCTCACAGTTTCGTGTGATAGTCCCAGTTGTCTGATTTGTTTTGTTTTGCTGTTTTAAACCCTGCATGCATATCACATTTCCCTTTGGAGCAGATAGATTGATTTGATTTGACAGTTATGCAAGTATCTCAACAGTCGCGGTCCCTGAAGAGAAAATCTCATCAAACACTAGTCAGTGGTCTGTTATATGTCTGTTTGAGGGTCCTTAATATGGAGATGTTGTGGCGCTTCTGCAGGGCATAACAACAGACATTTAAATGGTCACAAATTGAGTGCTGTCTCACTTTGAAGAGCGTGGTGCGCTTTAGAAAATGTCTATACTTTTCAAACACTGTTTTTTTTCAAGCTGTTCTCTGTCAAATTGGCCAGCACAGTCAGGATTAGAGCCTCTCATATACCATCCAGTCGGGCTCTTGGGGTCTTTGTAACCGTGTCCTGCAGTGACCATGTGGTTGTTGAAATGTTTGGGGCTGAACAACTGAGAGAATAAATTACGCCAGCAGCTGGTCGCAGCTGAAACTCATTCCTCTGACACGCAGAGACATCGGCGACGCTGCAGCCGGCCAGGCAGCCATCCAGAAGAGGGAAATGACACACACCCATGCACCGTGGCTGCACATTCATTCAATCTAATTTGATAACAAATAGGCCCGGTAAAACTGGCCAACACAAAGAACAGATGAACAGCTGGTGGCATTTTGGCAGTAATTGACCGTTGGCTTCTGTTGCTACCTCTGTCAAGCTTTCTGTTCTCACTCGATGGCAGATTTACCAAAATTCTTGGTCATTTTTGAAAGAATTTCAGACCGAGGTAGACACCACTTCACATAACTGGCAGATTGCATTAGCTGTTGTTAGCTAGCTAATTAAGCAAACATTAGCTCCATGATTTGGTTAAAAACACTGTCTGTCTTTTGAATGTTTCCATGTTAAAACCCTGTAAAAGGTGTCTTAAATATCTAGTCTACTTGATGGCTACATACATGATATTGTGCTAAAACACTGAGGCTAAAAGTTTTTTAATTGCAGTGTAGAGCTAGATAGCCCAAGTAATACATATGAGAGTTTGATCTTTAATTGTTCATTATTTTATTCTTTTTTTTTTTTAAAGATTATTTTTTTGGCATTTTCAAGCCTTTATCCATAGGACAGTGGACAGTCCAGAAAGGGGGAGAGAGAGAGGGGGCGACATGCGGAAATGGCCGCAGGCCGGACCCGAACCCGGGCCTCCGCGGCTAGGACCCAGCCCTACTACATGGGCGCCCTCTCCACCAACTGAGCTACCGGGGCGCCCCATTATTTTATTCTAATGTAACCCTATTTGGCTGCTTAGCTGGTGCCAACACTGTCTCCTACAAAATTGTGTTCTCATACAACTAAAGTGCATTCCCAATTACATTTGGAGGAGACACAGTACAGACTACATAATAATAATAATAGAAATAATAATCTTATTACTTGCTTTTGCCTTGCACATTATCATGTCATTCATATACCTTTTCATGCGACCGTGCTGGTTCCTTACACTTTGCTCCTGTGTTTTTAGTTTTTGAAAGGTAAATTAAAAAAAAACACTCTATTTAAAACTCTTTAAATGCAAAGTATCACTCTCACTACAGCCACATGATGCACACCCCTTCAACATGTGGAGAAATCCTAAGATTGACAGACCTGTTGTGTCTATTTACGGTTGCTAAGCATTGATCTGACAATCTCTGTTTGTGTGGAGGGATTTAGCCAACAGTCAATTATGTATTGAACACGCTCAAATGATTGGATTATGTTGCAAGACCCGGCTGTTCTTACTGAGCTTGGAAAATCCATTTTTTCCCATTTTGCTCCTGCAACATGCAATAACATGCAGAAAAATCATCCCGTTTCACTTCCAGTTGTTCTTGTTTTTGTTGATTAATATGCCTTAAATTATAATTGCTTTATTTAATATTAATTTTCCTATTTGTGTTTCTTGGTGCCTATGATTGTTTATTATTTTTCTACTCTGCTATATTGTAAATGAGGTCTCTACCTCAATGTATTTCTGAATTAAAATAAAGGTTGAATAAATGTAACTTAATTAAGGTAAGATTCTCCCCCTGCATTTCACACTTGCATTTACGTAGCGCCAAGGCTTTTCATTTTCATAGAATAAATATTTATTATATTGGCCATTTTCAAAGGGGTCCATTGACCTCTGACCTCGAGATATGTGAATGAAAATGGGTTCTATGGGTACCCACGAATCTCCCCTTTACAGACATGCCCACTTGATGATAATCACATGCAGTTTGGGGCAAGTCGTAGTCAAGTCAGCACACTGACACACTGACAGCTGTTGTTGTCTGTTGGGCTTCAGTTTGCCATGTTATGATTTGAGCATATTTTATATGCTAAATGCAGTACCTGTGAGGGTTTCTGGACAATATTTGTCATTGTTTTGTGTTGTTAATTGATTTCCAATATTAAATATATTCATACATTTGCATAAAACAGCATATTTACCCACTCCCGTGTTGATACGAGTATTAAATACTTGACAAATCTCCCTTCAAGGTACATTTTGAACAGATAAAATAATGTGCGATTAATATGCAATTAACCAGGATTAACTATGGGCAATCATACATCAAATATTTTAATTGATTGAAAGCCCTATTTTATTTCAATTTAACTGGTTTCGTTATTATTCTGCAGAAATGAAAAAAACAACACCAATACTCTCTGTAGGTAATCATGTTTCCCAGTTTCTTTTTTTTTTGTGAAGCCAACAGAAGATTCTAAACATTTGCTCTTAGAGAGAAAACCTTATTAGGCAGAGCTGACGTTTTAAAGTGCAGTCTTTCATGTTGCTTTTCTTGACCACTTTACACAGTTTTTCCTTGTCCTGTCCCTTCCCTCCTCTCGCTGTCGAACCCTCCTCCTCCTCCTCCGGCTGTTAAACACAACCGCTTTTTATTCACTGACTCACTCGTATTTCCATTCCCCCGTCTCCCCCCTGTTTTTCCTCTCTACCCTCAATTACTCCCTCTTTTAAACTCCCTCTTGTGTGTTTCACTCCTTTTGTGATTGGCAGCTGCGGGGGACCGCTAGTATAGACTCTCACTCTCACATACACACACAAACATGCACACGTTTGATTGTCTCTTTGCTGTCTGTTTGCACAAATATGTGTGTGTTTGTGTGTGACAGGCAGCCTTGTCTTTGGGTGTAATGGATGAGGTGGTATTGTCTCTAACAAGTGTCCAGAGACCCACCCAAGACGGCCCTATTTACCCAGCTCTGCACAGGGGATTGAGAGGGCTATTTTTAGTCTGCAGAGATTCATTTATTCTCTCTCTCTCTCCATACCTCGCTCTGCGGCCTTCTCTCTTTCAGACATTCATTCATTCATGCGCCTCTCCCTCTCTGTCTTCGTATCTCCCCCCTTTTCTTCAGGACCTTTCTGCTCTGCTGTGGTTATCAGCTAGTCTCAAGTGGTGAAGTTGGTTGAGAAGAGAAGTATTCAATGTCATCGACAGATACTTAACTCTATTTTTCCCTTTGACTCAAGTCAGTGAGGCTGGGTGAGATTGGGCAGTGATAAAAAGGAAGTGGGTCCCAGAAAATGACTAGGATTAGATAGGATTTATGGCATTTCATGTGATATGACAGAGAGAGTGGTGATGCCACGCAACTATGTTTTTCACTGCAATGCAGTACTGTGCCAAAGCACAAAAAAAACACTGCTGGTTGAAGTCAAATGTTTTGAATCCAATCACTCTCACAATTATATGTTTAAATAATTGTTTGTTACCACTGTAGAGGGTTAATAATGAAATCAGCCTGTTCTCATTCCTAGGGCATCAAATACTGATACTTTCTCACGGCGTATGATACCGCCGCATAAGGCACCCTTTAGTGGCTGTATGAGTCGCACCGGGCTTTCCATTAACTACAAAAAAAAACAAGATGGCGACAGCCAAAAACCAAGTGGGTGACGGCCAAAATGCCGAACTCGAGGCTTTAAAACGGCAGTCCACAAACCAATGGGTGACATCATGGTGACTACGTCCACTTCTTATATACAGTCTATGGAAATAACACACTCCTCAGATGAGGAGAAGATGCACACAAATTTTTTGTCAGCCACTAAAAGTGTCATTTGCTAATGACAAAAAATGAAAGAAAGAGCTGCACGTCTTCTCATTGATAACCCTTGAATTACATCCAGAGGATGCGCATGTGCAGTCTAGTCTATATCAGATATAACAGAAAGTAATTTTAAAAAGTGTTTTCATGACACCTTTTCATCTTGTTGAACCCAAACAGAATGAAATTCCTTTCAATACCTCATTTTGTTACTCAGATTGAGCTGTTATTCAGATGTTTATTGGGTCAAAAGGCTTCATGTTTATGCACCTACTAATGCATTAAAGTCACCTAATAGTAAATTGACTATCAGCCCTGCCGAGCTATCCAAATACGGTGTGATTAACTGCATAAAGCACAACCGTAGACAAAGAAACAAACATGATTCAGCCTGTGGCCTTTATCAGTGTCCCCCTGCTGTTGGGTATAAGTGCAGGTAAATGTCTATCAGAGGTCTCTTGGCACCGTTTGTGCAGCGAGGCACAAAACAACACTGACATTTCAAAGGTAAGACAAAAGCTGCGGTACGTAACCTTTTACTAGCTTGTAGTGTTTTCCTCTGGTGTTTAGAATGTAAATCCAATGTCAAAGATACTGTGTGTGTGTGTGTCAGAGAAGCTGGTCATTTAGTCTGTTTGTGATCTTTAAAGTCAGTGTTTGGCTGCACTACTTGGTAGCCGTTATGTTCAATGTTACAATGAACCTTCAGAGGGTAACAAACTGCAGTATAATTAACCTTGTTTATTTTGGAGCAACAAAATGACACACTCATAGTTTCCTTGGGTGGGACTGTGTGTGCCTGGAGAGGGCGAGACCTTCACTAGTGTCGGTTTAGTCTGACACTTGGATTAATTACTGAAATAATTGAGAGGAGAGGAGAGCAGTGGTGTGTCTAGACTTTTTTGAATGAGCTGGCCCAAGTGGGGCGCTGACTTATGCAGGGGTGGCATGAAGTAAGTGCATGCACACCACTACTCACATCTACTTTAATTAATAACATTACACTTTATCATATTCCTGTGTTTAAAAATGTAATTTAAAAGATAAATAGACCTACCAATCATAACCATAGACTCCACATAAAGATGGACGACATGACAACTCCCTAAAAGTGAAGCCAAAACATTGATCGCCCCTTGTGGTGTCTGGCTGCAGTATAGGTCATTAATCATGATGGATACAGTGTTATTTGTCTTAGTTTCCATGCATTTTCTATAAATCTTGCTAAAGCAAAAATCTCCTCATTAAAGAGCCAACTCGACATATAACCTTCAGACAACCAAAACAGATCCGGGTTCCTCAATTGAATTTTTTCAAACAGATGATTCCTCAAGTCACTGTACATAGGGCAATGGAGCATAAAATTCATTTCATCCTCACCAACACCAAGATCACAAAAAACAAATAAATGCTGCTCTTCACGAGTACCTTTATATCTGCCTACCTCAATTGCCAGCAGTAAGGTACCAGTTCTTAACTGAGCACAAACTGTAAGGACCTCTGCCCTCTCTGTAAATTAAATTTTATATAAGGTTCAGTGTAGTAATCCTCTTTGATTTTAACATAGTTTCTGAGCTTTGGCTTATTCCAAATCTCAACCTTCCATTGTTCCTTATGGATATTTAATAGTTTGAGTGTTTTCTGATAACATTGGTTTTAATTCGTTATTTGATGCCGTCTTGATTGACAGCTGTGACTGACAGCTGCTCTGAGTGTCGCGTCGTCCATCTATATATACGGTCTATGATCACAACTCAGTAGAGCGGCACCACACACATAAATCTGAGGTAGAACTAAACGTGTCTGCAAATTGAATCAGCTGAAACTGAAAACCTTTTGAAATTAAGAACTACATACTACTTAATTGAAAACTGCATTAAGTGTGGTCATGAGTCAGTCGCACAAAAACACACACTCCTTATGACCATGTGTGTATTTGAGTTGCACTGATGGCAGACGAGCCATGAAGGTCTCTTAGCAAACACACACACACACATAGACGCACAAACACAAAATCCATTTCCTTTCTTCTCTATCAACACGACAGCTAAATTAAAAGGTTATTTGCTTCCTCTTCTTTCTGCGTGCCAGCTCTGTAGTTGAAGGACTAATTATTTTTTGTACAAAATGTGTAAATTAATTCATAAAGGTAGCGCTGTGGCTCCCAGAGACATGCTGCTCTCCTCCTCCTCATCACCCTCTCACTACCTGTCTGTCTGCTCCTCTTCCTCTTATTGATAATGAGAGTGTTTCAGGTTGTCTGGATGGACAGTCTTATCTCCTGTCCGCTGTCATCTTTGTATCTATTCATATCACAGTAAGAGAGAGAGCGAGGGCGAGGCCCGGCGTTCCCACAGGAAACAGCCGGTGACTTGGAGTGCAGTTGCTCCCTAATTATTGCTCTCCTGACCTCTCCGCATATCTGCACATATCTGAGATGCCTGTACTCCGCTGTTGGGCAGCTGACTGACTCATGCATCCATTTCTTACATCTATATGTGGAGCGTACTTTGTAACAAGGACAGACTGATAGATAAGAGATCGTACAGGGGGAAATAGAGGAAGGACAAGAAGACAAAGTGATAGTCATTTTAATTGCTGCCTAAAAGGCATTAAGAGATGTGACAACAATGTGATGTACTGTACCTCGTAATGTAACATATTATCTTTAGCTATGGTTTTGCTAAAATAGCCCCTAAACAAGACAAGAAAATCACTCATTCACTACTCCCTAATAGACACTCAGTGGTTTACTCTTTAGTGAGCAGTATATTAAGACTTTTAGGTTGTGTATCTTTTTAGATTGTTATTTTATATTTTGTACTTATTTGTTAATGTATTCATTATTAATTCCACATGTAGTTTTTTAAGCTTAAAGCCTTTGAATGAAAGTTTTGTGATTAACAGTATTTGTGTGTGTGTGTCTGTTGATCTGGGTGGCGAGCTGCTGCATACAATTGCCTTTACTGGGATAAATAAAGTTGTATTGAATTGAAGATTTCAGACACTTACTTATCAATCATTTAGCGTCATCACTGACAGGTGTAGAGTCACACAACAGTCATTTTCACATCTACTGTATAAAATGTGGCACATTGCATTGTTGGATTGTTGGCAGAATGTATGAAAATACCAGTGGGTAACTTCTGGGTCTGAAAAGGGAGGCCAATGCAGAAGTGCCTTAAACTTGCATTCGTTCTAATAGCCAGCAGGGGGCGACTCCTCTGGTTGCAAAAAGAAGTCTGATTGTATAGAAGTCTATGAGAAAATTAGCCTACTTCTCACTATATTTATTGCCTCAGTAAACATAAGTTTATGGTCTCAATCGCTAGTTTCAAGTCTTCTTCAATACAGCATGATGTTCATTTAGTAAATTATGGTCCCATTTAGAGTCAAATAGACCATAAAGCAGGGGATGCTTTAGGGCGTGGCTACATTGTGATTGACAGGTCGTTACCACGGCGTTGTCCGGTCTGAGAGTTGTCCTTGTTTTCGTCCTACAACTTTAACCCTTTCACAGTGTGGTTTCATTTATTGAAAGTTAATTGTAACATTTTGTGGACCTAAAGATGTCTTATTATTGGGCTGCACGGTCGCCTCACAGCAAGAGGGTTGCATGTTCGAATCCGGCTTGTGGCCCTTCTGTGTGAAGTTTGCATGTTCTCCCCGTGTTAGCGTGGGTTTTCTCCGGGTTCTCTGGCTTCCTCCCACAGTCCAAAGACATGCAGGTTAATTGTTAACTCTAAATTGCCCGTAGGTGTGAATGTGAGCATGACTGGTTGTCCTTCTCTATGTGTCAGCCCTGTGATAGTCTGGTGACCCGTCCAGGGTGTACCCCGCCTTCACCCAATGTCAGCTGGGATCCGCTCCAGCCCGCTGGGATAGGATAGGATAGGATAAGCGGTTACAGATAATGGATGAAAAAATTTCTTATTCAGCGTTCGGTTGTACTTAGCTTCACCCTCTCGTGACGGCCAAAAACCAAGATGGCGACGGCAAAAATGTCGAATTCGAGGCTTCAAAACCGCAGTCCACAAACCAGTGGGTGACGTCACGGTGACTACGTCCACTTCTTATGTACAGTCTATGGTCTGGACCAAAGTGGTTGACTGACAGACAGACTGACATGCCACTAGCGAGGCTAAGAAGTTTAGTTCAAACATAATATGAGCCTGAGTAATGTAATAAACATGCAGCTGCTCACATACAAAATGGGAGATGGAAACCGTGACAGGTGAAACGTCTCTGTTGTTTCCGGCTTTGGGCAGGTAATTGTTTATGCTTGCAAATCTAAATTGAACTCAAGAGTTAATCTTCAGCATCTTCAGCATCATTCATTAAAATACTACTTACTGTTTATCTTCTGTAAGATGTGTTCACACTCTCGTAACTTAATTAACTTTGGTTATATTAGGCAACAGGCATCACCTTTCCTACATGCTTCCTGTAACATTAGTGCTTATCAGAGCTGTGACTGTCATGTCTAATATGTAATGTTGCACAGGATTTTGCTGTGTGACATGATTCTTTATTCTCAGTGAGTCTTCTTTAATATACATCAGGGTTGATGGGTCCTACCCTCCACAGCAGGCTGTCTTATGTTCCCTCTTCATCTCTGCACAACCCTCTTCTTTCTCCTTTTCTCTGTCTCCAATTACTGATGTATTAACTCCATTAGAGAAACCATCAGTTGTGTAATTGGCCAATTGGCATGAGGATCAGGCTCCTTATCAAGTTTCATAACAAATATTAAGCCCAACTGGAAACAGGAGTGCACAGTAAGCCCCCTGGGAGAGGCTTCATATCCGAGACCCGCCGTTCACCCTCTCCTCTCTGTTTTCCCTTCTTTATTTTTATCCTCTTTGCACCACCCTGATTTCCTGTTTTCATCCCCCTATCTCCTCTTCCTGTGATCAGTTCATCATGTAGTGATGTAGGGAGGTGTTGTTCCCCTTTTTTACTTTCTTTCTCTCACACTGTGTCCCGGCCTGTGCCTGATATCCTACCGTAATCTTATCTCAAGGGTGTAATCAATACATGAAATAACACAGATGTTTCTCTCCCTCTATCTGTCTCTCTCTCTCTCAAACACACACACACACACACACACACACACACATACATTACCGGCATCATTCGATAAACATGATGACTGTGTAGATGTAATTACTGTTGAATCAACGATAATTAGCGGCAGCCAAATGCAAGCAAGGATTATAGACATGCTGGTGAACAAGAAAGGTACATCTTGTACTAGTTTGGATGTAAATGTGGAGCAGGATGTGCCCTATTTCTGCCCAGCAGATTTACAACCACTTAATCTTAGCTGGAGGTGACAGAGACTTCAGTTAAGTTACACTTTATTCATTCACTCGGGGAAATTTATGCAACAACTGTTTTCCTAAAATCCTTTAAAGAGCGTGTTTATTGTTGTGGATGAATGAGTTTTTCAGAGGTTGACTTCACTGTTCTTGGCGGAGCGCCCGGCCACAGAGGGTCACACGAACCAACACAGCTGGCGTATGTTCCCTGCAGCCAGTATTTACTGTGTATCAGAATAATGTAATTGTGTGGCAACCGCTGCACTTTGTCGCGCTGGGAAATTTCTGCCACGCATCGTTTGTATCAGCTCAGAGCCAGAGGTTTGAATGCAGTTTGACCTTGTGACTTAATTTCACAGCCCAGGTGCTTATTTCCTCGAAGCCAACAATGAAGGTATCAACAGAACAGAACTGATAAAAATATATATTCAAAAATCGCCCATTTATCCATAAAGTCAAAGCTGAAATTGATTATACAGAGCCCCTCTTGCAGCAAAACACCCTATCTCTGTCTGTACTCCCAGTGGTTCCGCTTTCAGTTAGCGATGTCACAATACAAGACATGTAGTAGTCGATACCAATACCAGTGAAATTCCATGATTCTCGATGCCCAATCGATAACAAGGTCAAAAACAAAACAATAACTCCCATGTACATCAAAATGCACTGCTTTATTACCGATTGCATACTGTTTTTTGCGAATTTATTATTTATCCGTGATGATCCGCCTCAGGTTTCTTGCCAAAAACTACATTTTACAAGATTACATTTGAACACCTCTTGATAACGTTATAATTTACCTTCACCCAATACTCTTTTACTGAATAGAGCTTGAACGCATCATAATGTAACTCGATGCATCCTCGGTACCTTAGCTGCTCCGTTATTTAGCCAAGCAGCACGTAACAGCTAACGTTGCTAGCTCTGCTGCTGCCGATTTTAACATGGATTTGTTGTTCACAATGTAGCATTATCAGGGAAATTTTATATCGTCCCCGGGATGACGGGACGCTGTTAGTCCTGAGCCCTGATCCCTGCGGTACTGTAGAAAAATGAGTACTGAGTTACGTTTTCAGATTTTTTTGCATTTTTGGACAATGTTTTTTAAAATGTTTTCTATAACATCTGCACATGGCAAGGTTAAGGAAAGATTGTGACTATGGCAAATAAACTATGGTGGAGATATAATCAGAGGCACCTAAAACAGTTGAATAAGGTTAAGGAAAGAGCATGGTTATGGTTAATAAAAAGGTGAATGTAATGCGACTAGCCCCTATTTGTGTCTCTCGTATTTTATCATTACATTTGAGTCACAAAGCCAAACATCTATTCTTCTAAAAGATAAATACCCAGCATTGTTTAAAAAAACTCAGAAGGTCATTTAACAAAACTATTATCTGTAGGAATGTCCAGAATCCTGAAAAACTCTTCTAAAGGCCTTTACACACCGGCAGCGTTTTTTTTGTGTGATTAATTCGCACGTCTATATATTTTTTCGAACTGTTGTTTTTGTCACGAGTACTGTCACACAGAACCTGAATATTACACGGCGAAAAAGCAACTACTTTTTCCCTCGGAACGAGGTTGATTTTCTGAGCTTTTGCACTGCAAATAAAGGCATCAACCAATCACGTTGTGCAGAAAGGGTTGAGTTGTGCCTATATTTATGAAAACAACACGGAGGCAAATTGTATTACTATTTTCAACCTTAACAAAGGCAGCGCACACCTTCCGTTTTTACCTTTCACAATGAAAGCCCCAGACATGTAATATTCGCAGGCAAGTATTTCGCATTGTCGTATCGTTTATTCGTCACGTCCCCGGTGTGTAAAGGCCTTAACCAGCTGGATGAAACAATATTCCATCCGCTGCATGATAAAAAAGACTTTTAACCCATTTTCCAAGTTACGACTCAGTTCCTAATGCAAACAAAGATGATCGCCTGAAATGATGCATGTCCTTGCTTGACATTGGAAAAATATAAAAGTGCTGTTTTTGTATAAAAATATCAAATAATAAGAAGTAACATCAATAAAGAGAACTGGTAAAACTTTTGAATTTTGGTTCACATAATACGAACTGAGCAAGGACATATGTCATTTCTGGCCACCATCTTTGTTTAGCTCATGAGAGGCCCAAACTGGGTCAAGTGTGATGTGCTACACTCTCATCCACCACACCCTTACTTTCCACCTTGTTACATACAGTAAAAGACAAACTACTTCCTGCGTTGGCAGTCAATATTGGTATTTGACGTAAATCGTGCGGAGCTGAATCGTCCGATATAAATATAGTTACCAAGGATGCTGGGCTGTCATTTGATGATGCTCTGCTAAAGAAGAGCACCTTCTTTAAAGTGCCTTGAGTGCACATCTCTTTCCCCATTTCCCTGCTCTGACTCACTTTCTCCATGACCTCTTCTTCTTAAATTGTTTCTTTGCTTCCTCCCTCCTGCTGTCCCAGTACGTGCGCTCCCTTCCCTCCCTCCTCCCTGCCTGGGTGGGAGTCAGTAGCAGTGACGTAGCTGTTGTTTCATCGCCACAGAAACAGTCCAGACTGCAAGGACAGCAGCTCCTCATCTTTCCCTCTTTCTCTCACGGACACATGCAATTTCCCTCTGCTAACAGCATCTCTCTGTGTGCAGGTGTTATGTGAGTGAGCGTGTAGGATAAAAAGACGGGCGTCATCCTCGTGCACGTACAGGGCAGCTATAGAGACACACAGCAGGGATCTGCCCCAAGGACAGTGCTCTTAACAAGCTTTTCCTTTTCACAGGTCAGTGGTGGGAAAGCACACGGTGTCCTCCTTACCTCAGGCTGAAGAGAACAAAGAGATAGAACAATGTCTTTTTTTCAGTTTTGTAAACTATCCCTGTCTGTCTTGGCTTATGATGCTCATTCAAACATTGTCCACCCTTGGCTACTTTGAGCTAAACTGCAGCGTTACATACACAAGAGGACACAGTGGTGCATTGTGTGAAAGCTGAACGTGTGGAAAGAGCTGGCCAGTACGGGCTTTTCCTCTGGACAGTGGAATGAATAGGGTTGAACAGGAATTTGGGTTCGGTCGGTAGTGACTAAGTGAGACTCTGGTGTGCTTTGTCTGGGTGTCTTTGAGCCTCAGGTAGAAATTGACAGTCAACTCGAAAGAGCGTTATTGATTAAAGGAGGAAACAGTTTTCTGCCACCTCGTATTGCTCTCCTCTTCAACAACAATCTGTTGCCGCCTCAAGTTCACTATTTCACTTTTTTATATTGAGTGCGATTGAGTGTTTTTGCTACTCACAACCCCTTGACACTGCTACATGAGAGAAAGGAGAATGTGCTATTATGGTTCCAGCTAATGAAAGGAAAGAAGGGGCATATTAATTTCACATAAATTAAAACCCTCTTGTCTTATCCTTCCATCCACTAAATCTGTGATCAGTTACAGCCTTCCACACTGATGGAAATACAGCTTTTGTTTTAACCTTCAGAGCAGATATGTGTGCGTCTATTGTAGCAACTAACGTACTTAGGCCACCTGATATACAACCTGATATATAGGCTCCGTTTGTTGGTATCAAAAAATAAGAATTTAACCAGATATATCAAGATAAAAGTTTCACGGCAATAGGCTCTCAAATAATACGATTATGGGACGAGATAGAGGCTATAAATGTTGCATCCAGGCGGCAACCTCCAGTTCTGAAAAGTGAAGCCAATACTGAAGTGCCTTAAACTTGCGTTCTTTCTAATAGCCAGCAGGGGGCGACTCCTCTGGTTGCAAAAAGAAGTCAGATTGTAAAGAAGTCTATGAGAAAATGACCCTACTTCTCACTTGATTTATTACCTCAGTAAATATTGTAAACATGAGTTTATGGTCTCAACTGATAGTTTCAAGTCTTCTTCAATACAGCATGATGTTCATTTAGTAAATTATGGTCCCATTTAGAGTCAAATAGACCATAAAGCAGGGGATGCTTTAGGGCGTGGCTATCTTGTGATTGACTGGTTGCTACCACAACGTTGTCCGGTCTGGGAGTTGTCCGTGTTTTCGTCTTAAAACTTAAACCCTTTCACAGTGTGTATTCAGTTCATGAAAGTTAACTGTAACATTTCAGTCGCCTAAAAATGTATTTTTTTTTTAATTCAACGTTTGGTTGTACTATTTTGAGGGCTCCTCCCTCTCGTGTCACTTCTGGTTGCAAAAAACCAAGATGGTGAACTCGAGGCTTCAAAACGGCAGTCCACAAACCAAAGGATGACGTCACAGTGACAACGTCCACTTCTTATATACAGTCTATGTATAAAACCTAATACAGGCTCCGTTTGTCGTATCAAAATAATAATTTAACCAGATATATCAAATTAAAAGTTTTCAAAGCAATAGGCTCTCACATAATATGGTTATGACAAACAATTCATATCCAACAAGCTCTACTGGTAGGTGTAGAGAAAGAGAGAAATGTGGGTTTAAGTGCTTTCTGCAGCTCCAAAGCAGGGTTAGAGAGGGTTCAGTACATCTGTGCTCTTTTATCTCTTTACTTTCTTGATCTTGATCATATATTCAGCATGTCCATCACCACAAGTATCACATCTGAAGTTGTTCTAGTGAAAAAACAGTGGATTTTATCTGTAGGTGGCAGGTTTCTGGGGTTAAACTAATCTTCTGGCTGTCTCCCAGTGACAGCTCAACCTCTCACATCTGGGATCATTAATGTGCACTCATGCTTCTGGGTACGCTGCAGAGAAAAGCATGAAAGAGGAGACGAGGACCCCCAGAGGACTTCTCTTAAAGTCTCCTTGACAGCCCCTGGGACTCCAGAGAGCACATGAAAACAGCAGAGAGCCATCTGATACCTCACTGCATATTTCCAACAGGCTCTCTGGCTCACTATGAAACCTTAAATTATAGCTACAATAAAACTTAGAATAGAATTTTATTAAGTAAGTTAATGGATCTTTTCATTTAGCAGTTAGCTAGCTCCAGTGAGCTGTTCAATTAGCTGTTGAGCTAGCCTTACTTTAGCTAGCTTGCTCCAACAGGCTGTCTGGCTCACTTTAATACCTTAAATTATAGCTACAATAAAAGTTAAAATCATAGACTATGGTTAAAACAGAATTGTACTGTTTTGTAAGTTAATGGCTCTTTTCATTTAGCAGTTAGCTTGCTCCAGTAAGCTATTCATTTAGCTGTCGAGTTAGGATTACTTTAGCTTGCTAAATTAGGCTCAATAATGTATGAGCTTCTTAATTATGTCTCCATGCAATGTACTTGCTGTGTTTTTAAGAGATACAAGAAAACAAATGGGTTTTTCACAGACCAGACTTGTAAGCAGGATGAATTTATTGTTGGTTTTAGTTTCTTCAGTGGGATTTTTGATTATATATTATAGTGTTATTTTTCAATTTTCCTCAAAGATTCCTTCATTTGCTCCTCGTATCTAAGTTACTCAAAATGAAGATATGTGACACACACAAGGGGAATGAACGTCTTGAAAATGAGACGTCCTTTGCAGTTAAGCTAATGGCGGGTGCACGGCAAGCCATGAATAAGTTGAGGGGTAATCAGAGGGGAAATAGTGGTCTAAGATGTCCTTTAGCCAAACACTTAAATAATGGAAGGGCAGTGCATTAGCCTAATCAAATTACTGTGAAAGTGCACTGTGTACGCAAATGAGGACCGGTGACCTTTTGTAAAATTTGGAACATTTCGGTGGTCATGAACATCAATCAATCTTGCTTACTCCTCATTTTGTCCTCTACTCTCCAGGAAACAGGAGCTGCTGAACATTTCCAACGTCCCTCTGGGAGAATGTCCGCCCTCTCCGCCCCGCACTGCACCGCCCAGCATGAAGGTAGGACACACACACCAGCACACATATGGTGGGACATACACGTGTGTGCACACACACATTTTTAGATGGATATTGATTTACAGACTTTTTCATGACCTTTAGGCCTGTTAGAAAATCTATTGATTTTGATTATCCTAATTGAGAAATCCTTTTAATAAGCAAAGCGGTTCAGAGACAGTGACAAACTGCAGTGTCACAACAGCTTAAAGTTAACAACATGACACATTGATTTAAAGCAAAGTTAGGTTTTTTTATGGGTTATGATGTAAACTTTTTTTTCACAATTGAAGATATTTTATCAAATTTTGCCGTTTCCATACAGCTCTTCTAATGCGATACTTCCAAAATGCAAATAAAAATTTGTGAATGGAAACACGACTAATGTCGCAACATTTATCTTTTTTTTTTTAATAATCCCTGGCACTATTTTCTTGTCTGCCCTCTACTTGCTGTATGTTATTGCAACTTGCATTTTAATAAGATGAAAAT
The DNA here is from genome assembly GCA_916701645.2 of Sebastolobus alascanus. Taxonomy (NCBI): domain Eukaryota; kingdom Metazoa; phylum Chordata; class Actinopteri; order Perciformes; family Sebastidae; genus Sebastolobus; species Sebastolobus alascanus. Next base: position 5,948,250 of record CAKAOJ020000068.1, read on the forward strand.
TATTTGTGCTATTTCTATGGCATATAATCTCAAGGTCATCAAGTTAGGGCATTTTATGTTCAAGTAAGATTCTTCATGATTTATTTCAGATATTGCTCTCGGGGAGAATGGCATCATTTTGCAAGTTGAAGCCAGTTTTGCAGTAAATGCTCCCTGGGTGATATAATATATATTTTTCAAAATCTGCTTGATATATACGTATGTTGATATTTATTGAGTTGCCTCTGCAGACGAGGTGACTAAGAGCCTGATCATGATCTCATTTCCCCTCATAAGACTACTTTTATTAGCAGTTCTGGTATGACTCTTTAGTCTTTGGGTTGGGTTTCCTAATGCCAATAAAAGGTTGTGTTATGAAAAAGGAACTCTAGTTGAATTATCCTGTGATGTAGATTTGTTCATGGCCAACTACAGGAGGAAAATGTTGGAAGCTTTATTCTCAGTTGCTATTCTGACCACAACTTAAGTTCAATCAAATGGTGTCATCAAAGGAAACTTTAGCCAAAGCGGTGACTCGGCAAATTGAAAAAAATATCAGAGCAAAACCAAACTGAATGTGAATACAAATTAAATCCATCCGACTGTAGAGGATCATCTTTCTCAGGTGTTGTCCCACTGATTCATGTAGTGACATATTATAGTCCTGCACACATGGAGAAATTTTTATTTATATAAGATTGCAAGGTGTTGATATTTTCAGACATTCATTACTCACACTGCATTGCACTTGTTCCACAGCTGAAGAATTTTTCATTTTTTCTCCAGCATGATAAAAGAGAGGGTACATTTTGCACTGAGGCAGATTAGCAGGGTGATATACAGGAAATAGATGATGGCTCCTGCAAGAGGGAGACACTTTCTGCAGCATGTCACCTTGAACTAAGCCATCATTATTGAATCTGCTAACACAGAGGGAGATAGCGCAGAGAGGAGGAGAGGGACGGAAAGTTTGCTCATGGTGAAAAAAACTGATTGAAAATATGGTCAGGCCAAGAGAGGAAAAAACGCCATCATATATGAAAGGAAATATATGAGAGAAACATAACGGTAAGACCTCAATTTCCCTCTCGACGTGTGTCTGATTTCTGGTAATTATCAATCGGCAACCCACAATTTTGCTGTGTGCTAGAGTGGTCTAATGGTCAGATATTCATCATCAATGTCACACTGGTAAAGAAGTCAGAAGCTTATAATTTCCTGTAATCACAGTCCACATCAAATCCATCAAGAGCCTTTACAACTTTGTGTTGCTTTGTGTATTATTGAACGAACAACTAGTCTGACTCACCGGGTGAAGACTTTGTGTATATGTAAGCCTGCAATTGGCCACCTATTTATTACCTATTTACCTATCTATTTTACAAGGGCACTGTAGCAACAAGCCAGAGCGTTTTTCCCCTATACCAGAATGATTAAATGTAGAGCCAGACCTTTTTTTATAGTGCTGACACAGCACTGTGGAGACTAACAAACCACAGATGATGATGTGCAGTAGCCTAAACATTTAAGTGAAACGCTACATTGGGTTTCTTCAGAAACATCTTTCCTGCTTCTCAGATTGGTAAGCACATGTTAAAGGGAAAGTTCGGGTGTTTTGAAGTGGGGTTGTATGAGGTACTTATCCATAGTCAGTGTATTACCTACAGTAGATGATGGTCGGCACGCCGCCAGTTTGGAGAGGCAGACAGGAGTTACCGCACAGAACCAAAGCAATGTACTGCTGAGGACGGGTCAACAGCAAAACGTACAGTATTTTACAGACGGCAACGTAAAGCAGTGAAAATATTCTGAATACAGTATAGCGTATACTTAAACTGATATTGATTTTTTTTCAAGTGGGCCTTTCTATTAGGTGGCTAAAATATGTTTTGCTGCCGGCCCCGTCCACAGCAGTACATTACTTTGCTACCGTGCTTGTACTCCTCTCTGATTCTCCAAGCTCCAAGTACACCGTCATCTACTGTAGGTAATACACTGACTATGGATAAGTACCTCATACAACCCCACTTCAAAAAACCCAAACTATCTCTTAAATAGAAAAATGTTTGGTTTAATCATGGTGTCTCATTTGCATAACTCAAGCTGAACCATGTGCCGGTTCATGCAACAAAAAGGCAGTAAAATTTGGCAACAAACCAAAGCATGTTAAAAATACAGTATGTCCAAAATAGTGCCCGAATCTCAGGCTATCTAATCCTCTGTTGTCCATTTTATGGGCTGGATAGTGCACTACTCATAAATCAGATTGCACAAACTACATGTCGTTGCTACGCAGCGTAGTTATTGACATTGCTGCTTCTAATACAGGGGCCATAAAGATGAGGCCACACACACTGCAGCACAGTACCCGAGCTACTGTGCTCTGCCACTATATGTCCTTTGTGAGGACATTTTGACTTTCCTCTTTAAGAGGGTTTTTCAGACAGGTGTTTCAGCTCAGGTAATAGTGGTGGGTAAACAGGGTTTAATTAGCGTTAGAGAATAAATTAGTTAGTAAGGAAAGTCCTCACAATTGTCGGCAATTACACTCTAATTACACATAATGTAGTGTGTGTGTGTGTGTGTGTGTGTGTGTGTGTGTGTGTGTGTGTGTGTGTGTGTGTGTGTGTGTGTGTGTGTGTGTTTTCTGTCGACAGGTACACACTGGAAAAACCTGTTCTGTTTTCACATGAGATTCAGTTTGGTGCGTGACTTGACTTTCCTGTTTAAGCTTTAGGCGTTTAAATGCCATATACACGTTTAAAAGCAAGAGAGGTAAATAGCTCTCTAAATGTAGAAGTGAGGTGAGAATAAGAGGAAGGCAGAGACATCAGAGGGCTCAGATGTTTTAGCAGCTATTGTTAAGGTAAGTCTGCATTTTGACTCAAAACAACAGTCTGTTAGTGTAGTGTGGAAGTTTACCTGCTTATCAATTCTAGCAACTTGTTGTCTTCCATTCATTTCTTCACGGCTCAGCAGCAGCATGCTGATTACCGTGTGAATACAACACGGTACACAGTGGTACTGTCTAGTGAACTCAACAGTAATGTGCTTAGTTTGAACAAGCTGGCGGAGGAACAACTGCATCAAACTTCTACAGTTTCATGTCGTATTTATAGCAGAGTTACTCCCACATGTGAAGTATTTCACAACAATATTTCGTAACCCAGGGACCGAGCCAAGACGGTATTGACTTATGTATCAAATACAGATGTCAGCCAGTGTTGCAGGTATCTGACAGAGCCGTGCTATAAAGATGCTATAAGGGTGTTTGTGTCTTTACTGTACATCTGATAGCAGTAGAGGCCAGAGCTGCCAGCTCATCCCTTCATCCACCCATCACCTTTGTGACCCAGAGAAGGAGTTGTGTTGTGGGCAGAAGAGAAGAGTCTGTGGATGTAACGTACGATCATGCTATAAAGCTAACTTTGGCTGAGGGGCACATATTTTGATCAAGGCTGTCTCAAACAGAAATGAACTACACTCACACAACAAGTGGCTGTTGTGGATATAGAGTGCTGCGGGAATTTTTGCACTTATGGTTCCCTCGTAGTCGAAGTTGATGACTTTTTTGAAGGATTTTTGGTTAGATATCTAGGCGGAATCTAGCGGTGCGGTGAGGAGATTGCAACCAACTGAAGCCTCTCCCGTGTGCCAAGCGTGTTGGAAAGCTACGGTGGCCGACGCGAATGGCCCTCTCTAGAGCTATTTGGAGCAGAGTCAGTGCTTAGAGTGTGTGTGTGTGTGTACGTAGGAAGTGAGTGGTGAAGCAAGAGAGAGAGAGAGGCGTCGACGGGAACAAGTAACGTTATCGACTCCGACTCGAGCAAGAAAAGTTAACAGAGTTTGGTTTGTCCGTTCTGGCCTACTGTTGAAACATGGCGGTGCAACATGGCGGACTCCGTGGAGAGGACCCACTCCCTATGTAGATATAAACGACTCATTATAAGGTAACGAAAACACAACAACTCTTATTTTCAGGTGCATACAGGTTAACCACTAATGAAAACTTACTTACTAATATCATATTCCGTTTCTTGCCCATATATCCCTCTAATTGTTACACACTGGTCCTTTAAAAAAGGCGGTTGCTAACAAGTGGCTAAATGAGACTACTAAACGTCATCACGCTGAACAGTAGTCCGCCTTTAGCTTAGTGGTGGTGACTTGAAGTCATGCGATCGTGGTGTAGTTCATTTATAGCCTAACGTTAGCTTTTTATTTCTGGCGATTACATTTATGCTTCAAAAATCATAAATGTGTTCATTTGTGGAGATTATCTTGCTGAACAAAACGTGTAAGTATCATAAACATTTGTTTGCCACAGAGTTCATTTTCTACAATAATCCAAAACCCAATGGAAAAATCCCATTGGCTTTTTGTTAAGGGAACCAAGGCAATGCTAATTTCCTGGTTCGCCTTAAAAAATATCATCCCTGCAGCACTTTATAATGAGAGCGTTGAAAAGAAATCTGAATTTATAACAGAAAGAAACTCAGGAGAACCACCACCTGGCAAATTTATCTAATTCACATTTAATTCCTTTCCCAAAGCTTCCAATTAGTGTTTTTGATCAAGTTAAATTCTGTAATTCTCCTATAATCCTGAAGATAACATGATGAGACATGGAGGTCACTGTCCCTGTCTGTGACTTATCATGATTGCTGTCAATGTGCGGATGATTGTGTCCATGACTTTACATGAATATGTGTGAATTCTAGCAGCCAACAAGCCTGTCAGTCAGTCAGCCAGCCGATCTAATCTGCCTGCAGTCTGTGATAGCCTCAGCGGGTTGCCATGGGAGATAAGAGATGCAGATGTTGTTGCTGGGCTAGAAAGAGAGAGACAAAAAGGAAGTAGGAGAAAGAGAGGAAAGGTGGAGAAACACAGACAGAAAAGAGAAGATAATAGAGGGTTAGGAGAGGAGAGAGGACAAATTAGCATAGCGAGACACTTGGCTAAAAGTGCAAGGACAGAAAATACAGACATCCTGGTCCTGTTTTAGACTGACAGCAAAGCAGAAAAGACAGATAGGTGTCTCTTGTCCTTGCTCTTGTCTGGCCACTGTAGGGAATGTAGATGATGATTGAACACACTGTCAGCGCTACAGGATCCCTCTGAAATAGGGCCAGGACACGCTGCATCAGTGCGTCTTTTAAACTGCCGTGGTCAACAGTGTGTGAGGACGTGTCGCTCACACCTCGGTAGATTCAAAGAAAAGAAGGCTGCAAAAACTGCTTCCTTCCTCTCGTCGCCCTCATATGATCCCAGTTACCATTACACCGCACACACACCGGCACACACACCTCATGATAACACGTGCAGTTGGCTGAGAGTGTACGCCGACTGCCAAAGTCGCTATCTAAGAGATATAGACAGCTGTGCTTTTGTTGGTGTGGTCCAGCTCACAGCACCAACCCCTTTAACTGGTTAATATTAACTTCTTGATAAGCTCTGTGTACATTATGTGTGTGTGTGTGTGTTTTTTTGTCTGCAGTGGGAGTGGTAATGATAAGTGCAGGTAAGCAGTGTAGGAAATAACATTAGTTTTTGTTACAATAGTGCTATCAAAATGTAGTCATTAACAGTTTTTACCGCTAGAATACAGTCATTGACGCGGCTGTAAAACACTTTTCCAGACATTCCCGGTTAAGGAACTACAGTTCATTGGTAAGGCGTTTATTTCCTTGTTCCTCTTATGTTGTATTTTATGACGCTACAGCGTGTGCAGCATACAGACTGGTGCATTTATAAGCGTGATAATGTGTGTTAGTGTGTGGTAATGGCTGTCAAAGTCATTTAAAGTAGGTTATGGTTGATATTTTTATCGATCAAAAGTGGGTCCGTTTGAATTATTCATCCAGTGGGCAACCTCTGGGTCTGAAAAGTGAAGCTAATGTAGAAGTGCCTTAAACTTGAATTCTTTCTAATAGCCAGCAGGGGGCGACTCCTCTGGCTGCAAACAGAAGTCTGATTGTATAGAAGTCTATGAGAAAATGACCCTACTTCTCACTTGATTTATTACCTCAGTAAACATTGTAAACATGAGTTTATGGTCTCAATCGCTAGTTTCAAGTCTTCTTCAATACAGCATGATGTTCATTTAGTAAATTATGGTCCCATTTAGAGTCAAATAGACCATAAAGCAGGGTATGCTTTAGGGCGTGACTACCTTGTGATTGACAGATCGCTACCACGTCGTTGTCCGTGTTTCGTCTTACAGCTTTAACCCTTTCACAGTGTGTTTTCAGTTAATGAAAGTTAATTATAACATTTTTGGTCGCCTAAAAATGTCTTACTCATCGGTCGGTTGTACTTAGCTCCGCCCTCTGGGTGCATAAAAAGCAAGATGCGACAACCAAATTGCCAAACTCAAGGCTTCAAAACAGCAGTCCACAAACCAATGGGTGACGTCGACTACCACCTCGACGACTACGTCCACTTCTTATATACAGTCTATGGTTTCATCATGATTCAACAGTGAACAGAGTGCTGTATAGTAGCTATTTAAGGTGGAAGCATAGCACTGCTGTCGTAGATTCTAACAGGAACGTTTTTGTGAATTTCTTCCTTTAAACCAGACAGGAAGTTTAATTTGGTGCTATGAATTGATGTCTCCTGTGTGTGTGTGTGTGTGTGTGTGTGTGTGTGTGTGTGTGTGTGTGTGTGTGTGTGTGTGTGTGTGTGTGAGTGAGTGCGTACATGTGCGCACCAAGGTTATAATTGTTTTGAATTTTCAATTAGTTTTTTTAATTTTATGTTTAGTTTTGAGTTTTCTATTTCATTTTAGTTAGTTTTCAGAGTGTGTTTGCAAGTTTTAGTTTTAGTTTTAGTTTTAGATTTTTTTAGTTAGGCCCAGCTATAATGTCTCAAAAGTATGTAGCTACATATACATACAATATACATGGTGGGAGAACTGTGCAGGACATAATGTTTAATGTTTAATCTTTGTTCTACTTTAATGTCCGATGTGAAGCAATTGAAGCATAGCGCCATCTCCTGGAAGTTCAATTCAGTTTAACCCTGGTGCACACACACTTTTACAGCCTACACCACCCTGCACACATTGCGTTCACACATTGCAAAAGGGCTGAAATCAAAGCACAAAGACACAAAACATGTGGACCATTATCACCCTCACACCTTGTTTATTTGTCAAGGTGGACGCCCCGGGGACAGAGAAATGGGAATGCACTTGAGGACGCATGTGTTCGTGTTAGCGAGTGTTACTTTCTGAGGAAGTGGTTGCTTATCAGCGTGTGTGCATGCGGGTGTGAGAGGCTGGAAGTGTCTCCCCTGCCCTGCCCTCTCGACACGGCTAAGTTTATACTGTGGAGGAGAGTGGAACACAGTGAGCTGGCCAGAGAGATCTGTTCCTGTCAACAACCAAAGTCAAAGTTTAGCACTCTGTTTTACATGTTTTCTAATCTTCCTCTTGTCTGTTTCAGTCCGCAGAGTTCTTCGATATGCTGGAAAGGATGCAGGTATGAAACTCTCATTAATTCTTCCCTTTCCAGTTTCTTTCGTTGCATCTCTTCCTTATTTCACCACTTCTATTTCCTCCTTTCTTCCTCTATCCCTCTCTTTGACATACCATTGTGCAGAAAGGTTGCATATGATGCGTGTAGCAGCATGTTTGTGCCTACAGGAGATTTTTACACAGAGTAAAACATCGAACATACTGTGAGACAGCGCTCTTTTTCTCGGACCACAGCCAAATTTAACATATACAAGGATGACACAGACATTGATGATTGCATCAGTGTAGGTCAGCCCGCTGGGTTCAGTCTGCTGCTCAGATTGGATAATGGGCATGCTGGGGGCAGAGAAGAATAGCACTGGAAAGATCTAGACTGGCATAACTATTTTCTCCTTCTCTGTGTGGAATTCATTCAATTCATTGATTTTTTTTTTCTTTCTCTCTCTGTATGACACTTCTTTGTACCCCCCCTCGGGCCCCTAAGGGCACAGGCTTTGAGTGGTCTGAGGACACATGGGGATATAGAAAAGGGAGAGGAGGAGGAGGAGGAGGAGGAGGAGGAGGAAGAAGGTGTGAGGAGAATTGAAAGGCACAGAAAAAGAAAGAGGGACAAAGTAGCCAAAGGAAGATACAAAGTAGAAGTAGAAGTGCTTTTTGCTGGTTCTTTGAGGGGCATTAAGGGTTTATGGTTCGTGATGAGATCTCCAAAATGTGTGAGTTGGGCAGTCGTACCAGGTCTAGTCACTGGAAATGTTAATAAGTTGAGAATGACCCTTACTTTTAAGTATATGACCAGTCACTGGAAGGAATGAGTTTTATGCCAGCCAATAGACTGTTATCAGGCCATTAAATGTGCGATATCAGTGGTTATAAGCCTCATACTGTAGATGTGGGTCAGTAGAGCCCTGCTACACCCATTAGTTGGTTTTATCATCTATTCACATGGGCAATCACCGAAAGAAGGAATAAAAGAAGATGACAATGACCTCTAGTGACTGTAGTAATTACGACAGGAGCAGAAGCAGAAGTCAGGCGCTGGAACTCCATATGGGTTGGAGGTTGGAGACGATGGATGAATCACAAAACACAAGGCTTTCACCCAGGAGGTCGGGGTTCGCATCCCTTGTGAAACCAACAACATGTAGTTGACTTTGTGTTCACAAGCGTTAAGTTTCACTTTTCAAACGTAGTTCTTTTCAGCCAAAACATTGTTTTTCCTTAAACTTAACTGAGTGGTTTTGTTGCCTAAACCTAAAGAATGTTTCATGCAGTTTTACAACATGTTAGAAAGTGTCGCTTTTAAGTTTCGCTTTCACATTTACAACGTAATAGGCGTAGTAGACCCCTAAGGACCCACATCTATGATGCATATAGCGACCGATAACGCACATATAATGGCCTGTTAACAGTCGAATTGGATGCAGCAATCCATGAACACAGCACATGAAACTTTGATCCTAATAAGAAGCATTGCTGGTGTAGTCTGCCTGATATAGTTTATTCCTCTTTGCCATAGACCTCCATTGCACTACAATAGGTAACATGTTCCTTAATTAGGATAAACATGTAGTTTATTTTGAGTCCCGCAATCAACGTCCTACTGCGGTAAATACTCACCGGAGCACCAAATTTGTATTAATCCACTGCTGAAAATAGTTCCCAACAAATGTACTACTTACCCCGGTTTGAGTAGAGTTTGCTAAAAATGACATGGCCCAGCTGTTTTAGAACATTTCTATTTTAAAAATAAAACTTCCAACACCCTTTTTTTTAAAGATTTACATCATACAAGATTACATATGAATGTATAGGTTTGAGTGTTACGGACGGGGTAGGGACGTTGGGACTCATATAATCTTGGTCTTTTTATGTGATTTGTTGACAAAAATCTAGAATAAGGCCAGCCTTATACTGTAATTTTGAAATATGCTGCTCGGGGAGATACATAAGGACAGACTGACATCAGTAGAGTTATTTGGAAAGCGTGACTGGTTGATGACATTCAGTCAATGCAGCCTGATGATCAAAGAGTCTCTCACACACACACACACACACACACACACACACACACACACACACACACACACACAGAAACAAACTATGCACCTCATCCATCTTTTCTGACCCTCAGCTTGCATCGACCTGCTCTCTTGAGCTCCGCCTCTTCCAAATCCACATATGGAGCTCAGTGTTCAAAGTGTGCTTCAGTACTGTAATCTGGATGGTGCTGATGAAGGTCACCTTTATGATCCCCATCTCCTTTTTTCCCCCTCCTTTCTTCTTCCTCCTCTAACTTCACCTCTGTCTTCCTTCTTCTGTCTCTCTCGTCATCTTTGTCTCTCGGTCTATGACTGAAAATCAAAGCCTCTTCAGAGCGTCTTTGTGATCAGTCTCATATTGTGGACAATGACTCCCCCGTGACTGTAACAGCTGCTCCATCAATATGCACTCAGGCAGACACACACCACTACAGACCAGACTGAGGAGTGTGAGTGTGTCTGTACAGTACTTGTGCTGTTCAAATGAATTCTTGGTATGATTGTTGGCATTAGAAGTGATGCTAGTGGTGTGTACGTTCAGCTCTCTGAATCCCATTTCATCACTTCTATGCTCAGTCATGTAGACAAGCTGTTCCACTGGGCCTGTACCATAATTGGCCAATTTGCACCGTGTCTGCCAGATTGGCTTCTCATATCAGCATATATATACAAAACATTGCAGCCTCGGTCTGCCGTGTCACACAAAAAGGTAATAACAAATGAGGAAAGGAAAACTTAGCATGTCTGGAAGCTGCTGAGAGAAATATGATGACTAAGTGTCTGTATTACCTGTGTGTGTGTGTGTGTGTGTGTGTGTGTGTGTGTGTGTGTGTGTGTGTGTGTGTGTGTGTGTGTGTGTGTGTGTGTGTGTGTGTGTGTGTGTGTGTGTGTGTGTGTGTGTGTGTGTGCAGAAAAGTGAATCAGCATGTATGACTCACTCAGTTGTCATCTGGCAACAGAGACAGGTCTGAGAACGAGAGTGCCTATTTCCCGGACAGTTTTTAAATGCACAAATATGAACAAAACTTGCTTTTTGACCCCTGTGCTTTTCCGTCCTCATGCTGCGTACGGACACTAATCAGGTCCCTAAAGCTGAAGAGACCAAAAGATGGAAGGTGTGACCAGACACACACATCTGACCCGTCTCTGTGTTATTATGTCTGCATGTTTTGCTTCATCGTGCCTCCTGATTTGCTCTGTGGTTGTTCTCTTGTCTCATCTGAGCCCCCCCCTCTGTGAACGCTTTTCAAATTTTTCTCAGGGCTTTTAAAGTGCCAAATCGATAGCCTCCTGATCTGATTGATTATAAGTTGAATGAACTCCAACTGTCAATTGATCCTCTCCTGACTGCCAGTATCCTGACTCCTGCTGCTGCAGAATATAAATGACTGGCTGTCCGTAGCGCGGCGCCCTCTGCGGCGCAGACGGGCCTCAGCAGTATTTAGAGGTCACACACCGGAGCTGTGCCACGCTAGCAGACTGCCAAACGACTACAGGCTCATAACAGCTCTTAACCCCGGGGGCTACTAATTCAAAACAGCTCTGACATCATCAAGGGGTGACACGCCCTCATTGATGTTTACTGATGACTGTGCATTTCAGGCTGTTGCATCATCACTTAAGAGTTCATTGTGTTACCTTTCTGTTCCTGTTTGTGACTGTGTGCTTGCAACTGTGAAAGTGAAAGTCAGTGAAGTTCACTTATGTTAAAATTAATCCCGTTAACAGTGTGTGTGTGTCCTCTATTTGACAGGATGACTATATCCCCTACCCACGGATAGAAGATGTGAGTCATTTCTCACTCACATAACACACATTTACACCCTCTCATGTGTAACCACTAGTCAGGAGTGTTTCCGACAATAGATAATACATTTAAAATAGAAGTACTTTGCATTATTTTTTATTCTGGAGAGCTTTGCATGCCCCAGAACTATTACATTTGATCATATTTTTGCTTTTATCTCCCTCGCTGCCTCCCTCCTGCCCTTCTGTCCAAGGTCCTGGATAAAGGTGGTCCATACCCCCAGGTGATCCTGCCACAGTTCGGGGGTTACTGGATTGAAGATGTGGAGGCGCCAGCAGGGACCCCCTCCTCCTCGGAGTCCAGTTTCTGTGAGGAGGAGGACGGAGGAGAGGGCATGAGCCCTGGCAGGGGAAACAGCTACCGCCTGGAGTGTAACAGCACAGCCCGCGCCTACCGCAAACACTTCGTAGGCAAGGTGAGTGTATTAATGTCAGCATGTATTTAGGAGAGGAAGACAGTTATTGTGTTTGACCTAAAATGTCTCACTCTCACAACCTCTTCTCTACACTCTCACATCCAGGAACACATGAACTATTACTGCACTGGCAGCAGCATAGGAAACCTCATCATGTCTCTGAAACACGAGGAGGCTGAGGGTCAGGAGTTCCTACGCATCATGCTCAGGTACAATGAGGGAAAACTGTCAGTACTAGTGTCTTAATTTGATGCTTTTCATGTGTCAAACTGTAAAGTCTAACAGAGGTGGGGCTCGACTCACATGACTCGGACTTGAGTCAGACTCAAGTCACAGATTTAATGACTTTAGACTAAAAAAGGACTTGCAACTCGACTTTAACACCAATGACTCGTGACTTCACTTGGACTTGAGTCTTTTGACTGGAAAATACTTGATACCTTCCCTTTATTTGTATTAAAGTTACGAACTGTAGCTTTAAGCAGGTTTAATGTTTACCATGTTCACCATCTAAGTTTTGTTTGTTAGCATGCTAAAACAATAAACACAAAGTACATTACTATTTTGGGGTATGTGGTCATAAACCAAAGATAAAGAGTCATAGGACCATCAAATTATCCTGAAGGGAACATAAATGTCTTTACCAAATGTATGGCAATCCATGCAATAGTTATAGAGACAATCAAAGCCACAAATATCAATTTCATCCTCTGGGGACCGTGAATGTCTCTACCAAATTTCATGACAATCCAATAGTTGTTGAGAAATTTCAGTCTGGACCAAAGTGGTGGACGAACTAACTAACCAACCAACCGACAGAGCGACACTGATATCTGAAAATAAAAATGAAGCAGGCCTACCTGGACACTGCCTCACTCCTCCTTTCTCTTTTGTTGCAGCTCTTTGTCATGATTAACTCTGAACAGATTTGTGGTGTTGTGGACAGCTTTCCTGTCATTATCACAGTTGGTGACATTTTCATGAACAGAAAAACAATGAAATGACGCCATGTTGTCGATTAGCCGCTGTGGGCGCCGCCCGCAGAGGCGGCGGTAGCCAGGTGATGGCTAATCTCCTCTCTGACAGTTGACAGTGATAATACCAATAATATCGCCAGTATCAACACACTGCTGCTTCTTTTTTCTCTGTTGAGACTAAACTCGTCATTATCAAAGCTTTTGACTAATATCAAATAATTGCATATCAACTAGGTGTAAGAGAAGTTAAAAAATCTCTTTGATGGAACAAATCTGTGAACAACCTGACCAGCAGAGCTCCTCTTCTTGTTCTGTTTCAGGTCGAGGATCAAAACAGTCCATGACAGGATCTCTTTAGCGGGAATCAACCAGCTGCCCAGTGTACCGCAGATTGCCAAGGTAAGATACAGCTTAAAGGTTTAAAAAATATAGGCATTTCCTTCTATCCTCTTCATGTATACAGAGCAACATCTGAACATAATGCAGCTGAAGCGGCTGATCTGATACATGGAGGCTGGCTGACTCTGAACTGAAAGAGGGAGCTTGAGGGTGAAGGACGTCTTTTCAGCAGCTTCCTGATCTCATAATGAAATCATTTCACAACAGCACTCAATGTTATTTTTTCTAATTAACTTTTCCAACACATAAAAAACATAATGCAACACAAGACAAAACATAACAGTAAATCGATGAAAAAAAGAAATAAACCAAATAATTTCATAAAAGACGATAATACAAGTAAAATAAGACAAACCAATAAAGTAAGAAAAATGTCACAATAAAACAGTAGGAATAGTCACTTCCTGTTAAATTTCTTCCTTTATAGTTCTTAAACAAATGAAACCAAACACCATAAAACTTCCCTTGGTAATGGTTAGTCCTCGCAATTAGACCTGGCAAAGAACACAAAACCTCTTCTGTGGTAGTTCCCGCTACAGAATGTGTCTCCAGGACCATATTTTGCCATGATGACACACACAGACTCACAAGGTGAAAACAATATCAGCGTCGCTGTTGCAGCTGGTAAAAAGACGCAATGTCATTGAAAGACAGGGATCAGTCATTGAGGTGCCAATATATCCAAATTCTTGTTTCGATAACCGGAGGTTGGTAGGAGAGACCCCTCTCCTAAAACACACAGCTGGAAAGATTGTGACGTGATGAAAGAAAAGTACCTGCTTTCTTCATCTTTAGTCTTCCAACAGTAATTATCATCCATGAGTCCCATTTTGCTCTGGGTGATTTTTACAAATAATTATGATTTTTAGATGTCAAGAAATATTTTTATATGTTTATATATATGTATATACTATTAACTATGTAATTAAGCTACATCTTACAGTGGTATACTTTGGGGCTGCAACTAACGATTATTTTCATTGTTGATTCAACTTTTGATTATTTTCTCGATTAATCGATTAGTTGTTTGGTCTATTAAATATCAGAAAATGGTGAAAAATGTCGATCAGTGTTTCCCAAAGCCCAAGATGACGTTCTCAAATATGTTGTTTTCTCCACAACTCAAAGATATTTAGTTTATTGCCATAGAGGAGTAAAGCAACCAGAAAAATTTCACATTTAAGAAGCTGGAATCAGAGAATTTAGACTTTTTTTCTTAAAAACAAATACTCAAACCGATTAATCGATTATCAAAAATAGTGGGCGATTAATTTAGTAGTTGACAACTAATTGATTAATCGTTAGAGCTCTAGTATACTTTCCTTACTATACTGTAATGAGATTTCTCTCATACGAAATCAGTCAGATATATGAGTCTCTTTCTTCTTTCAGATTCTGTGTGACGACGCCACGGGGCTGAAGTTCAACCCGGCTCTGTACCCGCGGGTGAGTTTATCCCAAACTCCCACATTACAACCTCATTATAACCAGTCTGACCTCAGCTCATATACAGTATAGCCTGTTATACATGTATTCTGCCGTCTCTTTCTGCTTCTGCAGAGTGACAATACGGTTGAAAGTGCTAATGCACCATTCAGTAATATCTACCACAACTTTATACCTTCATCAGTAACTTTTAATATATATATTTAATTTTGAACATTAACTGATGCAGTGTTTCCTTCATTCACTTTTCACTTCAACCCCCTCTTCACACCCTCTTAACCAGAAAAACAGCACACAACTTATGACATTTTACCCTCATAAGCCCCCTACCTCTCTAACATCTGCCCTGTTCAGTGAGCACATTATTCAAAAACGACTGATGATACAAGAGGGCAACAACTTCCTAAAATGTACACGACGGATCCGTTTCTCCTCCTGTGAGCCCGGCGGAGGAGGAGTGTGATGGAGCATGCTTTCAGCCTGTGCCTCAGGAAAGGAAAAATAAAACCCATCTGTGTCTCAGCCTGCAAGAGGCAGCGACTAGTTCAATGCTTTCGCTGAGGGCCGGGACATTTTGTCGCATGTCATCCTTTGCGTAACACGGGGCCCAAGAAACCTGCCCTGGGGACATGATGGAGAACGGGAAAACATGTTTTCATAACTACCACAGCAAGAAGGAAGTGTGTAACAAGTTGAGTGAGACGAGTAACCATGGGGAGTAAGTAGGACATTGTTGTTTTTGTGTACGTTCAGGGATCCCAGTTGATGGTGGCGTATGATGAACACGAGGTGAACAACACCTTCAAATTTGGAGTCGTCTACCAGAAGTTTGGACAGGTGAGCGATCGTATCGATGTTGTCAGTGTGACCCACTTTTACTCACTTACGTCATCTTATCTTATATTGTTTATGTCTTATGTCTCAGACGTCAGAGGAACAGTTGTTTGGGAACAACGAGGAGACGCCAGCTTTCAAGGAGTTTCTCAGCATCCTGGGCGACAATATTGAACTTCATGACTTTAAAGGGTAAGAGTAGGAATTTATAAGAGGATTTAATGAGAGAAAAGAAAGAAAGGAAATTGCTTTAAAACAGGATTCAGTGACATCAAATTAACAAAAGACCAGAGAAAAAGGTCCATGAGGATCAAAAGAAGGATGCCATTAAAGTGCATTAGAGCAGTTTAGCAGGGTTTTATTACTGTAACCTTGGAGCAATTTGTCCTGCTGTTTCGGCCTCAGCGTGCAACCGGGATAAACTGCTTAGTGAAACAGATCTGAGAAAAGTGCCACGTGGACAGGTAATCAGAGCTTTGTATACTGTGTTTATTGTCTTGCAAGCTTTTTTTCTATTGTGTTACACTTGTTACTTTTACCGTTAGGAAGGCTTTGAATTGTAGCTGACATGTTACAGCAAACTGCACAACACTTTTGTGTGGCCTTGGAGCTAGTGAAGCACAAAAACTGACATTTAAAATACATGAAATATAATCTTTACTACTTTATTTATCTATGTCATGATATTTATATGTAAAACTAGAGAGCTTTTTTGGAGCTACTGCAGTTAAGCACAAAATGTGATGAAACTGACATTTAAAATACATCAAATATAATGTTATCTCATTACTGGAGGCCTCACAGAGAACGTGACACGTGTGCTTTGACAATGTGACAGGTTTCGTGGTGGGCTGGATGTATCCCACGGACAGACGGGGTCTGAATCCGTCTACACCGTCTTCAGACGGAGAGAGATTATGTTCCATGTGTCAACCAAGCTTCCCTTCACCGAGGGAGACGTCCAGCAGGTACCAGACTGATATTGGTTTTATTATTGTTACACTGAAGGCTCAACGGATTTAGCTGCAATGTAAGGATCCTTTGGCTCAAAAATATCAATATTAAACCGGTCAGATGTGGTTATTGACAATGTGTTATGCTGTTCTCGTTGCTACGTTGCCGTTATGTAAGCTGCGATCAAATGTTTGCAAGTTATTTGATGTGAAGCCGATAAAATCCTCCTTAGAAACAAATAAATCCATTGTGCGTTCAGTGGTTTACGTGTCATAGAAGACTCTTGTTTTAAAAGTGCCACAAAAACACAAAACCAAATCAGTTGACCAACTTATAATCTCATGAATTTCCCCTCTGCTTCTTTAGCTCCAGAGGAAAAGGCACATAGGAAATGACATCGTGGCCGCAGTCTTCCAGGAAGAGCCCACGCCGTTTGTTCCAGACATGATCGCCTCCAATTTCCTGCACTCTTACGTGCTGGTGCAGGTTGAGAACCCCTGTACAGAGCACACAACATACAAGGTACAAACCAGACACTACTACTACTCTAGGGTGCTCTGGAATAACTGTACATGGGTACATTTTGGTAAAAGTTTGGTCCTCGTCAGCTGGGCAGAAAACAAATTGTGCTCACATGAATAAGCGCAACCAAGTACACAATGGATCAATCAAAAGGTGTTCTCAGGTTTCATCCTCCCAGCCCAAACCCCAGCCCTCTTGTAATACACGCTAATAACATGTTTTACGTCAACAGGTGTCTGTTACAGCGAGGGAGGATGTGCCTCCTTTCGGACCTCCTCTCCCGAACCCAGCTGTCTTTAGGAAGGTGAGAGAAAGAGCTGTGATAGACTTGAGTCATGAATCTGATCAGCTTGACTTGACAAATTCAAAAACGACTTGAACCGCGACCTTGTGACGTGAACACCAATGACTTGAGACTTAATTTGGACTTAAATAAGATGTAGAAACACCTTGAGTTATCGCTTGGACTATGCCATGTTCAAGGAAAAAATAACACTTGTACATGACTTGAGCATTTTTATCCTACTTTATACTTCTATTCCAGTACATTTCATAACCAGTACTTTTACTTTTGATACATGTACATTTAGTTGATAAAACTTAAAAGGACAGTGTGTAGGATTTGGTGACATCTAGTGGTGTGGTTGCAGATTGCAACCGAGTATTTTTACATTGTTGTCTCGCTACATTTACTTACGTAAAGGATCTGTGTGCTTCTTCTTGTAAGTATTTAAGATGGTGTTAAAACAAGTAAAACAGTTTAATATTTGGGTGCACATTAAAAAACTGTAACCTTCCTCTTCATCTTGCATTTTGACAGTAGCCATGACTATTACATCAGATCATTGTCACAAACTGCATTGTAAAAAAAATATGGCTTCAAGACTCAGTACAAGATTCAGTTAGTTATCGGGACTTTATTTGCAGCATGTGGGGAGAAAGAGAGGATTTGAGGCAGATGAAGATTTAAATCAGTGAGGTTGATCCTCTTGATCAGACACAGTGTGCTGCAGTAGTGTAATCTGTATGGTGCTGATCACGGTCACCTTTTCGTCCCCCCCCCCCCTCTCTCTTCAGGGTCCTGAGTTTCGAGACTTCCTGCTGACAAAGCTGATCAATGCTGAAAACGCCTGCTACAAATCCGACAAATTCGCCAAACTAGAGGTGACACACGTCCGCACACTCAAACACCGCAGCATGCCTTCAATCACAGCTCAGCTTCGCTCATAATCATCACCATAATCACCATCCTGATGTTTTCCTACATGTGTGAATTGATTTCAGGGGCGAACGCGAGCCGCGCTGCTGGACAACCTCCACGACGAGCTGCACAGACAGAGCCAGGCCACGTTGGGTCTGGGCCAGGCGGGAGAGGAGGACAAGCTGGAGAACGGAGGCCACGGGGGTCTGCTAGAGTCCTTCAAGGTGAACATAAACCTGGACAGAAGTAATACGTGACACCATGTAGTGATTTCTCAGCTCTGTGACTTTTATTTAATCACCGTCGTTACAGCACGAGAATGTGAGGTTTTCTCGCTGTAGGTCAACTAAATGTCACAGGTCTGCGAGACGACTTAAGGTGCTAAACCATCGGTAGCGTTGCTGCTGCTGCTTTTCTCTCAGATTTTGACCTTATACGCCGAGTGTGTGTGTGGGTCTGCATTCATTTGTTTGTGTAAAAATGAATGCAAACGCTACTTTGCTTATGCATTTGTAAAAAATGGTCCCTTTCTCTTTGAGAATCTTCCGTTTTCTTGTCACTCACTGTCTCTTCACACTCTTTTGTCCTCATCTAAAGGCTAATTGATGTTAATAGGACCATTCAAATGTGTATTTCCATCTGTGTGTATGTGATGAATGTGTGACTAATGTGACAATTTGGCTCTACTCTTCACAGGCATTATGGACGGCTACTTTGCACTTTCTGCAGTCAGTCCCAGGGGGCGCTGTTCTCATTGCTGTCCTGGCCGTCTCTGTCTATTACCTGTCTGCATTACTGTAAATTCAGCAGAGGATCGCCACATTACTAATAAACACTATTTTATATGTTGTTGTTTGTGTTTATGCTTCATGCTGTATCTGCAGTAGATAGCAGAATTAAAAAGACAGACATTTTTTATAACTGTGTTTTAACTTCAATTTTACAGGCTGGAACTTATTATGGACTCTAGAAAAAATATGAATCTTGTTATCAATGAACTGAATGAGTAGAAAGTCATTAGAACAATAAGTATTAGTGCAACATGTGTTCATTCATCCACTTCAACTCACTTGGGTTCATTCTTGGAGAACTGCGCCCCCTAGTGGTTGTATTATACAATAGCATCTATGAACCTAAATGTAAATTCATACATTAAAATTATTACTGCATTTAAGCTGATAAAACCTCACTTTTATGCTGCACCGTCATTTTACTTTCCCCTCTCTGTCCTTCCACGTACACATTTCCCTTTACCCGCCTGCATCTCCTTGGTCTCCTCCTCCTCTCCCTCGTCCACTCATCCTCCGTTTCCCTCTTCCTCCCTCCAGAGAGCCATGCGTGTCAGGAGCCACTCCATGGAGACCATGGTGGGGTCTAACCGTCACAGGAGCCCCGGGGTAGGAGGCGGGGTCCCGGCCAGCGTGAGTGGAGGAGGGCTGCCGCAGAGCACCAGCGAATGCACAAAGAGCACCTTCACTGTGAGTATGAGGGGATTAAGGGAGAGAGGGAGGGGTTGAGCAAGGAGAACTTGTACCGTGTAGAAAGAGTTTTTGTTTTTTTACCATAAAGTACTATAATACTAATGGTGATAGGAAAAAACTACTCCTATGTTGTCATTTTTAGTTAATTCAATGACCTATCTATTATACAGTATGCAGTATGCAGAGAAGGAGCTTATTTTGCCATTTTTAACCCTCTGAGACCCACTTAGACACGTTTTTGTCTTTTTTAGGGGGGTTCAGGGGGTCTTTAGGGGGAGATACCAGGTCAACAGTAGATGTCACATAGAAGTGGTTTACATCATCTGAAAGCTGGGAACCTGAAGATTAATTTGACATGCAGCTCAACACTGTGTGTCAACGTGTTCTAGTCATAAATCAGAAATAAACATGAATGGGTTAATTAAAATAAGGAGTGTATAAGGTCTTAGAACATTATGATTGAAGTATATGATGGCCATTCTCATACTCTATTATGTCTCATAAGATGTTGCAGCAATTTTTGGGTTGATTCCATTTGTTTCACAGATTTGGTGCTAAATTTAACCATTTTTTACCACTCGAGAATTAATAAAAATAATCAAAAATTCCTTATCCCCTTATTGTCAATCTAGCTAGGAAAGCCATCCATCCTCTGAATGCTCTAGGTCTCTAGTTTGTGGCTGTAAAGTTTCATGAGGCTGTGAAACCATATGAAATGGCTGCTATGGGGACTAACATCATTACACTTGAATACAGTTGGGCTAATTGGATCCACAAGAGTCTCAGCTTTTACCCAATTTAAGTAATTCAAGAATGTTTTGTGTGTAGAAATATTCAAATAAAATCATTTTAGAAGTTTTCCCACTGCATGTGATTAACATAAAGTGCGCATGTCTGTAAAGGGGAGACTCGTGGGTACCCAGAGAACCCATTTTCATTCACATATCTTGAGGTCAGAGGTCAAGTGTAAATTAGTTATTGTCCCATTTCTTTTGAAAAAGGTGAAACCTAATTCTATACTCGGTGATCTTCAGCCTCCTGTGTTGGTGTCAGCCAAGTCTCCTCTGAAGAGCCCGGTGAAACGGCGCTCAGGCCTCTTCCCTCGTCTCCACTCCAGCACAGAGTCCCCATCGGACAAACACACACGCAGGTAGGTGTTTTAGGTCTCACTGCACTTCCTGTTTGGTATTATGATTATGTTACACCACAGACACCAACATCGTCTGTATTATTTTCATACAGATAGCGGAAGTCCAGAAAGTTGTCATGAATGTGTTTTTTTCTGCAGCGACCAAAAGCCTGCAGAGATCTGCCCGCTGTCCCAGGATGTGAGGTCAGAGACTTCATCCAATCCCAGCTCACCTGAGATCTGCCCCAACAAAGAGAGGTAAGACCAATACTACAGCAGGAGATCATCTCAACACTAAAGGTAAAGTGGGTAAAGTTGGTGTTTTGTCACTGGTCTGATTTTCTCTCATAGTCCCGTCTCTTTTCCTCAACAGGCCGTTCATCAAGCTGAAAGAGTGCGGCGGCAGCGGCAGACCGAACATCTCTCGTTCTTCATCCAGCACCAGCAGCTTCAGCAGCACCACGGGAGAAACCGAAGCTCTGGAAGAACTGGAGACGGTGAGTCAAGCACTCCCAGTTTGTTTGAATAAAGCGAGCTTCAAGAGAAAAGAGAGGAAATTGAGAGCAGAACTGGAAACGCATTGTTAAAGCGGTGTGAGGTTGTTGGTAGCGTCAAAGCTTTGATGGGTGAAATAGTGTGTAATTACAGAGAGCTCTCTAATAGAGAGTGTTGAACATCAGCACATTGATTATAATGATTACGGCTCCTCTCGCTTTCTGTGTATCAGATGACGCTGCTCGTCAGGGTTCTTTTATTCAACGTGAGAAAGGCTGTCCAGTCGGTCCCACTCTCCCCATTTAACTGGATGGGAATCAGTGTGCACAGATGCACAGTGGGCTGTTAAAACTGTCACTATTGAGGGCCAGAGAGAAAAGTGACTGGTGTAGCAATAAACTGCACCAGTGTTCATCACAAGGAAAAATTAGATAAATTCTTGCTTTTTCTTTGCCTTAAAAGACCTTCTCCTCATTAGATTTTGATTGGTTTAAGGAATAGTTCATCATTTTATGAAATTCGCTTGTTCACTTCCTTGCCGTTAGTTGATGATATATGAGAATATCTATACCACTCTCATATCTGTACAGTAAATATGAAGAAGCACTACTGTCAGGATCTAGTGACAGTTTTATAAAATTAACTTTTTTTATCATATTTGCTAAAAGTTACCGGCTTTAGCTTTGACCTATATTGTGCAAGTGACTTAAAAAAGTAAACCAAGTTTTGGTTTCTCTTCCCTGCAAAACATCCTTTTCGTTTGTACTTTCTGCCAAACATTCAGTGCCTCTAAATTTGCTGACAGGAAGATTAAGGTCAACTTCAGCAAAATATCACTTCCATCTCTTCCTCCGTGTTAAATGTGTTTGTGCTCTCCGTCCCTCAGGCCAGCCATCCCTCTATAGCGTCCTCCTCTGCCTTTAGTCCTTCCCTCAGCGTCGACAGTCAGGGATCAGGTACTCCTGTCATCATGTGCCGCAGTCCAACAGGTAAACCTTCCATTTTACTCACAGTATTCACATCCCGCTATCACTTCACACTTCCACAGAATAACATCCTGGAGATGACAGATTCTCTAATGAGCGATTCCTTCCTGTCATATTCTGCAGATGTGAAAAGTAAGACGTCACCGAGGTCAAACTTGAAGTTCCGCTTTGACAAAATGAGCCACTCATCCACAACTGTAAGTCCTGTAATGCCTGCCTGGTCAGAAGCATGTTTCTTGTTACAAAGAGCTGATAAAAGAAAGAAAATGTCGA
Source organism: Sebastolobus alascanus (assembly GCA_916701645.2). Lineage (NCBI taxonomy): Eukaryota > Metazoa > Chordata > Actinopteri > Perciformes > Sebastidae > Sebastolobus > Sebastolobus alascanus. The sequence goes on from CAKAOJ020000068.1 coordinate 5,970,667, forward strand.
GGTTAGAACTTTTTAAAGCAGAAACTAACAGCAGGATTTAGTGCAGCAGGCTGAAAGCAATAAGAAAAGGTCCCTTGGTATGTTTTTGAATCACTCACTGTCCATCTTACGGACATCTCATTATCTCCGGATCGCTGTGATGTCATTGAAACAGGCGAGCTGGTGTTGAAAGATGCATGCTGTCCTCTAACTCAGTGGCTCCCAACCTTTTGACTCCTTTTCTATCATTGAGTAAACTGATGAGGTCTGTGAAGCTTTGGCGACCCCTAGTAGGGGTTGGGACCCCCAGGTTGGGAACCACTGCTCTTAACTGGCCTCTCTTTTCACTTTCCTCTCTTTCAGTCCGAGTAGCTTTGTGGACTGGAAACATCAGACTTGCACAACAAAGGGACAGCGCGGGTTGATGGAGCTGCAAAGAAAAAACAAATCACAACAACCACAAAATCACTGTAGAGCCACTTCCATTCGCCAAGGATAATCTGACGAGATTACCAACTGCACCAGAGTCCACACACACTATAAACTAACTGACAATACTGTGAGTGTACAGTGAGGAGAAGCAGCTGACATGTTTCTTTTTAACCAACCTACAGAAATTAGTCAATACTTTGCCGATGTTACAAGCTGCTGCATCTCAGTTGTTAATTGTTCACATCACATGGAAGTCCTAGCATGGCTGTAATACTGTGACTCTGCCTCAGCTTTTCCTCAAGCATCTTGTTTAATAGAGAGAAACGGCGATCTAGAAGAACGGTGGGCGAACTGTTGCTCTTTATCTAGTCGACTGCGCAGTGGAAAGGACGTCAGGATGTTCCCTTTTTTGCCTTTTCCCTTGAACGGTACGTCTGGCAACAGTTCCTCTTTTAACTAAAAAAAGGACAGACAAACATGCACAGGAACATAATGTAGACTTACAGTAGCAGCGTTTTAGTGGTGACAACACACTTCTCCACTGTAGGATCTGAGCTTGTTCTTTGCATATAAAAATGCTTTCCTAGGGAACACCTTTGATTTTCGAGATGCTTTTGTAACCTCGCAAGCTGCTGCGTTGTGTCTCCTGCACTATAAACACGACATTGCAGTCGATACCTACTGTATGACGGCATTTCAGTACCTGTAAGGGTAACTTCAAATCCCTCAACTCAAGTGCTTGGTTAGTGGACATTAGCTCACAGTAGGAGACACTGCCAACACATTTTGCCATAAGCTTACTTTAGCCAAAGCTGCGCCTTACAATCTATCAAAAGCCCTATTCACCTCTGATGCTCTCTCTGTCTCTCTGTCTGTCTCTCTCACTATGTGAGAGGACAAGAATCTTCTGGATCCGGTTACAGCACAGTTGTGGGTAGCCGATCAACACCCACATTTGCTGAAAATAGACGTTGCACTTACTGAAAACATTTCACCCTCTGATACCTCCCATTGAAGCTTGCTAGGTCGGTGTATCTGTGTCTATGTTCGGTGGAACTTTTGAACAGGAAAGTCTCCTGGGTTTAAAGTTTCCCAGCATTTGAGCTGATGAAGATGACTTGAAAAAAAATGATGCTTCAGGTTAAATGAACCTTTCAACCACACTTTGGCAAAAAAAAACAAAAAAAAACACTTTGAATGTGAACTTGGAGCTTTTTTTTCTTTTGTATTTTTGATTTGACGCTTTGTTAGTTGTTATTACAAAGTCTCTTAGAAGTTGCTTACAAGCACAACAGGACAATGGCTCTACTCTTGTCCTCAACTATACCACGACATTAGCCTGGAGCTGCACAAACTAGAGTTAGCAGGGCAAAGTGGGAGTGTGCTAATCAAGAATAAAACTTAGAGGGATATTTCGGGTGTTTTGAAGTGGGGTTGTATGAGGTACTTATCCATAGTCAGTGTATTATCTACAGTAGATGACGGTCGGCTCGCCCCCGGTTTGGAGAAGCTGACAGGAGTTACCGCACAGAAGCAAAGCAATGTACTGCTTGTGGACGGGGTCGGCAGCCAAACGTATTTTAGCCACTTAAAAGAAAGGCCCACCTAAAAAAATCAATATCAGTTTAAGTGTACGCTATATTTAGAATATTTTTGCCAGTTTACGTTGCTATGAGACAGCTATAAGTCTATGTTTCCGATGGGGAACTGAAGCCGTTATCTGTGCCCTCGCCAACCAGACTCCATTGAAAAATACAGTCATTTTTGTTTGTGTTATTGTGCGACTTTGGTTACTGGGGGCTACTGTAGGTAATACACTGACTATGGATAAGTACCTCATACACTTCAAACCCGAACGATCACTTTAAAGACACACAGATGTGTTTTCCTATGTGACCAAACAACCAGGCTGGTAGGTTTTTGGAAGATTGTCTATGTAGAGAGAACCATTCCTGGATGGCTTGACAGTGTGTGAAGATGTGTCACACAACTCAAATCGCAGCGGGTCAGTTTACCCAAATTACAAAAACACACTTTGTAATTTAGGGGACTTTTTAATTTGCAAGGATGCCGTTAAGTTCCTTGACAAGTACCTCGAGGAACTTAACAGCGTTGACTAATACAAACTGTGTAGGCCAGCGATTACCTCGAGCAAGGAAAGCAGGGACAGAAATCACACAATAGCAGGAAGTTCAGATGTCATTTAGTTTGTAGCAGGTTTCGCCCAAATGCCCTGCAGCCTTTCCTCTGTTAATACGCTTAATTTATTAAAATGATAACTTCTTTTGCATTGATGTCATGTAAAAATGTAACTGCAGAGTACGCTAATTAATAAGGTAAAAATGATTAAAGGAAATATATTAATTTAAAAGATGTCTAAACATGTATATGTATATTTGGTTATGTAACGTGCCATTGAGAATTTATTCTAAAATAAAATGTTGTATTTTGTGTCATTTACGTGGTATCTCATTTTTAAAATCTCAGTTTACAGCACAGTACAGGGGTGGTTTTGTTCATACTTTAATATTTTATTTACATGAAGACATCAGAAACATTTGTAGGCTCCGCTACCTGCACATGAAGGATTTTTGGCACTTAAAGCAGTCACTACTTCCACATCTTGGAGTAATCAGGACTGCCCATAGACATGGAGAGACAAAAATTACTGCTGGATTGTTTTGTATCTCATTTTGTCCTCTGCTTTAATGATTTTCAAGGTAAAGTCTTGAGCTCAAGAATGACGTAATAGTGAAATATTCGTCAGAAAAGTGAGAAGCTCCCAGGTTCCACATCAAATGTTTCCTGAAGACGTCCAGGATCAAGCAAAATCCCACAAAAAGGAAATAATAATTGATCCTCAGCCGACGATTTTTCATCTGCTTCGATTACAGTCAGGAAAATGTGAGGGATGAGTACACAGTGGACTGGTCAGGCTTTCTGGTGGCTCCCTGTTGTCTCAGTGCATCCTGGGAAATGTCTGCATACACCACCTGTAACATTGTGAATGAAAAAAAAGTAATTTAAGGCACACAAGGTCACCTGCATGGACTGCAGACATATTTAAAGGAACAGTGTGTAACATTTCGGGGGATCTATTAGCAGAAATATTTTCATTAGTGTATAATCACCTGAAACTAAGAATCATTGTGTTTTCGTTAGCTTAGAATGAGCCTTTCTAGACACTATCCCTCTCCACGGAGTCCGCCATGTTGCTCCACTATGTTTCTACAGTAGCCCAGAACGGACAAACCAAACTCTGGCTCTAGAGAGAGCCTGACATGTTTTAACGTTACCTGAATGACACCGTAGTTCGACGTTTGTGAAACTGCGGTAACGTGAGCCGCAGAGTGCAAAACCGTGGTAAGGCCGCTGGCGGTACCACGGTTTTGCACTCTGCGGCTCATGTTACCGCAGTCTTGGAAAGGGAGGAGTGAGTGGAGGGGTACTCAGTTGGTTGCAATCTGCAACCACATCACTAGATGATGCTAAATCCTACACACTGCACCTTTAAGGCTAGTCAGGGGAAACAAACAATGTTGAGGGCACTGCAAAGGTCATCCTGTCTTGAAACAGGAAGTTCACCCACCTCGATCTTCTGCCGGGACTTGGGGACGGCTATAAAATGCAAAAAAAATACAGTGAATAGAGCTGTTTCGACAATGCTACAGTTACTTTTTATCAGGCTACAAAGTAAGAATACGAGATACCTTTGTGGGAGGAAGTGCTACGTTTCTGGGGTACCGGGCGTCGAGGTGGAGGTTGTGGCGCCGGCTGTGGTTGGTCTCTGTATACAGCTGAGTGTGTCGACACTAGTGACCTGGGAAGTGGCTGAGGCTTGACCTCTGAACTCAGATAACGAGCCAATCCCAGAATGATGGGCACACAAAAAACAGCACCAGCACAGACCAAAACCCTGTGCAACACGATCCTCTGAGAGGGGACAGCTGGGGGAGGACACAAATACTGCAATTTGTTCTGCTATATATGTATAATAATGATAATATACATGATTCTACATACCTGCAGTGACGTTCACATACTTCAAGTGTCCCTGCTCGGTGTCACCTTGAGCCCATTTAACACTGCATCCATAGGAGCCTTCGTCTGATTGGTTGACGCTCAGGAAACTCAAAATGAGTTGAGTTTGATTGTCTGAGAGCGTCACACTGGTCACACGGTGTCTCACGCTTAACTTTTCCTCTGTTGAATTTCTCCGCAACCAGGTTCCCGTCCAGGCGCCTCCACAGTGCTGGACCACACAGGACAGAGACAGACTGCCCCCTGCTGGAACATAACGTGTCTCACGTTCTGCCAGAACGACCTGTCTGCATTCTTCAGCACAGAGAGCTGAAACAGGGAAGTCTCCTAGAGCTCATTAAAGTGCAACAAGAAACTGCATAGACATAGGAAACAGGCCTGTTACTGCTTTGATATACAGTGTTTTGATGAAGCCATTTAATTGACCTATCGCAAGACAGTATGTGACCATTAAGAGTCTGAACATTTGACCGATAAAGATAATTATGCAGGTATCCTATGTCATATAACAACACACAAGATTGCATCATTACATGCTCTGAACAAATTGTTTGACATAAAAGAGAGATTTTAATGTCAAACTACAAAATGTATTGTCCTGCAGAAAATGTGTGTGACTGCTGACAGCTGAAACTAATTGTAAAACATTGCACCGAAATATTAAAGGGCAAATGCATTACACAATGCACTCCTGAAAAACTGAATTTTAAAACTGGCCGAGTTGAAAGCTGAAATGTATGATCCAGAAAAAGCGAAGAGCGGAAGTTGAAATTAATTAACTCGTTAGACAGACAGTAGTTTTTGGATGGAATACACCTTTAAAACTATAAGTACTTATACAGAAAGTAGTATTTGGGAGGAATAAACCTCTAAAACTATAAGTACTTGGACAGAAAGTAGTAGTATTTGGGTGGAATAAACCTTTAAAACTAAGTCTTTAGACAGTAGATTTAGTGTAGCTACATTGTAAGAGACAGTTTGACAAACATTTAAATAACACACTTGAACATGAATACCGCAGCTTGTATTTGCAAATAACACATATATGAGCCTCATCAAATATCAACAATAAGTTATAATATCAACTAAAAGATAAGATCTTACAGACTGTGAGTTACCTTCACTAAAGCTTCTGCAACAGAGGGTAATTCAAAGGCAAGACTGTGAAGTCTTAGCCAACCAAGTTCCTCAAATGCAACATAACGTCTGGGCGACATTTCCCTCGTTTATAATGAGAATTTAAATAAGATCTGCAAGAACTAAAACTTCTTACTTACCAGTGTGAAGAAGGCAGAGACAGCTGATGGCACTGAGGAGATGGTAACACATGTCTGACTGTGACTGTGTTGGTCAGCGTTCATCCCAAGTCTGTTTTACTTCCTCTGTCTGGACAGATTAAGTCATGTCTTGCGTGGAAAGCTGTGTAACATGCATTTCTTCATCGGAAAACTGCTCGTTATACTTGTTGTCAGTCCATCAGCTCGCTCTTTCTTCACTTTCTTTTCCTCTTCTCAATAATTTGACAGGCTTTCCTTTATGCTGCTGCTGCTTTGTCCAGATGGAGGTAAAGGAAGAAGTATGCCAGTAATAACCCCCCCCACCCCACCCCCCTCCACACACACACACACACACACACACACACACACACACACACACACACCCCACCACAGGACTCACATACTAAATTACAGGAAACCAGTGACCTCATGAATGGGGATAGAAACTTTCCAACAGGAAAGGGGCCAGTTTCAAGGAACAGCAATATAGAAAGAGATCCAAACTAAATCATTTCTTTGTTTTTATATGCCATTTTTGTTTACGATGAATTTACACTAGGCCTGTCAAAAATATTTAATCGTGATTATTTGCATCATTGTCCATAGTTAATTGCGATTAATCACAAATTAATTGCAATTTTTTTTTATCTGTTCAAAATGTACCTCATGGAGAGATTTGTCAAGTATTTAATACTCTTATCAATATGGGAGTGGGCAAATATGCTTGCTTTATGCAAATATATGTATATATTTCTTATTGGAAAAAATTAACAACACAAAACGATGACAAATATTGTCCAGAAACCCTCACAGGTACTGCATTTAGCATAAAAATATGCTCAAATCATAACATGGCAAACTGCAGCCCAACAGGCAACAATAGCTGTCAGTGTGTCAGTGTGCTGACTTGACTATGACTTGCCTCAAACTGCATGTGATTATCATAAAGTGGGCATCTCTGTAAAGGAGAGACTCGTGAGTATCCATAGAACCCATTTTCATTCACATATCTTGAGGTCAGAGGTCAAGGGACCCCTTTGAAAATGGCCATGCCAGTTTTTTTGAGTGTTATTTAGCCTCCTTTGCAACAAGCTAGTATGACATGGTTGGTACAAAAGGATTTGTTAGGTCTTCTAGCATATGATGCCAGTTCCTTTACTCTAGTTTTAAAACTGAGCCCGCTACAACCTAAACATCGCAAGTTGCATTAATGCCTTCTGCATTCCCACCGCGTCGCCACCGCGTCGCCCTGGAAGCAGTTCACCTTCAAAATAAAAGCTGCTTGTCACTTTTGAAGAGAAAAACATATTAAAGAACCTGTTCTTCAACAGGTTTTGCTTGCTTTATTCATTCTTCATGTTCATACTTGACATTAAGAGACCCCCACCCCCCCCCCCCTTGTGTGCTTCAAATGTAAAGAATGGACCGTGGTTTTATTTTGTAAACAATAACCGGACGTTTGACTTTGGGCGCGCTCGTTTAATGTTGCTCCGTTCACTCCCACTCACGTGATGTGAGTGAATATCCATGGAAACCACACATCCATGCAGATTAAGTAAAAGTAGTGCCCTCTGGGTAATAGGCTAATATAACTGCTGGAAAGTCTTTTTTTTTTTTTTTTTGAATTTTAGGCAGCATTAATTTGATGATACTTAGAGAGGCTGAAAATTGTCACCAAACTTCAGGATATTTTTAGAATAATTAAATTGTTTCTCAACTATAAGGTTTCGGACATACTAAAATATCTCACATACTGTGTTAGCGTACTAAATAGCATGTTAGTCTGGAATTTCAGACGTAACCTAAGCAACTGGAAAAAAAAAAAAAAAAAGCAGCTGGAAACTACGGCGGCATACATATCCCACAATGCAATGCGGCAGTAACGACAACGTTCATAACGTACGTTGACCGACGGAAAAGCTCTGTAATGTCAATAACGCGAACTGAAAGTATAAGATTTCACTTAGCTAGGCGTAATATATATTTTAAGTTCAGTTCAGACTTTTTTTTATTTATTTTTTTATTTTTTTATTTCAAAAGTTCAATACAATATAATCACATGTTCAGATGTTTCATTACAGTTCTGCAAACATATCTTACAGTATAAAAATTACATCAAAATAAATCGTTAATTGTACAACAAATAAACTGTAAAGAAAGGAAAAAGAGGAATAAAAACAAAACCAAATAAACAAACAAAAAACATTTGGGGTCTGCTAAACAATTGGAATAAATTTGAAATGTCTAAACAATTTAATATTTTTGGTCAATTTAGAATTTTTGAGTTTTAAGTTTTCAATCATGGTCAAATATGTTTTAAAATAAAAAAAATTAAAAAAAACGGCAAGGAGGCTCTCCGGAAGTGACGACATAAATTACTGTTCAGTGCTTTCCGAAAAGAAACACACTACTCTTTATTCACACAAAAAAAGTACACATATTGAGTATGTAGTGCTTAGTATGTGATTTATTTATTTATCACATATTATTTATATAATAAATATATAATATAATATATTATTTATGTGATTAGAGACTTTGTTACAGAAAACAGCTTATTTTTCTCATGACATTTTATGTTGTATTTATTTACTCTTTATTCACACAAAAGTATGTTAGTACAAATATTGAGTATGTAGTGCTTAGTATGTGATTTCAGCAAAATTTAAAATCGTTATCTACCTTTTTTATTGTGGAGTGTGTATTACTTTGTTACAGCTTATTTTTCTCATGACATTTTATGTTGAAATTGTATACTGAAAGTTTCCAGAGTCATTTTGTGTAGCTAATCACAACATATATATATATATACTATTAAATCAATTAGATTTTTGTTTACACCTTGTCCCACCCGTTAAACTCCGCCCACCCGCCACGTCAGAGACCGGCCGCGAGTTCATAAACGAGCTCGAAAACCGAACGCACCCCTTTTAATCACACTGACTGAGCGGTCGGTGAATGAGATAAACAAAGAGCCGGCGACTTCTCAGGAAAACAGACAACGCTCCTCAAGTTCCACGGAAACATGGAAACCGGTAGGTCGAGAGCCTCTTTCTCCTGTTTTCGGTCCCGGTGGGTTCGGCAGCCTGAGCTCAGCCTGTAGTTGACAGCTAGAGGATGACAGCTGGGGGAAGCTAACAAGGCTAAGTTAGCATTACGTTAGCATTTCCTGCTAGCATGACTTTGCCGTCGTTTTACTCATCTAAAGTTAGGTTTTATCAGTTCAGCTTACATTATCTGTGAGGTACCGACATCTAAAGTGGAGACACAGACACTTAACACATCTGTTAGTTAAAAAGCTGGTGTCAGCTTATAGGAGCCGGGAAATGTTAGCTTGTGTAGCTAGCCAGTCAAGATCAAGAATTGGAAATACCAGAAGCTGTCAAAAAAGTCTTTAAAGTGGCAGCAGTACATTGGAGTTTAGTTTCCATTAGGAAGGACACGAAAGGAGAACACTTTAACCTATATTACACCACTCTTGTAATGTGTTGTAACAATGAATAAAGCTGTAAGTTAACCTTTTTTAGCCGGGCCAAGTAATTTGAGTTGGATTGTTTCGATCTCACTCACTAACTTAACTCTTTTATTGGCAAAGGTTTTTAGCTTTGGTCAGATGGTTATTTCAAAGACCCGTGTTAACTATTTATTCTGTTCTATAGAGCCTGCAATTTTCCTGTATGTATGAATTAATATTGATAGTGTCATAATATTCTGATTTTTGGACTGTGATTTGGAGCCTCAACTGTTTGGCTTCATGCCAAGTGTAGTTCAGCCCTTTGCACATGGAGCACTGATAGACATAATAAAGTGCTTAGCAAATATAAAACCAGTTGTATAACCACTGGTGTGTACATTTGCAAGTCACCCTGGCTGCCTAGGCTTGGCCCCTCTCCATAGAAAACAACTGTGATGTACAGTATGTCCTCAGCATTCATGCCTTCACTTGTTGAATAACAGCTAACTAACTCACCCTTTAGTTTCTCTTCTTCAACACTCGCCTATGTTGTGTTTGTGTGGTCAGTTTGAAGCTGTCTGCTAATCCTCTGTTACAGATTAATCTCTAAATTACCATTTCCCCTTCGTTATCTTTCCATACTCATCAGTGTCAAAAACTGTTCCGCCACAAGAAAATCAGGTCTGCAACCCCATGCAGACCTGCTCTTGAAATATTCTCTGCCTTAGGCCTGGTTGTGCTTATTTTCTGATAGCACGGGCATGACAGTTAATGAAGTTTGACACTGTGCTAATTTGTGGCGGTCAGTGCATTTGTGTCAATGGAAAACAACAGAAAGCAGCTGAGAGAGAGAAAGTCGAACTCTAGGCAGCGTGCATGACTGGGCAATGTCCCTCTCAATGTTTAATTGCTCTGCACTATTATTTGACAGAATTACAAACCACACATCAGTGTCAGTTTCATTCCCCTATAAAGCAGGACTAGACAAGCTTTCCAGTGTGTTCCTGTCACAGATGGAGCCAGATGAGTGATACCAGCGAGCTCCCTATAGCAGTGATTCTCAAAGTAGGGTCCGGGGAACCCCAGGGCTCCGTGGCACTCTGCCAGGGGGTCCGAAAAATGGGCGAACAGCAGCAACGAACCGTTCCTGCTGCTGCTTAGCTTATTGGCCAGCTAGCTGGATGGCGAGCATGGAGAAATATTTGAGTCAGTCCACATCGTCAAGTGACGTTAAACCCAAACTAGCTAAATTGAGAAAATATGACCGCAGTTATATCGAGTTTGGTTTTATTGAGAACAGCGACGGGAGACCAAAATGCGTAATGTGTCTTCAGGTGTGAATGAAGCCATGAAGCCAAACTAAAGCGACATCTGATTACAAAGCACCTGGAATATCAGGGCAGTACAAAGTGGTATTAACATGATTCAAATTGAAATGTGTTTTTGTTTATCACTATCAAAAGGTCTGAAGTCTTTAGGTTGAAAAATGTAAGAATACAAATAGATCAAATGGCATCTAAGAGTACAAATGGTAGTAAGAATTATGCTTAATCAGTGTTACAATCATAAGGGGGTCCTTGGAAGATTTTCTGTCCTGTAAGGGGTCCCTGGCCCCCAAAAGTTTGAGAACCCCTGTTCTATAGGGCCACATATACTGGAACACTACTAGAAAGCATTCTTCTTGATTACATCATTGTTTCTTTGTCTTGGGTTTTGCCTTATGCCAAGTCTGTCCTTCACTCTTTATCTGAGCTCTAATCATGGTTGCTCAATATCTTTAATAGACTATTCCCCACTACAATCTCTGTATAGATGGTGGAAAAAGCGATGCACCGGTCAGTTGTAGTACTCAATAAATGATGTGCTGTTAGTTTACGACTATTGATCTGGTATTTTCCAGGCATTATTGTGACATCTGAGTATGTGAGTGCTCATAAATCAGGTTTTAAGAGGGAAGTGCCTAAAGTGCACAAATGAGTCATGAGAAATGGTACAGTAGGAATTTCCTCCTCGTAGTTACAGTCAGCTGTCTGACTGTCTAGCTGTGGAAGTCTTCCCGTTACAAGTTAACTTTATTTCTGCTTGTCTTCCCACTAGGAATGCGAGTACCGAGTACCAATCCAATACCAGTGTATAATCAATAAGCTGTATGCCTCACTGTGTAGAAGTGACTGGGATCATTCTTTTATGTGTAAAGCAACATCAGGCTTGACTTAGACATTACTTTCCTAACTTTGTAAAACAAAATGTAACAAATAAATATATAGATAACATAACATAATTTAGTGAATTCTTTTTTATTATTAAAATAATAAATAGTACACTAACAACTTGGCAAAAAAATCTTCAAAACTAACAGGAATTACAATTCAGGTGTAAACCGTTTTAATGCAGCAACAAATTGGTCAAAATTTAAACAGAAATTAAAATCCCAGTATATATAATATATATATATATATATATATATATATATATATATATATATATATATATATATATATTTATTAAGCTATTTTAGTCAGTATCGGCCCGATATCCAATCCTGTATGTGTGCATCCCTACTTCCCACCTTCATTATTTTCAATTTAATTTAATTATTTATCATTAATTCTGCCCCACTGTCTGTCTTTTATTCGTCCCTTTGTCCATCCCTCTCTACCTCCCCCATCTTGCCCCTCCAGGTCTAAGTCAGGAGAAGGTAGCCACCTTCCTCAAGCGGCTGCGGGCCGAGCCACGCTACCTGTTGGCCCAGAATGTGTCGACCTGCATCGACCCGTTGGAGGTTTGTCTGCACCGGCAGACTGTCCAGGATACTGTGCACATCTTCCAGCATTCTATCCCCACAGAGGGCAAGCCCATCACCAACCAGAAAAACTCAGGTAGGACGTAATGAAGTGTACCTTTTACTATAAAAAGAAATACATCCATGTGTGGGTTTGAATAAATAATAAATCCTAGCTCTTGGGTCTAGAGCTGCAACAATTAATCAATTAGTTATTCAACTATTAAATTAATCGGCAACTATTTTGATAATCGATTAATCGGTTTGAGTAATATTTTAAGAAAGAAAAGTCTAAATCTCAAAATGTCAGAAAAGTGTGAAAAATGTCGATCAGTGTTTCCTAAACTCCAAGATGACATCCTCAAATGTCTTGTTTTGTCCACAACTCAAAGATATTCAGTTTACTGTCATAGAGGAGTAAAGAAACCATAAAATATTCACATATAAGAAGCTGCAATCAGAGAATTTTGACTTTTATGTTCTTAAAAAAATACTTCTAACTAATCATGGATACAAACTAAAATAAGAGAAAATTGGTTTGTATATCGCTTCTTGCTATTTTATGCTATTTTTTGCTATTTCTTTTTAAATGTTATTATTTATTTTTGCAGGGGGACCTTATGATTTATGATTACCTTATTTAAGATTGTTTGATTGCTTTTTTTTTCACAAAAAAAGATGGGTGTCCTTATAAAAAGATCTGTTTCTTGAAAAAATGTAAGGTAAAGTAATTCCAGTATGTTCTAGTGCCGTTTTAAGAGTTGTAAGCATATTTTGATGATTATCGGGATAATATCTTGATTATTTTGGCCAGGATAATCGTGGCATGAAATTTTCATATCGTCCCATGCCTAACTCTAAGTCCTCACTGACCTGCATACTTCGGTCTGTCTTCTCTTTATCACCAGGGAGATGTTGGATCTTCTCGTGCCTCAACGTCATGCGACTTCCCTTCATGAAGAAGTTCAACATAGAGGAGTTTGAGTTTAGTCAGTCCTATCTCTTCTTCTGGGACAAGGTAAGAACCACACATCCGGTCTCTGTTCCGCAGTGTGGGAGATGCACTGTAGATTTGATCTCTTTTCACTGTAGATTTATTGAATAGTTTTCTTATCTTGCGTTTTTGGTGCATTCACTAACTGTTCACTGTAGTAAACATTTGCAAATTGTCAGTGTGATAAGTTATTAGTGTTTGACGTTTTTTGTTGTTTTGCGGTCAGGAAACCGTGTGTGTGTTCGTCCATGTGCGTTGGTCCAGTGTTATTATGCAGCTTTCTACTACTATACAGTCATTGTCCAACTAAAACCCTCTTTTGTGTGTTGAGTCTGGTGCTCTTCCAGTGCCGACGTCACAGTGACACCTCGCTAAATGTTTTTATCTCTCTCTCTTTATGTGTCTTTTTCTCCCACGTTTGGACAGTTGGTTGTTCCACCTTGAATAATACACCTTTCTTTGTAACAAGTGCCAGCCGTAGAGATAACACTGACTGTAATAATAGTTCCAAACAAGGAAACGGTAAATGTGGAGCTCTAAGAATATGCCCCCTCTCAGCCAGTAGGTTATCAGATGTGTAGAGCTAGCAAGTCTTAAAGGGTAACTTCGGTGTTTTTCAACCTGGACCCTAATTTCCAATGTTTTTGTGACTAATGGGGACAACATTTTTTGAAACTAGTCCAGTGTTGAGGGAGAACGCTGTAACCGGCAGCCGTTAAACGAGCTGTGCGGGCAAGTGAGCAGCGTCAATGTAACGTTGCGTCCACTAAAAGTGCTTGTTTTTACCACTGACAGGCTCAGATTGTTATTATAAGTGTCTGACAGCATTATGGAAAGGACCCTACAGAGAAATAAAACCTTTTTCTTACCTTTCGCTTGATCCGGTCTGTTTGTTATTGTGTCCAAGTCTCGCTCAATGAGAAGTCTCGTTGTGAAATCTGAATATCTGTATACTCTGGCTCAAATAAATACGGACGGCCATCGAATTCAAAGACCTCATCCACATTGTGGAAATCATCTAAATATTCAGCAATGACATTGAAAATCTATTCATAACACGAAGCTACGCTTTCTTCACTCCATCAATGCTGGACGGAGAGCTCTGTTGACGGCAGCTGCTCACGGGCTGCAATATGGTGCTATCGGGGCAAGCTGGCAGCGTCAATTACGTCCACTAAAAGTGCTTGTTTTTTCCACAACACGTTCTGATTGCTATTATAAGTGTCTGACAGTATGGAAAGAGTCTCGCTCAAGGAGAAGTCTCGTTGTGAAATCTGGCGATGTGACGTGTTGCTGGAAGACAACGATGGAATAGTGGAATACATCCATGGTGGAATCGTGAGTGCCAGCCGGGCAGAGTTTGTTGTTTTGGACTACAGAAAGCGTAGCTTTGTGTTATCTAAAAGATTTTTAATGTCATGGCTGAATATCTAGATGATTTCCACAATGTGGATGAGGTCTTTCAATTCGATGGCCGCCCGTATTTATTTGAGCCAGAGAATTTTTACTTTGTTTTTCTTAAATAATGACTCAAACTGATTAATCCATTATCAAAATAGTTAGCGATTAATTTAACAGTTGATCAATTAATTGTTGCAGCTCTACTGTTCTTCTGCAGGTAAAAACTTGATGCTTGAATGTTTCAAGTCTCAAATCAAGGAAAGTCTTTAGAGGTTGAAGTCTTTCAGTAGTCGAGTCTCTAGTCCTCAGTTTTGTGACTGAAGTCTAACTCAAGTCTCCACTTCTGCATTACATATAGTAATGTGACATTATGAGCTTGTACAGCACCTCACAGTTTCTCTGTTTAGTCACCACGTTCCTCTGTTGTGTTTGTTCTTTTCTCTACAGGTTGAGCGTTGCTACTACTTCCTCCAGGCCTGTGTGGAGACGGCACAGAGGAAGGAGCCGGTGGACGGACGCCTGGTCCAGTTTATGCTCTCCAATCCCACCAATGACGGAGGACAGTGGGACATGCTGGTCAACCTCATTGGTTAGTTCTCATCATGACGCATGATCACATTAACAAGAAGTTCACATTGAGTAAGCTGTGTAATCTGTGCAGTTGTATTTGGTTATTAGGAACTGTACTCTCTCTAAATATGTAAATCTTCTTAACACTGCTGGAATGTGAGTGATTTCTCTGGAATAAGAATATTTTTTTTTAAATTTAGTTTTGTACTGTCATCTCCAGAAAAGTATGGCGTCATTCCAAAGAAATGCTTTCCAGAGTCACACAGCTCGGAGGCCTCACGCAGAATGAATGACATCCTTAATCATAAGGTGCGTTTCCATATTTCCTTCTGTTCAAACTAATCACAAACCAGTGGGTGAGGCGGTGCTGACTGTTGTTTTTGTCTCTCTGTGTGTTACAGCTGAGAGAATACTGCCTAAGACTGAGGAACATGGTGGCCAGCGACGCTACTAAAGCTGAACTGTCTGATGCTATGGACACCATGATAGAGGAGGTGAGACTGAAAGAGCATATATGACTTCCTATATATATATATATATATATATATACATATATGGTTTCTTGTAGAATACAGCATACAGAAAGTTTCCCAGGCAATCAAAACCATTTTTGAGGAACGTGTTTGACTGGAGGAACTAGGGATTCAATTTAGTTCCTCCTGAAATAGTTTCAGGTGTCAAAAACTATCAGGGCAGAGTTTGCAGGACTGAACGTCGCTGATTGATCAAACACACACCCTGGTTGCGCTCCAAAATGCATACTTTTTCTTTTTACTTTCGTACTTACTGCAGCTGCCCTTACAAAGTACGTACTTTTGCATGCAGTGTGCATACAATTGGGACATACTACTTCGTCATAACATTACGCCTTGAACTTTGACCCTCTTGCTCATATCCGTCGCACTCCGTAGCATGAAATTTGAAGTAAAAAGATAAAGCATGCGATGTGGAACACAGCCTATATTATTGTATTAATTAACGTTATAGACACGTCGTCCCCATTCCTGTTTTGCAAGACGGGCTTCACTAGATACAACTTTGTTTTTTGTGCTTCTGTGGAGTGTGTTGGATTCTGAGTTGTGGTGTAGGCTGGTCATTTGTTTGGACTTCATCTTTATCCGAACGTTAGCTATGGTTGCACACTGTTAGCCCTGTAACGGAGCTGAAGAGAGTAAAGGCACTCGCCAGCACACATGACGTCACATCCATTGGATTTTCCCAGAAAAACGGGCCCAGGTTCTTCACATTAAAAGCAGGCTACAGGCTGATAGAGGAAACCCAGAAAGTCGCGGAAGGTCTCATTTTTTAGGTTATGTTGCAACCTGTTCACACATTGGCAATAAAAAACGTTTATACGTGTAAAAACGTACATACAGCCCCTTTAACTATAATAATAATAATATACTTTATTTATATAGCACTTTTCAAAACAGCAGTTTCAAAGTGCTTCACAGTTAATGATAATAAAAATGCATAGTAGTACACAGCATGAAAACTTATACAGTTTATAAAACGGAAGCAGATACTCAATAATAAAAGCAATATAACAAAACAACACAATTTAAAGACTATAAAAAATAAAATTAAAAAAGCTGATCTGACAGTGAGGGGAGGCAATTCCATAGAGTTGGAGCTAAAACGGTAAAGCACAGTCACCTTTGTTTTTAGCCTAGACTGGGATATTTAAGAACAATTAGTCAGAAGATCTAAGTTGTCTTTGTGCAGAGTATTGGGTTATACACAAGTTCAGAAATGGAAGGCTTTGAATGTGATCAGGAGGATCTTGAACTCAATTCTGAATCGGTCACAATGGGGGGTAATATGCTATGTCCTTAGTAATAAACATATAATTGAAATTACACATTTTCGGCAATGCAAAAAAAACTAAACTTCATAAAGGTAGAATTTATGGCAGATCTGTTGTATTGCTTTGCATATTGAATATTGTTTATTGAAAAATGGCACATTGTTTAACTTTGCAGCAGTGTCCCATTTTTACCAGAAGAGGGCGCTGTCAAATAGAATATAACTGAGAGCAGCAACATGTGTCCAGTTGGAAGGGATGCCTCAAAGCAGTCTGCATGTAATCAGTGTTTGGGTTAGAGTTAATCTTGGTTGACAGGTTCAGGCTAAAACTGTTACTAAATTTAAAGAGATGCAACAAATAGTAATATAGTGATGCTTTGTTCAATTTTGACATCTGAAAGTGTCAACTTTACACCATCCAAATAAGAGGGGTTCATTTAAGCTGTTTTCTTTATAATTAACCCTAAGAAACCCACTTAGATCTGTTTTTGTCTTTTTTAGGCGGGTACAGGGGGTCTTTAGGGGGAGATAGCAGGTCAACAGTAGATGTCACATAGAAGTGGTGTACATCATCTGAAAGACAGAATAGGGGCCAGGGCCCAGAGGCCTACAGGCCCACAGGCTTATTCAAATAGTGTAATTTTATAATACCTATATAATTAGGATTTAATATCGGACTGACTTAATTCAACATACAAGTACATTAATAGCCCAGGTGACACAAGTGCATAGACATTCCAACAACTTGCATCTCGTATAGAGTTGCAGTAGAACCAAACATTTGTTCACTTTCACTGCAGGTCCATTTACTGTCTTGCTTCCAAGGCCGAAATTAAAATCCAATTTTTCCCATAACGGAACCTGCGAAATACCTGCCTGTGTCTGCAGTGTAGTGTGATTTAATGTACCTTTTTAATATGTGTAAATACACACGTACACATGTGAATTTGTGTGAGTAAGGTGCACGCGTCATTTCTGGCACCTGCACACTGCCGCTGATGTCACAAAGTTGAAGATAGCGATCTTGTTTATGGAACAGTCTATCACAGAGCGTCCGACGCCGGACAGTGAAGACAAATTCACCTCCTAAACAAAAATAAAAGGTGAACATGCACATGTAAGCGATCCATGTATACGTGCAGTGAAATGCAGTCATGTTTATGATTTTGTGGCTCGGACAGGTTACAATGTGTAGGTCAGTGTGTGTGCGTATAAAAGGCTTTATTTACACTTCCTGTGTGTGTGTGTATGTGTCTATGAGTGTGAATGTATGAGTGGCCACCAGTCAGTCAATCAGCCTCCCATTGAGACGGTTGCACACAGATCAGGGTCTGGTTATGCAGCCTTTGTTGTCAGCTGTTTGGTTGCATTGTGTTGCTGGCTCATTGCTTGTTTAAACAGTCGCCTGTATCTCACAGCACCTCTGTGATGCCCAGCCATGACCACACACACACGGACATATGTTGTGCAACAGTAAAGACTGCTCCTTCTGCGCTGCACGGCAGGGTGGGGGGGCGGAGGGTTGTCAGTGTGTTTGTTTGTCCACCTGGAAGTGGTTTGTTTTGCGAAACACCACTCTGTCACGGCCGCTGGTGATGGAGGATTAGGTCATGTCAGAAGAACGGCTGACGTAAAGCGAGCCAGTATTGTCACAAGTACATTTGACCAGCATCATCCTAAAAACTATCGTTCATAATTTGACAGCCACCTCAGTACAATAAGTTAAATTTCATCTATTATTCATTTTTATCTTTTCAAATCCCAATTATTAAAATAATGAATCAAATGAAATACCAATTAACCTTTCCATGCTTTTGATTCTGTTATGACCCCAGTAGAAAGTAAGAGAGTTGTCAGATTATCATATATGGGTATCGCATGTTTTATGTCGTATTTTCAAAAGCAAGATCCATTTGCCTCTCAGAAATAAGATTACACTCCATATTTTTTATCAACGTATAATTTTAAAAATATCAACTAAATTTGCACAATATGTTTGTCAGCTTTTCTGTATTTTAAAATATACTAAAAAATACATTGAGATCAAGATCAACATTAAAGTTATGGGCAGTATATCAGGTATATAAGAGGATGACTCACTTGATATGTAAAAGTGTTAATTTTAATCTGCAGGAAGCATCAGAGACTACACATTGTAGTACTGTGGTAAATTGTAAATATATATATATGTATATATACTCGAAGATATTCAGTTTACTGTCATAGAGGAGTAAAGAAACCAGAAAATATTCATTTTTAAGAAGCTGGAACCAGAGAATTTACTTTTTTTCTCTTAAAGAATTATTCAAACCGATTAATCGAGTGTCAAAATAGGCGATTAATTTAATAGTTGAAAACTAATCAATTAATTGTTCCAGCTCTAGACCACAGTAATCATTAATATTTTTTTTTGTTGATAAAAAATGTTGTTTAAATGATTAGTTAATCAAGAGAAAATAATAATTTATTGAGTAAAATTGTCCTGGTCACAGGTTCTTAAACTTGAAGATTTGCATGAATTTCATTGTAAATTTAATATCTTTGACAATTTGTCAAACAAAATAAGCATGTTCTTCATTTTATAACTAAATTAATTGATTAATTGAACACATGGCCAATAACATAGTCGACAATGAAAATATATGATGAGATCGCGGATACAAGCGGCCGAAATGAGTTTCCTTCGTAGGGTGGCTGGGCTCGGCCTTAGAGACAGGGTGAGGAGCTCGGAGTAGAGCCGCTGCTCCTTCGTGTCGAAAGGGGCCAGCTGAGGTGGTTCGGGCATCTGATCAGGATGCCTCCTGGACGCCTCCCTTTGGAGGTTTTTCGGGCACGTCCATCTTGTAAGAGGCCCCGGGTTAGACCCAGAACACGCTGGAGAGATTAGATATCTCGGCTGGAACGCCTCAGGGTCCCCCAGGAAGCGTTGGAAAACATTGCTGGGGAGAGGGACGTTTGGAATTCCCTGCTAAGCCTGCTGCCCCCGCAACCCGGCCCTGGATAAGCGGAAAAAAATGGATGTATGGATGGATGGATGGATGGTATCGGATTGGTACTCGGTATCGTGTATCGGTAACAATGAGGTGACTGACATCTTATTCGGCTAAGCAGACAATTAACGATGGTGTCAGATGTTGCATTTGTGGGCATTTCAGTATGTATAAGTATTGTGAAATTACAGCACTTTTTACAGCAGAGCACGTTCAGGAACTGTTTGTGTATATTAGGTTTACAAACTAACAGTGGTAATAAGTTCACGGGTATGTCAGTGTGCACACGTCTTCCTGTGTGTCATTGCAGTCCATGTGTGCAAAATGCCCTGTGTGTGTCTGTGTGGGCTTACGTAGTGGGTTTTATTTTTCAAGTGGGGAAACTAGTGTTTCCTCTACGTGTTCACCTGCATTTGCGTCTACGTGTGCACATGTGTTTCTCAGGATCAGAGTGCCGTGTCAGTCCCACTTTGGTGTGTGTGGAGGTGATGCTGTCCACCCTCCCTACGCAGTGATTGTGTGCACTGGTCTTCATCACGCCAGCCACACACACACTCCCATGACAGGCAACCGGGGTCAACGTCTCTGCTTCCACTTACTGTACCCGGGGTGCGCTTGATTTAAATGGATCCCCTTTGCGTGTCAACAATCTATTCTTTTTGCGAACACTGCTCACATCACATTTATCTTAAAAACTTCTGCAATAGCAGTTTAACCCATTTTAAGCTGCACCTACGCTCAGAACGAGCGAGCTAATCTCATGCACCGTTTGTCTTTATAGAGGATGACAGTATCCATATGCTGCATTATTGAGGCAGAGAGGATTAGTTTAACTTTCAAAGCCAGTCTTTCTCTTTCATGCTGTATCTGGTGTGTGTCGCTGCTCCTCTACTCTCAATTACATAGACACGTAGGCAACTCACACACACACACAAATAAAGGGACAATCACTGGTAACTGTACATGCACGTAGAGTTACCAGTACACACACAGATGGTATCCCTCACGCCACAACTGTAGCCGCTCAATGCCCCATTGCGTCATGGAATAAGAAACACACCATGTGCGTCTCTGTTCTTGGCTCTGAACGCACGGAGAGTGATTCTTAAGACAAGTCTAATTTATGAGACGGACATCAAATCACAGAGGAACTTTTCTTGCTGCAGCTCAGCGCTGCCGGCTATTGACTCAGTTGATTTGTTGTTCGATGTGGGTGGGTTCTTGCGGATTTGTCATTGTTACGGGGCTGCTACGATCGCTCTGCCAACTCAGAGATGTCTGCTCACGTTTCTTGAATTTCTCTGCACCATTGTTAGAATTTAACACTGACCACATGTGTTGCATGTTTACAAAACATGGAAGTTTAATCAAAACCTCGCTCATTTTTATCCAAACTGTTTGCATGGTGTCATTTGCTTACACTCACAAGTCCAGCTTCTAGACAATAGTTATAAATTTACCTCAGAGTAGCAATGAGGCGCATGTTTTGCCTCAGTTTGACATGAACTGGTTGAGATCCAGCTTCAGACCCTCATTATCTATAAGTTTTAAAAAAGTAATTTGGCTGTATTGCTCTGTGCCTGCAACCAACTATTCGATTAATCTACAGATTATTTCCTAGATTAATCGGTTAATCATTTGGTCTTTAAAATGTCAGAAAATAGTGAAAATGTCAAACCCAAACCCAAAGATATTTAGTTTAATATGATATAAAGCAGATAAAAGCAGTAAATCTCCATATGTGAGACTCTGAAAACAGCATTTTCTGCCATTTTTGCATGAAAAATTACTTTGACGATTAATCAATTGTGAAAATAGTTGGCGATTAGTC
This sequence comes from Sebastolobus alascanus, assembly GCA_916701645.2. Classification (NCBI taxonomy): domain Eukaryota; kingdom Metazoa; phylum Chordata; class Actinopteri; order Perciformes; family Sebastidae; genus Sebastolobus; species Sebastolobus alascanus. Next base: position 5,992,224 of record CAKAOJ020000068.1, read on the forward strand.
GACTAATCGTTGCAGCTCTACAGTATATTTCTCTAATTTAATTTATTACATTTATATGCTAAATGTACAAAAATACAAGGGACATTTAATACACTTAATTGCAGAGACCGATCAGGTGAAGGCCATTATTTCGCATTTAATTCCAGTATTGAATCTTTATCAATGAAACAAGATGCACGGTGCACATATTGCTGCACTGGACCAAGAAGAAGTCTAACACTTTTCACTACTACACAAGATGACAAAAGCAAAGTAAATTGATTAAAATTAATGAATAAACAAATAAGCAGATAAATAAATATAAATAAATTAACTAAATAAATTTAAAAAGTAAATATAAATAAATAAAAGGGAAAATTAACTAGAAGAGTAGATAGGGGAATTAATACAGAGGTAGATAAATAAAGAAGCACATTAAAAATGATATATTAATTTATATCACGTGTTATCAATTAATTCATGCATACATTTATTTTTAATATTATTTGTGGTACATTTGATGGAATATTTATTTATTTATTTATTGAGTCATTTATTTATTTATTCGTTTTTGATTTTGTCAGGTTCCGCCCTCCATAAGCAGGTGCATCTGATTTTAAAATGCCTTTAATGCAACGCGCTAAATCAAAAACGTAAATGCTACAATCACTTTTTTTTCACTTTTCCTGTGAATAGTTAAAGTCACTTAGGTGTTACAGTAGTTAGGTTGTATTCAAATTTACAAGTTGGTCTAAATTTGTAGCAACATATCTTGTAACTTTCTTTGTTTCACACAAGCGAAGTGCTTAGTACAGTGTGACTAAAGTACGAAAAGTACAGTAAGCAACGTTTTTACTGCGTCAGTGCTGTCTGTGGAGCAGAGAGAGAGGGAAAGCTGAAATCTTGAGTTCTTTGGACTGCTGTGCTCAAGGTTACATATCCAGATATACTGTATAGAGTGTTGCCATTGTCTCGGTCTGCTTACTGTATGTGTTAGGCTCACTCCTAACTCCAGGTGATTTGTTTGTTTGGGTCGCTTAAAACAAATAAACATCCTGCCGGTCAACACTGGAGCACAGATTCTATCAAACATTAGCTGCGGTTAGCCCCACTAGCGTGCAGTCAGCCAGCTTATTGTTTATAGCAAGACACGCAATCTCGATATGTCACAGACTGACCTGAGGTGGACCTTCTGCTAGAGACGGATGAAGAGAAAGCTGCCTGTTAACAAACTCTGCTGGTTCCTGAAACCTGTTAATATTTTTGAATATTATGTTAATGTTAGAATATTAAAATATATGTGAGATGTTCTTTTGAAGTTACAGTCCAGACGTTTGTCGAGTTTATGAGTAACGCCGGTTGGCGTGATGAAGAACTTGAAGTCTTCCCTGAAGGCTCTGCCTCAAATCATCTGTAAAATCTGTGTTGAAAATGCAACCATGATACATTTGCTGACTGAAAGTATGATCAGTATTCATCATTATTTTATTTAACACTCCCAGAACTTTGTGAAAAGAGTTATTGACTACGTTTACATGCACAAAGTATTCAGTTTTTGCCCTTACTCTGAAAAAGACAATACTCCTACGAAGCTGTTTACATAGCTAATGAAAATGAATATCATTTAATTCCAGTAATAAATATCAATGAAACAAGTTAGTCAGTCCGTTACAGATGCATATATTGCTGCACTGGACCAAGAAGAAGTCTAACACGTTTTACTACCACACAAGATGACAAAAGCAAAGTAGATTGATAAAAAATAAATGAATAAATAAAATTAAATAAATAAGTTTAAAAGTTAATACAAATAAATAAATAAATAAATGGGACAATTAAATAGATTTTGGCAGGTTCTGTCCTCTATAAGCAGATGCATCTGATTTTACAGTCAGTGAGATATATTACAATGGGATAAGTGTCTCCAATATAATCAGCAATATACAATTTAGAAATCTGTGAACTGTGCTGTGGTGAGGCACTTTCAGTAAGTTAATCTTTTTATTATGTTACTGTTTTGCAGGCCTCCCTATTCTTCCAGCTCTCTGTGTCCCTCTCACCTTTTTCTCTCTTTCTCAGTCACTCGTACATATCTGTCATTAAGGCGGCAGGTGTTTCAATATTGATCCTGCTCGAATGTCACTGTGGCTGTTTATTCTCTGACTGAGGTCTCTCTTTCAGCCCAGCCACCTACTTTATTTACCTTGCCAGGGCAGGATCAGTGGGTGCAATGCTGAGCTGGCATTAAGAGAGAGATGCTTACAGTATATGTCTCAGAGCATCTGAAAGACGAATTGTAAAGTGAGTGGAAAGATTTAGCAGAGTTGTTCTTGGAAGAAAGAGACAAAACGGAGGATGGAAGGGGTCAAGGGGTAACGGTGATGTCTTGTCAAGGTGCCGAGGGCATCTGGGCAAACACAGACCAGACAAGGGGATGGACACCCTGGCATGTCGTCTTGCCCACAGGGCAGTCTAAACATGGAGGAAAATGGCTCGGGGGGGGATGAGGAGATGAACAGATGCCTTTGTTGACTCTGCGTATGTGTGTATTTTCGTGTGCGTCTGTACTTTTGACTTTCTGTGATGACGAGGGGGATTGTTTGTTTGTGTAAGCCGGCCCTGAATTTATGCATTTTTGCGAGAATGTGCCCGGGTATCTTTGGGGTGAGAATAGTGGGCTCAGTGTCGACTAACCAGAGAGTAAGAATGTCATATTTATGTAGGAGCATTTAATATGTGTTGACTAAGCATGTTAAACTGCTGCCTTGGCTGCCAAAAATAATCTCCCGTGTCAGCTCTATATTCAGCTAGACACAAATTTGTCTGGATATCAGTAGTAGAAGTCAATAAAAATAGTGTGTTGTAAATCTGTTGGAAATGTGTCCTTTGTGACACCCGTAGTCGAGGCAGTGAGAGTGTGATGTATCACCGTTCGTCCATATAATCGGAACAATATTCGCCGTAGTACACGCTGTTATCCACCACCAACAATGGACTACACTACATCCTAATTTCTCAGCCCCTTTTTTAATCGTATTTGATAGGAAAAGCATCTGCTGGGTCCTGGGAGAGCAGAGCAGAGGATGGGAGAGGTGAAAAGCAAAAAGGGGGAAATTCCTGAGATAACTATATCAGACGTTTAGAAGGGCCAGATTGACAGACGGCCCAGTCCAAACAACCCGATTTAGCCCACAGGAACTCAGTCTGAACTCCAGCGCCGCAGGAAGACACACATGGAGGGAGGGGTGTGGGGTGCAAATGGGGAAATGGAGAGGAGGGAAGCACTGTGGAGAGGAAAAAAGAGGGGAAAATGTAGGGAAAGTTGAGATAGGCCCAGAACAGACATGGGTGTTGGAGGAGTTAGATGAGCACACATTAAAGAGATAGTTTGGGGTGTTTTGAAGTGGGGTTGTATGAGGTTCTTATCCATAGTTGGTGTATTACCTACAGTAGATGACGGTCGGCTCGTCCTCAGTGTGGAGAAGTAGACAGGAGTTACCGCACGGGAGCAAAGCAATGTACCGCTGTGGACGTGGATGGCAGAAAAAAATATTTTAGCCACCTAAAACAAAGGCTCACCTAAAAAAATCAATATATGTTTAAGTGTACGCTATATTTAGTATATTTTCACTGGTTAACCTTGCCGACAGACGGCCCTTTCTGAAGCAGTTGTATCCATCTATGTTCTCGCCAAAGCCACCAGACTCCATTGGAAAAAATCAGTTATTTTATCTCGAAGAAAACAGGGATTGCTGGTCTACCGCTGCTTCGATTGGTTAGTTTGTTTGTGCTAGATGTGTGTGAGATAAAATTACTGTTTTTCTTTTCAATGGAGTCGGGTTGCTTTGGCGAGAGCATAGATAACGGATTCAGTTCCCCGTCGGAAACATAGAATGCATAACTGTCTCGCGGCAAGGTAAAGCCCCTTCCCTTCCCTTTAATAATATAAGCTGGAAATTTAATATACAAACATCTCCAACAGCCTCCCTACAGGCAAGGAAGTGCAAATGTCCCTGTTCAGTTTGACTCATGGTGGTTCTCTTCACCACAGTAGAGGTGCAGGAGTCGCCTCTGGCTTTCTTAAAATACTATTAATGTTATTTTTATTTTTGATACAATGATTGGCTGCCTGTGAATGTTAAATATGAGTTAAACACAGATTAGATTGGTAAAGAAGGTGATGTTCAAACTATGTGCTGTGCAGGTGTTCCGGGTGGCCAGTGTTTGTCTAGGCAGCCCTCCTGATACCATCGGTTGGGAGTACAGGGACAAGGACAAGAACTTCCATCGCATGGGGCCCCTCACCCCCCAGGAGTTCTACAGGGAGCACGTCAAACCTCTATACAACATGCAGGACAAAGTACGTGACCCGTTAAACACATCAGATAGGCCACGTAACCTGCTGTTTCTGACTGTTTCTGGTACCTCTTTATCCTCAGGTCTGCCTCGTGAACGACCCTCGACCCCAGAACCCTTACGGGAAGCTGTACAGTGTTGAGTTCCTTGGTAACATGGTTGGTGGCCGCAGCACTCAGTACAACAACCAGGCCATCCAGCTGCTTAAAAAGGCTGCTGCTGAGTCCATCAAGGACGGAGAGGTAGGTTGGGGCAAACAGGCGTCACACATTTGTACATGTGAGGGTGTCGTCATGTGTGTACTTCATTAATCTGAAAATGACTTTTTCTTTTAGGCGGTGTGGTTTGGTTGTGACGTCGGGAAACATTTCCACGGCAAGCTGGGCATTAATGACATGAATGTGTGAGTATAATGCATCATGTAGAAGTTATTTACATCTAGTCTGCTGCTCATTTGTCCCAGCTATTAGAAGCAATACTTTTAGCGTTACTAACATGGCTTTAGTTTGTTAACCCTCTGAGACCCGCGGGATCGCCGATGATCCCGACCAACGTTACTGTCTTAAGGAGGCTAAATAATGCTCCAAATTTAGGCTAAATTTTGGCGAGGAAAAACTGGCATGGCCATTTTCACAGGGGTCTCTAGACCTCTGACATCAAGATTTGTGAATGAAAATGGATTCTATGGCTACCCACGATGGGAGCCTTTACAGACATGCCCACTGTATGATAATCACATGCAGTTTTGGGGAAAAAAACATGCGATTTTTGGCATGCTGTACAAATTTGTTATTTTTGCCTACTTTTAATATGGTCGTTTCTGCATACTGGGTATCACTGTAAAGCTGAGACTCTTGTGGATCCAATGAGCCCAACTGTATTCATATGTGATGATGTCCCCATAGTAGCCATTTCATTGTATTGAGACCATTTTTTTAAACTTGACCTCGCTGTATAAAATGACCTGTGGTGACCTCCAGGATAATCACAGCCTCATGAAACTTTACAGCCACTAACTAGAGACCTAGGGCATTCAGAGGATGGATGGCTTTCCTAGGTAGATTGACAATAAGGGGGTTTCTGAGCAGTTTCCAGAACAGAAACGCTCGCCATTTAATCGAATGATTAACAAAAAATGCAATTCTTGCAGAAATCTCTAAATGTCAAAAGTTTTTGATACAAAATCACAGCATGGCTTTTTCTATGGTGTTCCTCAAGGTCTTGGTGTCTTAATGTGGTATTTTGGAGGGATTATCATTTTTATCAATTCTCGAGTGCAAACATTTTTTAAATTTCGCACCAAATCTGTGTAATTTTCAGGTTACCAGCTTTCAGATGATGTACCAGTTCTACGTGACGTACTATTGACCTGCTCTCTGCCCCCCTAAAAAAGACAAAAACGGGTCTAAGTGGGTCTCTTAGAGTTCATTTGTCAAATGTAGGGATAGGAATGCCGTAAAATTTCATATTTCATGCTTCCAATTCCTTTAGGGGAGGTGTGTTTTCTGGGAAAGTACTTGTAGGTTTGTTTTGAAAAATGACTAAATTACTACAATACTTTGATGGAATACAACAACAACCATCGCCGCTATCACTATACTGAGCCTTACAACTCTAAAAAACCAACCAGCCCAACACTCATCTAAATGTAAAATAACAATCTTAAAATCAATTTCACCAGTGAATTGGCACACTTGTGTTTGGCCCTGTTGTATCCTAGTCTTGGCTGCAGGGTTCACATGACAGGAGCAGACCTCATCTCCCTCCATGAGGTGTCTGTCTCTCCACAGGGGAAAAGTTGCTTAGCTTTGCCCTTCAGGTGCAGCGGCATCTGTGTCTGAGCTGCTGGCGCCAGGGTTAAATTTGGCCACTGAACCAAACCAGCCGAATGTCTGGTACCGTCTCTGCTGAAGCTCATCTTTCACGCAGATCTTTTCTTGTGCTGGTAGATTATAATTGGAGTGAGGCTGAGGCTTAATGGAGCCTCATTTCTGCAGACACAAGAAAGTAATGAAAAGGTGCGCTGTGTTTTAGCTCGCCCAAAATCCCAGACTTATGTAGGTTTTGCTTTTGGCTTTTTATGGTCATCACACCTTCTTCCCTGCCCCTACGAAAAACAGATTGATGGGATATGATATGGACAATTACCCATGGAGCTATCAAAACTTGGAGTTTGAGTTTTTTTTTTCATCAGAGGACGTAGTGTAATGTGATTTGTGTGCCTACAGGTTCAACCATGAGCTCGTGTTTGGAGTTTCAGTGAAGAACCTCTCTAAAGCAGAGCGACTGATATACGGAGACTCTCTCATGACCCACGCTATGATCCTCACCGCTGTCACAGACAAGGTACGCTCACACAAACACACAGCACAGGTGGGTGACTGTTCAGTAAACTCATACAGCGCGTATACAAGCAGGCCGACAGGAATACACACATTCAGAGTTTCCCAGGGTTTATTGCATCAAAGCCTCGCTGCGTGTTTACGCTGCTTTAATCGGCTGCAGTTTTTCATAGTGATGTCAATTTCCCCCCTTGTAATTAACCCCAGCTGTTAGGGCACTTTCTTTCCTCCAGTCTCACTCTTATCTCCCCATCGTCTACTCTCTCTCTCAGGATGGGAAAGAAGGCTATGAGAAGTGGAGGGTGGAAAACTCCTGGGGCGATGACCGTGGGAACAAAGGTAAGTTGAGAGACACATAAGACATTATTACCAGAGTTTCTTTTCTTTAGATTTAACCCGTTACTAATTACCAGCTCAATTAATTTTAATCTGTTGCTTTCACCCAGTGGGCAACCTCCGGGTCTGAAAAGTGAAGCCAATCTTAAAAATGTCTTATTCAGCATTCGGTTGCACGTTACTCCACCCTCTTCTGGTTGCAAAAAAATAAGATGGCGACAGCCAAAATGCCAAACTAGAGGCTTAAAGAAAGGCAGTTCACAAACCAATGGGTGACATCACGGTGACTATTTCCACTTCTTATATACAGTCTTTCACCTGGATCTGGTCCTGAAATCACATTCATGCTTTTTCAACAAAGTCCTCCTGCAGCCACGTCTCTCTTTCACATCTTTCTCTCGCCGCATCGTCTCGTGATAAATCACCATCTTCCTGTTTGTGTCTATTGAATTAAGAGCAGGATTAGACTGAGAGGATCCCCTGTGCTGCTGCTTTATGAACTTGTAATTGGCTGCGTCCTGTTTCATAAAGACTCACAGACGCACAGCAGCCCTTATTGTGTTCTTTGAGCTCAATGCCTCTGGGTCAAGTTGCATAAACTGAGTTACAGATTGAGCTAATCCTTAAAGTCAGAAAATAGCACAGCGAAATTCCTCCAAATGTCTTCGCAAAATATTTGGTTCTATGGGTTTATTTTGGTTCTTGGTGACTACTCACAGGGCTAGTTGGTGAACTACTGTAGCTGGCGAACAAACTCAAATGAATTGATTATGCTGTGAAATTTCTGTTTTTTTAAATGCTTGTTCAACCAGGCCTTTAGACTTTAGAGTAGAACTCTTATTAGGGCTGCAACTAACGATTATTTTCATTGTCGATTTAACTGTCAATTATTTTTTTTGATTAATCGATTAGTTGTTTGGTCTGTAAAATGTAAAAAAATTGGTGAAAAACGTTGATCAGTGTTTCCCAAAGCCAAAGATGACGTCCTCAAATATCTTGTTTTGTCCACAACTCAAAGATATTCAGTTTACTGTCATAGAGGAGTAAAGAAACCAGAAAATATTCACATTGAAGAAGCTGGAATCAGATAATTTTGACTTTGAAATTGCTCAAACCAATTAATAGATTATCAAAATAGTTGGCGATTAATTTAATAGTTGACAGCTCATCGATTAATCGTTGCAGCTGTACAGTATAGCTTATTTTGAAGATATTCAATTTACAATGAAATTCATGCAAATCTTCAAGTTTAAGAACCTGTGACCAGGACGATTTTACTCAATACATTATTATTTTCTCTTGATTAAATAATCAATTGAGAGATTAAACATTTAAACACAACATTTTTTTTTTTTTATCAAAAAGCAATATTTGATTCATCTTTGCAGCTTTAAATTCTATGATACAACACTGATTTAACACTTGTTGTTGCAAAATGCCTTTTGTTAACTGGGAACTTTTGAACCAGATTTTTTAGTGGTCAGCTCACTGAGTTGTTTTGCTTTTTTTAAACCACAAATTCAAAATGAATTTAACAAATAGTCTCAGGCTAGCTACCAGTAAGTCTTTTTGATGCATCGGGGGAAAATGTTGTCATTAAGTAAGTAAGGTTGTTTTTTCTTTATGCAGCAGGCTCCACAACACAGCAGGTAGTCCACATCTCTGCCCCAGACTTCACTGTCTACTGTTGATATTCCCACTATCCTTTCATCTCTGTTTCTCATCTTCCTCTCTTCTCCATCTCTGGGCTCCACATTCCTCTGCAAATTATAGGAGAGTATTTCAGGTCACTCATGCATCGTCTGGCAACACACACATACAATGCAGCATATACACACAGAGAGAGACACACACATACTCCTCACCATATTTGCTTGAACCCACAGACCGTAGTGACTGTTGGGAAAACATGTGAAAACCCCTCAGTCAAATCAAATGTATTTCACGCATATCTTATTCCACAAACACCAGCAGATAGGGGAGGGCCGGGGCCCCCAGCTCGTCCGCAGACAATCTAATAAAGCTTTTGAGAACAAAAGTTTGAGAAGTGGAGTTCACGTGGGAATCCGGGGGCTTTGTTTGTTTGACTTAAGCTTAGGGGGAAAAAGAGGCACAAGTGGAGAAAAAGGAGAGGAAAGCATGCAGGAGAAAGGAGAGAGATTAAACAGAAGTTGCAGCGTACTGCAGGTAGAAACAGGGCTGTCAGTTGATAAAAATATTTAATCGTGATTAATCACATGATTGTCCATAGTTAATTGCAATTAATGGCAAATTAATCACATTTTTTATCGGTTCAGAATGTACCTTAAAGGGAGATTTGTCAAGTATTTAATACTCTTATCAACATGGGAGTGGGCAAATATGCTGCTTTATGCAAATGTATGTATATATTTCTTATTGGAAATCAATTAACAACACAAAACGATGACAGATATTGTCCAGAAACCCTCACAGGTACTGCATTTAGCATAAAAAATATGCTCAAATCATAACATGGCAAACTGCAGCCCAACAGGCAACAACAGCTGTCAGTGTGTTGACTTGACTATGACTTGCCCCAAACTGCATGTGATTATCATAAAGTGGGCATGTCTGTAAAGGGGAGACTCGTGAGTACCCATAGAACCCATTTTCAGTCACATATCTTGAGGTCAGAGGTCAAGGGACCCCTTTGAAAATGGCCATTTCAGTTTTTCCTCGCCAAAATTTTGTGTAAGTTGGGAGCGTTATTTAACCTCCTTCCCGACCAGCTAGTATTACATGGTTGGTACCAATGGATTCCTTAGGTTTTCTAGTTTCATATGATATATTTACTAAAACGGAATGAACCTGCTACGCCGCTTAAAGACAGTAAAGTCAGTCGATCTCAGATCTCCCGCTAGTTTCATATGATACCAGTATCTTCACTCTAGCTTTACAACTGCGCCCGCTACAACTTAAAAATTGCAAATTGCGTTAACGAAATTAATTGCGTTAAAACGAATTTGCTTTAACGTGTTATTATTGCATCAACTTTGACACTTTTTAGAGATGATTTTGGAAAGATGACAAATTGGAAGAAGAGTGGTCATAGCCGAGGAGCAGAGAGAGGTTTGTAAAGGTTTAACATCTCCCGTCAGGCCTTTTCATATTCTTCCTAACCCCAAAAGAGTCTCTCATGAGAGGTTTAACTTTCTGTTTCCTCCATCTTCAAGCCCTCACACAGCCGCTGTTATGGCTTCACTCACTCCACAGCTCCTACTTCTACACCGTTTCAGGCAAATGTTTGGCAACATCAATTGATAGGACTCTAGCCTGAGTTGGACTCCTCAACATTTGTCACAAATTTTTGTTTGAGCTCTGAATGAGTTTGGCGAGAAACTGTGATTTTCTACGAACGAGATTCTGATGTTAAGTAAATACAAGAAGATGATGTTAATGTGGATGGAAGGATTTCCTTGGTAGCGGACATAACAGATTCTTGGGAAGCTTCATTAGCTTTTGAGTATGCTTCTAATCCATTGCCATTATTTTGCACCCAAACCACAGTTGCATATCTGTCCCTTCACCTCATTTAAAGAACCCATTTCATTTCCCATGAAATGAAAAATGCCTTTTCTGTGGTCTTACCACAGCTCTGCGGGTGAACTGTTCCCCGTCTATTCTTATGTAGCAGCTCTATTCTTATTTCCTTACTTTCCTCTGGGCTGTTAAGTGTCAAAAATTATTTCCCAGATGCATCTTGTGCTCTGATCATAAACTCGGCAGCCAACATCTTTTTCATCAAGTCTAAATCATTCACGAGTCCGGCCTCAACTTTTCTTTTTCATGTGGAAACATATCAAACTGTCTTAAAAAGACGTCTCTTGACCTTTGATTGACTTTTTTTTGTATCCTCACTTCTATATTAAGCTCTGCTTTTAGCCACACTACCATCAAGGCTCAAGGAATACCAATATCCATCAGTTGGTTGTATATCCCAACAACTACTGGATGGGTTGGCGTGAAATTTTGTACCAACATTCATGGTGCCCAGACGATATATCTTTCAAATATTTTTTATTGAGAAGCATGTGTACAGCATTGGGCTGCACGATTATGGCCAAAATTATAATCACAATTATTTTGATGAATATTGACATTACTAAAATTAATTGGATTTTAGGGCCAAAATATTTTATTGCACTTTCACATTTATATAAACAAAGCACTGCTTTCACTTCCATGTTCCATAAAGACTACTGCTTGTACAGTGCATCTTAACTGTCCGTCCCTGCTATAGAGGAGATCATCGTCTCCAAATCCTTTCAAATTCCTCCAGTCTGTCATTAAGGGTATGTCGGATTCTCTCCAGGTGGAGGAACAGTCAGTGTTGTTTGTTTTAAGCCCTGATGAAGACCTACAACATGTTGGCTTTTTTTTTTTATGATTTAGCCACTATAATAAAGGCTTTTTAATATATTTCCTTCCTTGTTTGCCACTTATTTTAATATTTTGGAGTGTCTGGATTGCCTTACTGTCTATCCTGTTTTTTCTCCGTTTTCCAAGAGCACCCGACACATTTTTGCCTTACGGTTGACTACACAGAGCAACCCGTTATCTCTCTCCAAGAGTTGTCCAGTGTCGTCGGTACATCCTTCTTTCCCAAACGCTATATCTTATAGATGGTGAACATGGGAAAGAAATTATACCTACTTTACATCAGCATGTTGACATTATTATTGTGAGCGTGTTAGGATGCTGATGTTAGCGTTTAGCTCAGAGCACCACTGTGCAGCCTGACAGGGCAACTAGCATGGCTGCAGACTCTCAGCTGTTCACTTCAGTTGTTTAAGGAGAATGAGAAAAATAAACTTTTTGGTATGTGTAAATCATTGTTCACTTCCCTTATTTTGAAGAAAATCATGGTTCATGTTGGCCGGTGATAGTCCTGTGTTGTGGATGGCGGCTGCACAATCTTCTAGCCTACAGTACATCCATCTGTTCTGAGATGGGACAGTCAGCCTATCCCTAAAAACAAATAAGGACACCCAACATTCAAACACACACCACCATGCCACCCAACACGCGGGTTCCAGGAAGCTCACATCAACACACAAACGGATACCACAGTGAGAACCAGGCAACGTGCCATCTAAGATTTGCGTCCTTGGAAGAACACACATACACAACACACACCCAGACACGATACGTTGTTTTGAACTGTGGCACGTTCTTGCGGTTACCCTGACGTCTTCGATAAGTCAACTTGACAGTAGGAGGGATGCTCTCGTTTGCTCTGAACACATGAGGAGGGGAGAGAGAGAGAGAGAGAGAGAGAGGTGGAATCAGGGAGAAAAGTTATTTTAATTCGCTCTAAGATCTTGTTACCAGTTCTCATCCAGCTGCTAGGGTTTCACATAACTTTTAGTTTTTTGTTATCTAAGCATAAGACACGCACGCAGACATGTTTCATTTTAATTAATCATTTCAGCATGCACCTACATCCTCCTCCAAAAAGAGATTAGGTTATCCCAACATGTCTCCTGTCAGTGTAAGTTCAAGGTCGGCTTTCATAACCGCCCCAGATTCGGCCACGTTGACCTTATATGACCACACACACACACACACACACACACACACAATGAGGGAGACAGAGACGGACATTGTTTAGTTTTATCAGGGTGGGCGTGCAGAGGTGATAGCAGAAGTGTTGAATGCATACTGCGCTGCAGGGTGGAGGAACCACGAGGGTCCTCCACCCTCCTGCCTGTTAAAACAATGGAGGTTGGTGATAAAGAGCACTTAAAAGCAATTAAAATGTGCGTGCATAGACAAAGTTTGTTTGACCATCCTGTTGAACTGTTCTTAGCAGCACTCCTCCCCTTTCAGTGAGAGTAACACTAATCGACTTAATTAGTGACATGATGTGTTCTTGAATCAAGTATTTCTCTCTAAAAGAATCTGTCGTGATTAAAGCTTTATTCAAACTGACAGATTGGCCTCTTTCCTCAAATCCTGCTATTTTAGCAAAGATGTGTTTAATAAAGGCTGGACCACTCGCACTTTTAGAGAAAAAAAAACAGCATCTGAGATGAGGAATGGATCTGCACATGACTATAATTTGGAGGAGCACCACTCTTTTATGCATCGTATAAAACTTTGAAACAGAGACATTTGTGGGTCTTTTTTTCTTTATCAAACTTCTTTGTGATACAGTGTACAAATATACAAACTTAAATATTTACAAATGAATAAGCATGGGGTGTGAATCTAAGCTACATCAATAATGTAGAAGTGTATGAACGAGGGACAAATGTATGCATTTGTGAGTGTTGAAGGCAGTAGAAAATATCAAATAAACCAAAGCCTTGACATTTGGAGCCCAGGAGAGAGAGAGAAGTGGACGTAGTCACCGTGACGTCACCCATTGGTTTGTGGACTGCCATTTTGAAGCCTTGAGTTCGGCATTTTAGCCGTCGCCATCTTGTTTTTCTGCAACCAGAAGTGACACGAGAGGGTGGAGTTAAGTACAACCGAACACTGAATAAGACATTTTTAGGCGACCAAAATGTTACAATTAACTTTGATGAACTGAAAACACACTGTGAAAGGGTTAAAGTTCTAAGATGAAAACACGGACAACTCCGAGACTGGGTAACGCTGTGGTAGCGACCTGTCAATCACAAGGTAGTCACATCCTAAAGCATACCCTGCTTTATGGTCTATTTGACCCTAAATGGGACCATAATTTACTAAATTAACATCAAGCTGTATTGAAGAAGACTTGAAACTAGCAGTTGAGACCATAAACTAATGTTTACAATGTTTACTGAGATAATAAATCAAGTGAGAAGTAGGCTCATTTTCTCGTAGACTTCTATTCAATCAGACTTCTTTTTGCAACCAGAGGAGTCGCCCCCTGTTGGCTGAAAGAATTCAAGTTTAAGGCACTTCCACATTGGCTTCACTGGTAACTTTACAATTGCCTGACATAGTTTTTTTCCAACCTTATAGATGATTTCCCACAATCCAGTGAGGTCCCATTGTACTTTGTATATTCTTCCCGTAACAACTATTATGAGCAGATCTGTCTGAGATCTGGAATATAGGCATGCAGGACCGTGAGAGTATAGATAGTATATTCTCTGAACTCCTTCAGAGTCACATTCACCTGTTATTTATGATTATTACACGGCTTTGTTGAATACTCTATTCTGATTGGTCAATCACAGCGTACTACAGTCTGTTATTTCTTTATAGCAGATATGCTATGTATAAGAGACCGTTGCTATGGGCGCAGTTCTGATCTCAGACTCTGGAGGACCATTTTTGTGTCAAATTATTTATTTATTAAGTAAGTAGCCGTGTAATAAGCGGGATAATGTACAGCTAGCGGGTCATTGTTGTGATATAAACCCTTTCAGGGTGATATTTCACGTTGGGTTGTCGCATCACCCTGTCTGGGTTTATTTACAACACTGACTAGCTCACTGTACATTATCCCTTAATATATACACTGTCTGTAGTTACTGTCATTTTGGTTGATTCCTGTTTCTGTTAATTGTGCCTGGATTTATTTATGCCTAGTACATGTCTGATCTGCAAATGTGTCACTTTAGATCAGGCAAATAATCCCATCACCCCACACAAAGCGTATTTAAGTGATAAAACCACCAGGTTGTGATCCAAAACAGTTTGACCTGAATTGGATTTCCATGGTTTTTGGGGGTTTTTTTTTCTTGTAATCCCAGTTCTCCGCTTGACTGCCATTTTTCAGGCGAAAAAAAATTGATTCTTTAACAAATGTTTGGTTGTCTACCCTGTCTGTCTTTATAGGTTACCTGATCATGACGGACGATTGGTTCTCTGAGTATGTGTACGAGGTGGTGGTAGACAAGAAGTTCCTCTCCGATGAAGTCCTTGAAGTGTTGCAACAGGAGCCAGTCGTACTTCCTGCCTGGGACCCAATGGGCGCCCTGGCATAACTACAGAAATCCAGGTTTTAGCCCCCAACCTCTGGTCTATTTGACTCCGCCCTATTCCTCGGCTGCTTTTACCTCTCCAATATTTCCCCCACACCTCCTTCCAAAACAGCCTGTTCTTCTAGACAAAATAATAAAGATTGTGTTTTCTTTTTTTACCGGACTGCCTTTGTCTTTTGTCTTTTGTCTTTATTTCTTTCAGACAGTGGAGGTTTACACTGTCACACCTTTTTGTTGTTTACTTGTCTTCTAGGATGAATCTGGGCCTGAGCATTTAAAAGGTGGAGTGGGTTTATTGCACCATAAACTCTCTTTTCATTTTGAGACAAGGCAGCGTCACAAACAGGCAGAGGATTTAAGAGTATAACTGCAATCTGAGCTGTGGATATACAGTAGATCAGTGGTTCTCAACAACGAACCCCCAGAATAATCAGGTTGGTGTTCGCGCCCCCCTGCCCAGAGTAAACAGCTGCTTCTACGCCTCTCCCCCTGCGGATTTTGAGTGATTTTTGTGAATGTTCTGATTAATAAATGTAGGCTAAATACGTAATGCTTTGTTTATGATGACAGTTTTGTTTAGTTTGAAGAGCTAGCGCCTTGGTGTTGTCCAACCTGGAAATTATCTCGCGACCCCCCCCCCCCCAGGTTGAGAACTGCAGCAGTATGGAGGTTTTTATTTTTAATATATAATGCACATAGTTGTAATGCACAGAAAACAATCTACAAATGTGTACCATGATCCACAAATATTTCACTATCCACAAACATGTATTGCAAATATGCATAACTTACTCTGTAAACACGTATTTTAATTCCACATAAAATTGTATAGGTTTACATGTAAAGTGCATTTGTGGATCCATTTGTACACATGAAATTATATTTGATGATTATTTGTGGATCATGTTACACATTTGTGGATCGTCTTCTGTGGCTTACAACTATTAAAGTCCAATAAAAACTTCCATACAGTAGGTTATTTACTGACAAATACTCACGGTAGGCGGTCAACACTGCTGTTCCATTCCACTTATACTCCTGTGTGGTGCGGAGTTTAAAAAATTGTTTTTAGATTAGATTCAAGATCAAGTATTTCACTTGGGCCTGCGTCTCTTTCACCTCTTGGACACGAGCAAAACAGCAGTGATTTACTGTTCTTGGAATAACGCTTTTCCAATAACACACAATCTTAACATAACTTCCTCTCTCTGCAAACAACCCACCAGAAAAGCAGCATAGGTGTGCATGTGTACGTGCATGCGTTTACGTATTTTTTCTCCATATTTTCTGCCTGTATCCCCCCTGATTGGGTATCTGAATGTTAAAAGCAGGAAAGGGTCGTACTTCAACAATACTCGCTCATTTCTACACAGAACAGCTACTTTGCCGTGCCAGGTGAAAATCTGAGCACTTCCTGCACAGACTCTGTAATCATTCCTCAGCAACTCTTCCTGCTTTAAAACACTCCTGTCAAGGTAAGGACGACCTCTGACCTCCCAGCAGTTGGTTTGTCAGCTGAGTTATTAATGCTGCGCGGTTGTTAGAAGAGAGAAGTGTCCATTCAGCATCACTGGGACAGGACAGCTTTTATTGTGACAGGAATGTGTGAATTTAAGCGTAATCTAGAGGTTAAGAGGTCTATTTCATTGCAATTTCAATAACTCTTTGTGATATACATCTTTGCTGTCACATTGCACTTTGTTCCGGAGACAAATTAGCATCAGAGTAATCCTAAAAACATGCCCACTGTATTAACTCCTACGCCCTCCCTTCAACCTGCATTTATTTTCTCAACTTCTCCTGCCCTTATTACCTCCTCTGTCCTGTCCTGTGCCTGGCACTCCATTTTCTTTGCCTTTTTCTGCAGTTTACCTCGTCTTTTTTATATCCTCCTCTACTTTCTCCCAGTTTTTCCTCCATCCATCCAAACCCAGAGATTTTTATAAGTGAATTATAGTGACAGTGAAGCAGTTTGGAAAAATGTACTTGCTACAGAAGCTAGATAGATGGTGCTGTGAGATTTCAGTGTTAATTGCCCAACAATTTCTTTCCTAGAAGTCTTCCCTCAGAGGAATGGTATTTTCTTTCTTTATCTGGGTTTGATTTAGAGGAGAGTGCGCTGTAAATCTTAGGTGGTTTCATAATATGTCCAAGAGGAAATGGGAGATTCATTCTTATTATAGTATTTCAACGTAGTCTTTGTGAAGTTATATAAAGCCATTTTGGTCAAAAGGTGTAGATTGATTGATTGGTTTATATTTAAGTTATTAATTGCCATGAAAAGGCTATACAAACAGTTAAATGTTCCCCGTAAACTACTGGTTTTGAATGTTTGATAAAAGAAATTTGAATATGAGTGTTTGCACAAGTGGTGCTAAATAAACAGAGCAGATAAAACAGTATTACAAATAGGAAGTCCTAGCTGCATTTAAATTGTATCTGGTGAGAGATAAAAAAAAAAAGAAGAGATTATTTATCCTGTATTCAGATGATTTGCAGGTTATGTGAGCAAATAGTCCCCAACCTGAACCTCCAGAAGCAATTAATCACCTCAGCTCACCTGGTTGAAACAGAATGAGGAGAAACTATGAACATGTGTTATGGGCCTCAAGGTTAAACTTCGGGAAAAAGTGATTTTTCTTGTTAATACAGAATATTTGAGTGTTTCAAGGTTGAGTAATTCATTGTGACACTTTGTCTCTCCTTCAAAGCTTTTAGTTTTTGTTGTCATTGCAGGCTATCTGTTTTATAAGAGTGTTTCATAAGTCTAAAATGTAATATAAGTAACACAGAATTTATTATTGTATTTATAATGTATTAGCAATTCTTTCTCATGTGTGTTTTTGCCGTCTAGATGACAGTCAGTGGTGAAACGTAATAAAGTACATTTACTCAGGTGTTGTACTCACTACTACATGTAATATATTATACTTTTTACTCTAGTTCTAACTGCTGGTTATTTGTTAAATGCATCCAGATTAATGTAATAATATGATATCTATAATTAAATAGTCACATTAAATTATTACTTTTACTGACTTTACTTTTTACAATTTGCTGCATAAAATAAAAACAAAACTTTTTTCTGAAGTAAGACATTTAATTAATAATTTTAATATTGTTGTATTTTTACTTGTATTTACGAAAAGGATCAAGGTGTGCGTTTATTGGTTGATTATCTTAACTGCAAGACACTCAGCCAATCAGGAGAGAGGAGGCGACACAGCTTCTCAGGTAACCCGCAAATTGCAAGAACTTGCAAAAACTCTCGCGAGAAATCGCTGCCCGACCAATCCTCAATGCCTAACATTAACCATCCCGCGAGAGTTTGGCGATTTGCGTGTTACCTTCAAAGTAATTTAATTAGACGGCTAGTGGATAGTTACTACTGAATGTGGAAGGAGTTTCAACACTCGACACTAAAGATTTCGTGAGGATAAATCCAGGTTTGTATAATATTCTCTCAAACATACAGCACTAAAACTTGTAAACTCGTACGTGTGTGTACAATAAAACTTTGCTGACTTTCTCGACAGTGTTTAATTTAGGGTAGAAGGATTATTTTTTTACCAATGAGGATAGGAATATCGGAGTTAATTTGCTATAACTACTGCTAATGCTAATTCAAAGCGAGCACTTCCTGCTGCTTGTTTTTCGCAGTAAAAGCTTTCAATGGCAAAACTCTGTGGAGACTTTTATTGTGAAGCAAATACAGAAAATGCATTGTGCTTGTCAGGGTATTGTCAGGGCAACAGGTGTGTTCCCTCTCACTTGGTGTGCATCACAAAACCTGATATGTTGTTGCTCATGGCATATGAGTGGCTACTACATAGGCTAATATCTCTGAATAGTTGGCTAAATCTTTGTCCATATTTGGACATGAAAAGTGATTTTTTTGCTTGGCAAAGGTTGGTAACCACTGGTCTATCTGAGTCAGATTTAACTTTACGTGGTATTCCTGAAGGTGTAATCTGTACATTGTATGTTTAAAGAGTATAGGTTTACATTTTTAACAGCCTACATAGCGTTCCTCACATGTTTCTTCTTCTGCAGGCATCCTGTGAAGCTTATTTTGCATATGTTTTCATCATGTATGGGACGCAGAACAAAGCAGGATTGTGAACTTCTGAACCCATCCACCCTGGCTCACAAGACGTCAAAATGACGTCAAAAATGAGTATTATGATAGTTTCCATGTTTGTGTTTGACAGGAGGAATTAGCCCACAGTTGAACCATACAGGATTGTTCATCACACACCTGGTCTCATTATTCTTTTCCATTTTTTCCTCTCTTCTTCCCCTGTGTGTGTGAGTCTGTGTGGATTTGTGTGCGTTGCAATGAGGATTAACCTAGTACTTCAGCTGATGCTGATTGGAATGACGTTCAACACTCACACACAGGCTGGCTTTTAACAAGACCGGACGCTGTATGTGTGTGTTTGGGTGAGACAGAAAGAAAGAGGACACAGTGATTATAATGTAATGTCACCATGACGGTGACTGTGTTGTCTGCCTGTACACAAGCTGCCCTCTATTATATCACTTCAATCTCTCTCCACGTACACACACACATACAATGACGGCTAAGTAGACTGTACTACTGTACCTGAAATGGTGCCTTTTGGCCCAGTATGTTGCAAGTGGCTGTAAATGGGTTAGTTAGCCCACGACACAGACAGGCTGGGACTCATATAATCCACTCTCTCACACTCGCACACTTCATAATGTAAATATTTCACCTTACTGGGTTTCCACATTTTGTAAAATAATTTATGTATCTGCTCCCCTCTTATTTACTCTATGGCCCTCTTATAAATATGCACCAAGGAGTCTTGGATTAGGGGCAGGGATCCTTTTCTAAAGCTCAGCGTGTGTGTGTTTGGGTGAGAGCATGTGTGTGAGTGGGTGCATGCATGCTTGAGTGTGTGTGTTTGCGTCTTAAGCCAGGCAGAGCAGAATACGGCCTGCTGTAAGCCCAGGCATGTGTGATTTGTGTGATTGGGTTTAAACCGCGTTGATAGGCGACGTCTTGGACATGAGATGACCAGACGCTCCTCGGACAACGCAAGCTGTCATGCTAAAAATATCAAGGTAAGACCACACTGCCTTTCTTTTTACAATCCGTAATTTTATTGCCAGCGGGTTCATCGTTTACAATCACTGTTTACTCCAATCAGTTCTCGGTTATAAATTTATATTCACTGCCATCTCTGTAAGATATGTACATATGCAGTGCATGTGTGTAAGCCAGGGACCAGTGACAGAGAGGCTCAGAGAGGGGGAAATGTAAACGCTTGCTGTGTTACTGACCATCCATTGTTGATCTGTCTGTCTATCTCTATCTGTACATTTTGACTTACACTCAAGGAAGAGTTGTGTGTGGTTGTAACTTTTTAAACGCTATTTTCATATTATCTTAAGGTGTTTGAAACACTTCCAGATAATATGAAAATGGGAGCTGACCTGTGAAAGTTTAACAGGTCAGCTCCCACTGTTCACTTGAGTGCAAAAAATGTGGGCATAAAGCCATTTAGTTTTCAAGAAATCCAAAAATAATTAACACAGGCTAAGCCGTAACCCTCAACCACCCATAGGTCATGCTTCTGACAATTTTTGAATGAAACCTCAGTATTGAATTAATTTATTTTCCTCTCGGAAATCTATTGGAGAAAGGAAATACTGACTTCCTATAAAAGGGATGTACTGATTAGACTTTTTCTGTCCTGATACCGATGGCGATATCAGCCGATACCAAGTACCGATCCGATACCAGTGTTTAATTAATAAGCTGTGTTCCTCACTGTTTAGAAGAGACTAGGATCATTCTGTTATGTGTAAGGCAACATCAGACTCCACTTAAAAAAATTTAACAAATAAATACATAGATATAAATTTACTGAATTGTTATTTATTATTAAAATAATAAATTGTGCACCAGCAACTTGGTAAAAATTTGTAAAAAATAACAGGAATTACGATTCCGGTGTAAACCTTATAAATGCAGTAACAAGTTGGTCAAAACTTACACAGGAGTTAAAATTTCAGTATATAATGTATATAGTATATAAACACAGAATTGAATTTAATATATTGGCCCCATTATTTATAGATAGATGGATAGATAGATAGATGTACTTAATTGATCCCAAATTGAGAAATTATTGTGTTACAGCAGCGCCAGGCAATGCACCGGAACAGTGTATAAAATGTACATATCAACACTGGAGAAATACATCCATAGAATACACAATATAAAAAATATTGGAATACACTATAAATATACCCGACTACTAAAAATAGCATAAAAAAAAATCTAAAATATGAATATAGATTAACATACTATATACATAAGCAAAGTGTGCAAGTTACAATGTTTTGTCTTTAGATAAAAAAATATTTGAGGTAATAAATGTTCAAATCTAGATGTGCAAAATTCAACATGTGCAAGATTATTACGGGAGCAAAAATAGAGTGGAATATGGTTGAGACAGAACCTATAAAGCTGGGAGTTCGCTGTGAGACAGAGGTGAAGTGTTGTAGAGGGTTATTGCTTTAGGCAGGAAAGATTTCCTGTTTTGGTCCGTGTGACAGCAAAGCTATCTGTGCTTCCCTATCCTATTAGATCAATGGGGAATATTTACAGTACATAGCCTGTGCCCTAATAATCATTTCTCAAATAATTAATAAGGTGGTAATGTTTGCAGCTAAAGGTGGCCTGGAAAATGTCTTTCCACTACAACTTCTTAGAGATGCTGTGTACAATGTCACTCCCACCTATACAGGTCACATCACGACTGTAAATTAGTTTAGCAAAATGCCCTTGACTTTAGGCTAAGGCCATTAGCATCATGCCAAGTGGATTTCAACATCATCTGGCACCAAAAAGCAATGGCATGATTACTTTTTGGCTCATGGTGTACTGTTTTCATTGTTAGTTTTTCTGCCTGAAGCCATTTTTTGTCATGTTATCTGGCTTATTTTCCAAGAACTGTGATGTCTTGTGTAAGTGGATGCTCCGGCATTTTGATAAACTAGCTTGTCTAAACAAATGTTAAATAGAGAAACCTTTGTTCTGTAATGAACACTGAAAAACATTTGTGTCAGTAGCCTCTGAATTGACTGGCTGACTTATCTACGGTAATGCTTTCTGTACTTGTGGCCCATGGTTGTCCTGCTGAACCTGTAGCATTTGAACCTTTGTCGTCATTATACTCAGATCAGCAACTGCATGTAATCTGTTCTTGGATGCCCTATGGGTTGTATTTATTTTAGTGTCTGTCTCTATAGTGACGTCGGAGGATGCTGGTACATTCAAAGGAGAGTTTATGTCAGTAATTAAAGCTGATCGGCGTTCGCGAGTTTCGTGAGCAGTGATTGATAGCTGCTGTAGAGACTCCTCCGCTCTGATTGGTTGTTTTCCTTCGGTCTGGGAAATCTCACAAATGCCATTAGGAGGACACAGAGGAACATATAGTTATCTTTTTATAAAAATAACTTTTTTTAATCCTATTTGTTCAAAGTTACCGACTTCAGCTTTAAGGTGTAAGTAAGACATGTAATCAAGCCCCTAAGGTGTTTTGGCACCCCATTGTTTTGGTAGGTAGCCTAGTCGTACCACAGTCTAGCAGTCTGTGATAGCGTAGAGTCTCATGTCTATAGTTGCCCTTTTTCTTTCCCTTTATGACATCCAGTGTAACGTTGCTACCACATTATCAAAATTTCTCAGTGGCTAGACAAGTCTTCATGGTGCTTGTGGATGATGTATTCGGCTCAGTGCATCTTCTCTTGGCTCTTACTACTTGTGACTTTACTGGATGATTTGGATTGCAATCTAATCAAAGTAAGCTCAAACACAGAGGAGGTTAGACTAAGACTATATTATAGGATGAGGGAATATGTTATAGTAATGTTATAGGGGAATTGATACTGAAAATTTATGACATTAATCTGAAACAGTGAAGTTCCTGTCTGTAAGATAGATAGCAAGAACAGGACCGAAGGAGTGCAACAAAAACTAATGATAACTAGAAAATGCATTTCCTGCAGAACATGTGTGTGACTTGCATGACAACAACATGGCGTTGTTACTGATGACCACTGTCTGAGAGTCACAGTTGTTTATATTTCAGAGTTGTCTTGGGTGCATGACGGGGCCAACAGACAGATTTTACACAGTCATAGAAGCAAATCGGCCATAATTTAATAATGCCGACATTAACGTTTCCCACATTTCCCAACTTCTTGTCCAACCAGCTGCACAGCAAATGGGAGTAAATCTCTCCTTCAGGCTAGGTTACTGTGCATGTCTTGACAATTTGCCACTTAAAATGTGTTTGCATGTCTACTTATCAGGCTGCCCCTCAATCTGAGACATGGAAAAGCCAAAAGTGTTTTTCTTTTCTCCGGGGAGTCGTTTCCTCTTAAAGCACTACAAGTTCCACTGACTAGTTAAGTGTTGTTTGTGCAGATGTGGCAGCAGTGTCGAGGCTTTCAGAGCAACCTAATGCACTAAACGGTGTTCCCTCCCATGTCTGCATGCACTGTTTATTTTTCAATTAGCCAGGGCTCAAGTTGGCATGATGTAAGGTGGACATGGGAAACCACAGCCCACGCTTGTGGAGCACAGAAAATATACGGAGCAAAACAAGGATTTTATAAATTAGGACTCAATAATTATTTTGTCAGGTTGGTCTCCCTCTCTCTCTGCGCTCCTGCTGTATGTGTGCGTGCATGCCTATAAGAGTACAAAACAAGTGTTAATGAAAGAGAGAGCCAGATTTGCTCTTTGTGTATGAGGGAATATGACAAAAGTGTGAGTGTATGAGTAAGTGAGAGTGCTCCTGTACGTGTGCGTAAAGCTGGGGGCACAACAACCCGACATCACAGAACTAGCGACGACGAAGGCCGCCTGTTGCGTCGCCTCACATCGCCTTTGTTTTGGCCAACAATTTGCCCCCAAACACATCGCCAAGACTACAGGCAACAGCCAGTTAGCACGGACGTTCTGCGCCTGCATGAGAGGAAATAACTCTCCACACCAGCAGGTCGTGGTGGTCTGTATTCGTCATTCAAAAAAGGAAACCGGAAAACCAAGGACGGCGGATATACAAGCCGTTGTTATGATGCCTAAATGAAACAAAGCGGCGTTTGCCGACCATTTTCACACCACTCTCACTCACCACTTAGCTTTATTCCAGATGGCCATGTCGTGAAAATATCTGTGTATCGGAATGATCAGATGAGATGAAGATGGAAAAATGAAAAGAGCCTTCTGTGTGTGTCCTCTTGACTTTAATCGTTGGCTTGCTTTCCTCGTTTCCGTTTCTCTTCTCGTGCACTGATTTGTTTAAGCTGAACAGCCAATCAGAGTGATTTATCTCACCGACGGGCGCCGCCACTGATTCAACATGCTCCAACACGGGCAGACTAGAGCTGACGGTGCGGAACACACCGAAAAAACTAGGCCGGCAGACGCTCACCGACCAAAAATATTACTGCTGAATAATCACTGATTACTGTTTACCTCAAACTATATTTTGCATTTCTGTACTGCAATTTCTTGTTACCTATAGGCTGACATTTGCGCTGATATAGATCTGTGATAAGCTGATATACACCGAACTGGCTAATTTATTGGTTTAACTCTATCTGTTTGTCTATCAGCAAACCTTGAAATAATATTTCAGTTCAGTTTCAAGTTTAAGTTCACATGTTTTGCTCTTGTGATTTTTCACTTGCCACTGTCACAAGTCCAAAACTGTTGAGAAACCCCCCTGAGAGTTGCCAAAGCAGACTCTGATAAGCACATTACTTTTACTCAACCATTCAGCTAAGACTATAGGGTGTTGGTCTGTGTTTAAAATCAGGTAGGTTACACAAGCTGGCATAGAGCCCAAAGCTTTATGAGTTGTTTTAGAGTAAAAGATACACTGGGCAGGCGCCCTTTGGGATCTCTTGGGGATTTCAGAAGCAAATGCTCATGAGCTGATATACCGTTGATGATGGGGAGACTTTCAGATTCCAGCATGAAATATGGTTTAATTACTCATTCAACATTTCATAAAGGACAATTCAGGCTTGCTCTAACTCAACCGTGTGATTGCAAATATAGTTTATGCAACATGGGTTTGCGTGAGAAAGTGTTTGCATCTTTGCGCTTGTGTTTGTCTGGACTTCTGTGCCTGCCTGTGCACATATATATATATACACAGATATATGAAGTGAAGTCAAAATACAACACAGACAGAGAGTTGTGGACTCTTTTTACAAAGTTAATTTAAAGGTATACTATGCAGCATTTTCCTTGCAAAAGTAATCCCTCTCAATCATCACTTGAATGAGTGATCACTAGAAGTGTGTGGTGGTGTCTGCATCTACACTGAAAAAAAAAGTCCTTTGGATTTACTTGATTTTAATGTGGACATCGGTCCCACACCATCAGAATGTGGCCATCTGACATAATTTTCCTCTTCTCCTCAATTAATTATTGCTCATCAAACCAACATATTTCATTCACATTAGACTGTTTAAAAGAATCACGTTGATTCAACACATTATTTTTCAGTTACCGTAATACCAATTTATTGTGTAATGTTAAAGTAATTTCATCATGTCCAGGGTACATGATTTACAACTGTAACTCCAACTTGATTTCTTAATGCTGATATTATTCAAAGGTATTGTGTAACTTTAAAACAATTCCATTATGTTCCTGGTACGCGAGTTAGGTCTGTAAATCTAACTTGATTTGTTAAAGTTAACTCTATCCAAACATATTGTAGATCGGTTCCATGTTCCGGTTAAGTGTGTGCAAATACAAAACCATAAATGTAAAAAAGCTGATTTGCATTGACAAAAAAAGGCAGAGTCAGAGTTCTGTACCAACATTTTTCTATATTGAGCCCTGCATCAACAGCAGTGGATTCAAACACAAAAACATAATGCAAACCACACAACTGTTTGTGGTTTCATCAAACAGTGGATTCACAACAGAAATAATGTAAATTCTGCATAAAGGGCAATGGATTCACAATACATACAATTTTCACAGTGTATCAATAGGAGCATATACTTTACATACTTCAAACGTATCTTCAGAGTGGATTAAGAACAGCAAATACAGTTATAAAGTGTAAACAGTGTAAACTGTTGTCACAGTAGATTTAAAAGTGCAAATACAAAATACTGTCAACTGTAACAAACAGCACATTTTCAAGAGCAAATACAAAACTAGAATAACACTATCTCACAAGTAAAGTAAATATGGCACAAAGTGAATTAGGCAAATTTGCCTCAAAGCTGTTTACTCTGCACAGACACACACACACAAAAATGATTAGATGTCAGACATACATACATTTTAGATTTCAAATTCAGTGGTAAAAGCCTACGTTTCAATTACTGAGTGCAACAGGTATGCAAATTTATAATACAAAAATGTTTGATAAAATACTGTAGGATAGGAAAAAAAGGAGTTAAATTCAATACTTTTAAATACCTTTTTAAAGACAAATTTTATCTACATTTCAGGCTGATTTTTTAGCTAAATCACCTTTTCCCAATTCAAACCATCACTGCAGGTCAGTATAAAGGTCAGTACTGTATATCTGGTCCAGATATATCTGTCAAATGTTGACAAAATAAATTTAAAAAGTTTATGTTTAAATTAAGACCTCACGAATTCATATTTAAGACTTTTTAATGACTTAAGTCAAGTTTATATTGAAATGAAGATCTCGTGAATCATATTTAAGATTTTTTAATGAGTTTTAAGCCCAATACTATACAATTTAATTTCAGACATATAAAAACATGTTTAAGGACCTGCAGACACCCTGGAATAGAGTAGGTTGGAACAGGTATTACATAAAAAAAATATATATATATATATATATATATATATATATATAAAACTTATAACATGCAGGCAGAAAGAAGGTGCTGCACCTTCCTGTTCAAATATAAACAAAAAAGGCAGCTGCACTACCAAATTCAAAACACATGAATTTATCACATCCAAATCAATTGATAGATCTTTGAATACAAGGACTAACACTAAACAACATCTAAATGTGCTTATTATATTATAATTGCTATTTTCCATCTATAACTCCATCTCTTCAATCAACTTTGGAAATATACCTCAAAAAGTCAGAATAATGCAGATTTAGGGCTTTATCAGCAACAAAATAAAATAAATATGACAGCACTTACCACTATAAAGCCTTTGAGTATGTATGCTGTGCAAATAGGATGATGGACCTGTGAAAGAGAATATTTAGAATCAGTGAGGTGAACTCAGTGGATTTCCTCAATTACTTAAAAGACCACAAATATAACAAAAGCACAAAGCAAAGAAGTATTTTCTGAAATATGGCGCAATGTTGGACACAATGACAAACTGAAAATAACTTTAAATCCAGTTTGAGTCCGACTTTAAGAACGTTGCTTCATTCATTTGAACACTTAGCTGATGTATGTGAGGAGAGAGAGAAGAGAAACTGACATGATAAACACAGTTTATACTAAACTGTGGCGCGCGCGCGCACACACACAAGCATATAATCAATAGAGAATCAATCACTTGCCTTTACCGACACACAACTGCATAACCGACCGCCGCTCGTATTTGCCGCCCCCCCCGTCACAGTGTCCGGAGCCCCTCCGGAGCGGAGCGGCTCGGCTCGGGTTGAATCCCCAGGAGAGGCCCGCTGACTGCTCTCCACTGGCTGATAGTACATTAAAGCACCGCTGTCAGCAGCGGGAGCTAACGCTAGCTATTGTTAGTGTTTAGCTAGCTAGCTAAAAAGCTAAAAGATATACACAAACAAGTGGACAGACTGTTGTAATTGATGCGCAGTGTAACGCAACGTTTCGAAAACAACAATCTAGTGGAAATATCGCCTACTTGAACACAAACATAAATAAATATGATGAAATTACTTTTTCAGTAGTTAGGTCTCTGTTGGAGGCAACATGTGGCTGGAGAATCTTCCACAGTTTACGCGGTCAACGCTTCTTCTTCTTCTTCTTGTATTGCTGCCGGTTGGCCTCCAGCTGATTGGTGCGTTACCGCCACCTCCTGCTCTGGAGTGACCAATGACAGTTGGCCTGGCGCCATTTGAATATTTTCCATTTCCGGTGGTGACAAAACTCAATTACATTGATTTCAGTTTTTCAATTCAATGACTTTCAATCGACGCGATAGAAACTTGTATATTCAACATTTTCCATAAACAACTGAAGTCTACATGATTAAACCATGTTTACACAAGGAATATAATTGAATTGTGTTACATATACTAACTCCATTTTTGTAAATTCAAAGACCTGCTATTTCCCTTTTTTTCAGTGTACAGAGACCCTGCCATCTGCCTGTATTGTCTCTTCTCTTATTTTGCTGTGTTCGGGACGTCAACCTTTGGCCAGTGGGTGTGTATCCCCCGGCCAATAACAGCGCTCCAGTGAGATCGGGACTTTCTAAAAATCTATCGACCAGGTTACATCACTGTCTCCGCCTCTATCCTCTGCTCACTGTCTGTGTCATGGGTGTATAAAGTGCTGCAGGTCTGTGTGTGTGTTTGAACGAGGACGAAGGTGAGCAACACACAAACACTCACTCAGAGCAGACTCTCAGAGCAGTTCTAAAATCCAAACTGAACATTCCGGAATGTTTTGGATTTTAGAACGCGTTATGTTACCATTCCGGAATGTTCAGTTCGGATTTTAGAACGCGTTACGTTGCCATACCGGAATGTTCAGTTTCGATTTTAGAATGCGTTATGTTACCATTCTGGAATGTTCAATTTTCATCCGGAACTGTAACGTAACACGTTCTAAATCTGAACTGAACATTCCGTAATTGTAACGTAACACGTTCTAAAATCTGAACTGAACTCTCCAGAATTGTAACGTAACGCGTTTTAAAATCTGAACTGAACATTCCGGAATTGGAATGTAACGCGTTCTAAAAGCCGAACTGAACATTCCGGAATTGTTACGCAACGTGTTCTAAAATCTGAACCGAACATTCCGGAATTGTAACGTAAGGCGTTCTAAATCTGAACTGAACATTCCGGAATTGTAACGTAACGCGTTCTAAAATCCGAACCGAACATTCCGGAATTGGAACCTAACGCGTTCTAAAATCCGAACCGAACATTCCGGAATTGGAACCTAACGCGTTCTAAAATCCGAACCGAACATTCCGGAATTGGAACCTAACGCGTTCTAAAATCCGAACCGAACATTCCGGAATTGGAACCTAACGCGTTCTAAAATCCGAACCGAACATTCCGGAATTGGAACCTAACGCGTTCTAAAATCCGAACCGAACATTCCGGAATTGGAACCTAACGCGTTCTAAAATCCGAACCGAACATTCCGGAATTGGAACCTAACGCGTTCTAAAATCCGAACCGAACATTCCGGAATTGGAACCTAACGCGTTCTAAAATCCGAACCGAACATTCCGGAATTGGAACCTAACGCGTTCTAAAATCCGAACCGAACATTCCGGAATTGGAACCTAACGCGTTCTAAAATCCGAACCGAACATTCCGGAATTGGAACCTAACGCGTTCTAAAATCCGAACCGAACATTCCGGAATTGGAACCTAACGCGTTCTAAAATCCGAACCGAACATTCCGGAATTGGAACCTAACGCGTTCTAAAATCCGAACCGAACATTCCGGAATTGGAACCTAACGCGTTCTAAAATCCGAACCGAACATTCCGGAATTGGAACCTAACGCGTTCTAAAATCCGAACCGAACATTCCGGAATTGGAACCTAACGCGTTCTAAAATCCGAACCGAACATCCATATATCTTGAGGTCAGAGGTCAAGGGACCCCTTTGAAAATGGCCATGACAGTTTTTCCAGCATGTTTGCAGCGTTATTTAGCCTCTTTCACGACAAGCTAATATGACATGGTTGGTACCAATGGATTCCTTAGGTTTTCCAGTTTCATATGATGCCAGTATCTTCACTCTTGCTTTAAAATTACAACCTAAAAATCGCAAGTTGCATTAATGTGTTTGAATTAAAAATTTAGTGGCGACAAATTTGTGTTAACGTGTTATTAGCGTGTTAACTTTGACAGCCCTATTTAAAACTAAATAATAATTTTACAAATTTTTTTCTGTTCAATGTGACAATTTTTAGCAGTTTGATCAGTATATGAAACCCTTTTAAAATTGTATTTAAGCAGGCAAAAATGCTTAAATTGCAACAATAACCTGGGGGAGTATAGTTGCAGAAGTAAGACTGGCTACATGCGGTCCGACCTGGGAGCTGCCCAGCACTACCACAGCCTTGCACTGAGTGTAGTAAGCAAGATGATTCAGGGACTCACACTCTTGAGTCTGACCTTGCAGTAAACCCCTGCAGCAAGCTCAATTTTCTAATGTAATGTGCAGATTATGTTCAGTGGAGAGAGTCTAGCTTTGTAACACATTTTAAACACACAGTAGACAACTTGTAAATTGATCAAAAGAGAGAATTCAGTTGTTAACCTTATTTAAGGCTTTTAACATTATTCAACAAAATAAACTGAATATCTGAATGAATGTATGTACTACTACTGATAGTGTAGAACAGGACTCAGAAATTATGGGAAATAGGGCCTTACTTGCCACCCTTGAGACCCCAAAAACAGGGAGGATTTCAAAACCCCACAAAATTGAATTTCAGAAACTTTGTTTCCTGCATTCTGGTGACTTTTAAAGAATGAAATTTACAAAATAATAAGTACATTGCAATAGAATTTTTATGTTAAATACGCCTACTTTAAATTTAATTTTTTATCCTCAGGAAAGAAAACTGAATGATTCACCCCTCTGGCTGAACTTGTGTGAATCTTTGGCATAAACTAATATTCATCAGTTTTTATTCATTCATTATTTTTTTTGGCCCTGCTTGAGTATTTATCTCTATTGTACTCTCCATTTCTCTCTCTGTCTCTCACTCACTGAAAACTCTTTTCAGACACAACGAGACACCGCGGCACCGCTGCGCTCTGAAACTAGGGCTGGGCAATATGATGATATATATCGTCAAAATGATATAAAAATGTCTATCCTATATATTTTTCTATATTGTTTCTATCGCAAATTAGGCTAGGCTTATATTTATTTATTTTTTCTCTATAATTTCAGTGAAAAATGTTATGTTCATTTTGCACTCAAGTTCTTAAAATGAGAAAATACAATTTTTTACTTTTCATTTGTCAAGTATTTAATTCACACAGGAGTATAGAAAAATAGGCTTTATCATGTGGTTATTTCATATAGACTGATTACTTATTGAATTACATGAAAACATGCTTTAGCGTGATATATATATCTTTATCGATATATGAAATTACATATATCGTGATAGAGGATTTTTGCCATATCGCCCAGCCCTATCTGAAACCTATTATTTCCAATGGCGCCTTTTCACTGTGACAAGCAAAGCCCAACTTTGGGCGCTGCACGCTGTGATGTGCGGTGAGCGCAGCTCAAACCCTGTTGTGTCGCAAGCAGCTTTCCTCCGCCGGGACATGACATTTGGTGTAGCTCTATTGTTGTCTGGGTGGAAACAGTAGGGTTTATACACACTGTACAGTGCCAGAAACAGATTGTGATAATGAAAAGGAAAAAAAGCTGTGAAAATTTGTCAGAAATTGGGAGAAATACAGAAGAATTTTGGCCCTGTGAGGAAACGGGGAGAGGGCAATGAGAAACGGGAGCCTCCCAGGAAAATCGGAAGGTTGGCAATTATGGCTGGTGTAGAGCAGGACTAAAAAAATATTGGCAACAGGGGTCAGAGCAGCAAAAGTCTAATCTCTCCGTAGCAGGTGTGTATGATGACACGAGGAAAGAACTTTAAAAGTAGAGGAGAAAAAATGGGAGGAAGGACCAAAGATTGACGGATGAGAGGAATTTAAAAGCATAATGAGCTAAGGAGAAAAATGGGAAAAGAGGGAGTGTGAGAACTCCAGCAGGGGCTTTATCAGGCAGTGTTTCAATGTGTGTGTGTGTGTGTGTGTGTGTGTGTGTGTGTGTGTGTGTGTGTGTGTGTGTGTGTGTGTGTGTGTGTGTGTGACAGACGGTAGAGCCCAACATTGGCACACAGCTACTCAAGGGTAGGACTTCCCCTGTCTGCATTGTGTATGTGTGCTTTAATGACCATACTGTGTCAGAGCTGCACTACAGTTCATCATTATTATTGCTGTTTGTGTTGTTATTGTATGTATCAAAGCTTCAAAGCGTACATGTCTGTGCTTGCATAATGTTTCTCCAGTATCTTCTGTCTGAGCGCATGCATCCATGCATCCATCTCCGCATATGTCTGCGGCTCTGCGTCTCTTGAACGCGGCATGTGTGTAAGTGTGTGTGTGTTTGCAAGTCGGGAAGGGAGAGAGGGACAACAAGGGAGGGAGAGAGAGAGAGGGAGAGAGGGAGAGAGGGAGAGAGAAGAGAGAGGTTTGAGAGCTCAATGGGCAAACACTGTGTCCTGATGTGCTACTGTAGTGCACGCTGTTTCTCTGGCAAGTTTTTGTAACACCACAGGATTCTTTAAGTTTTGGGTAAGAGTTGCTGAGAATCTTTTAGCCGCCACAGGTTCTACTCGTTCACCATCTCTTAAGGTAATGTATGCATGTAATGGGATGCATGTGGGATAAAACACTATTAGTGTCTTCGCTTTGCTGTTCCTTTTAGCGTATTTACCTCAAAAGTGTCAGTGTGGCGACTAAAGATTTGTCTAAAGTTTAAGTAGAGTTCACTAAGATAAGATTTGCCTCCAAACGTTTTTAATTTGGGTTGTTTTATAATGGATCATTGGTGTTTCCTCACACGTCCTCTTTGCACGTATATCTTAGCTTAAATCTTGATGTTATCATCTTACTCTGCCTTTCTTTATTAAAATCTTCTTAGTGGAACACTAAAAGATAACCGGTAATGACTTTAAAGTTTATACCACAGTATAATTCTGTAGCGTTATAGAGTTTTTGAATAACAGAACATGGAAAAAACAGTTTTCAAACTTTATTTTAATTATGTATATTACTTCTTCATGTATTTTTTTTGAGACAGTTGTTAAGTCTGTGCACATGCAGGACAGACTTACTATTATCATCAAGCCGTTTCCCATTGTTTGTTTTTCTTGACCTTCTATTGTGAAGCAGTTTGACAGCTGATTGAATGAACTATTCACTTTATCCTCATGTTTCTTGTTTCGCTACCTTTCAAGTAGAATTTGTCAGATTTCCGTTAAGTTTAAGCTCTTAAAGCATCTTAAACAGGTCTTGTCAGACCAGGAGGAGCGTACGGTACTTTTGTCTTGAGGATTCAGATGGAAATGAAGTCATTGTTGTAATGAAGAACTCTCTTTCATCAGGAAATAGAAGTGTGGTTTGTATGAGAAAAATGTTTGTGTTGAATGGAAGGTTAGCCAGTGTTTCTTTTCTTCCTCAGCGTCCAGGTACATGACAGGATCTTGGTTGCGTGGTAGTCAGATATTAGTGCGTGGAGTGAATGTCGTGCCGTGTAACAGTGCTGGACACTCGTTCTTAATTAAGATAATGTAAATTGAGTCTTCCTACATTCTGGCGTTCATTACTAATTGAGCTAACACTATAAACAATCTAATCCACTTGCTAATGGCTCGCTCAGTTTGACCCATTACTCATGTGATAGCATTTTGGATTGATGTGTGAATGTTCTGCTGAAAATTGAATGGCCATACTGTACTGTATTTGTTGTCAAAAATATATTTTTATCCATAAATAGCAGCCTTTCTCTTTGACAAGTTTAAAGTGTTTTACGAAGCAGCTGTAGAACAATTATATGACTGGTATTAAGTTTAAAGCACACTTCATATTTTGCACAAAATGGGTGAAAACTACATATTCACATAAAATATAACTTGATGCACTGATCTGGACAATGTGTTTCAATTATATTTATCAAGTAGAATTAGTTATAGAAATAAAGTTAAATGTACTGCATTCATCTTACACTATTTAAAGATATGTGAAATTCTGTCATCTAAAATACCTAAAGTATAAAGTGCAGTTGAAGTAGCATCTAAGTCTAACTGTA
This sequence comes from Sebastolobus alascanus, assembly GCA_916701645.2. NCBI lineage: Eukaryota > Metazoa > Chordata > Actinopteri > Perciformes > Sebastidae > Sebastolobus > Sebastolobus alascanus. The sequence continues at coordinate 6,026,269 of CAKAOJ020000068.1, forward strand.
CTCATACACATTGAATATAAGCTAGTTTTTAAGGCATGATTTAACATAATAAATTTAGATTTATTTTTTTGAATCTGTTTGCTCAGTGCATGTCACAGACACCCCAAAAAATGAGGGCAATCCTGTTGAGCAAATAACTTTATCCATGCTTTAATGGTTTTATATTGCTTTTTGTAACAATAAAAAATAGAGCTTCTTTATCCGCTTGTGTCAATATATCTACTTTCTGTCTTGTATTATACGGCTTCGATCAGATTAGCATCAAAACAGGTTATGCAACTGAGAGAGAGCGTGAAATGAGAAACGTGAGGAAAAGCCAAGAAAATCTGCATGTCCCAGCACAATCCTCAATTTGTACCATTCTTTTTTAGGACATTCAAATGTATTTCATATCTCTTATTATGTCTGTTTTACCCACATAAACATTGTGCCTTTAATTTACAATAAAACTCTAGGTAAAACATCAGTTCAGTTGTCCCTCGAGGGGAAATTTGGTTCACAGTAGAGGCCAAGAACACAAACATACAAGAGGACATGTAAAAACAGACCTGATACTGTATTTCACTGTCATAGTTCAGGCGCTTATGTCATGTAGAAAGACAGAAAGTCTCATTTTATATATTCTATATCATAGGTTCACTCTCAAATGCTGAATAACTCTTCTCCTGTGACTTATCTGTGGATTTTCCCTCTGTGTGTTGCAGTTTGCCCCATCACTGAGTGTCTCCGAGGACGAGCAGCTTGTGGAGAAGATCCAAGATTCTTGTAACTTTTCGGCCGGCCACATCCTGTTCTAACACATCTCTCCTCTCGTATACCCTCCTCTGTCTGCTCTTATTCCTTCTTGCTCAACAGACTCTTACACATCTCAGTCCTCTCCCACATAAACGCACCTCCCCTCATTCTGGCCCCATTCTCTTTTTTTTTTTTTTAGCTCTGCTCCGCTGTTCCCCGTCCCCTTTACCTGTCCAAGAAGGACAAATCCGTTTTGGGCCAAAATCGTTGCTACACCGCCCCTGCTCCCTTCCCTCACTCCCCTAACCCCTCTGTTCCCCTAATGGGCGCCATATCAGACAACAGTGCCACATTCCCTTCATCGTCACTGAGAACCTCTCTCCACCCCTAACCGCCTCGCCAACACCAACATCAACACGACCCAATGGAGACAAAAGATATGATGCTGACGAGCATGTTGACAATGGACAAAGGAGAGAATGAGGGAGAGAGGGAGAAAGGGAGAGAGGAGGTGGGGGACGAAGAGGAGGAGACACAGCAGGAAAATGGTAGACTGATGCTGGCTGATGGTCTTGCAGAGAGAGGACCCAAGAGCCTGACCTCTGGCTCTGGACAGCAGGTGTCCAATGGCTTCACCACCTCCACCCCTCAAAGCCCCAGGGAGGGACCAGGGACAGCAGCATGCTCTGGAGGTACAGCCTCTGGGCCTGGGGGAGGCACCGGGTCCTCAGTGCCGCTGGGAGGCCTCAGGACTCTGGTGGTCCAACAAACCAGCTTGGACAGGCCCAGAGAGACCTGGAGCAAGAAGATGGACTTCTTGCTCTCTGTGATCGGCTACGCTGTGGACCTGGGAAATGTCTGGCGCTTCCCTTACATCTGCTACCAAAACGGAGGAGGTGAGGAGGCAAAAGATGTTTGAAAGTGGAGGAGGATGATAGGGAGTGGGGTGGAGATCAGCGTACAGGAGATCCCGTGCTATAATAAACAGTATTTCAAGGATTAGAAAAGGATTTACAATGTATGTAGCAGCTGAAGTAAGTCAGTTTACTGCCCTGTAACTTTTTCCATCATTAAAGATGGAGGTAGATGGAGACTATCTCTGGTGCATCAACATTTCTGCAAAACAAACGGCTAAATATGAAAGGGTGTAGACCTACTGTAAAAGGAATGCTGCAGTTAACATGTTTATGAATAGCATTTGATTCAGCTCATTTCTTGCACAATCTAACACAGTCTGTGTGGTCTGTATGGGCGGAAATATGTGTCACTAGAAACTGAATTAAAATATGTATTTGTATTGGTTAACTTGAATAATTGCATTGAAAACTGAATCCGAATCACATAATTTGAAATTGCATTTATTAGTTTGGAACTGAATTCAAATAAACTTGAAACTGAATGTAATATTGTAAATGTAAATTGTATTCAGTTGCTCAGAAAGTGTATTTGATCCTCATCGAAAAATTCAACTCTCTATATACTTCCACAATCAGTTCTCACCAATTCAAATTCCGTTTACTGAGACACACATCCGGTTGTTGAGGAAGAGCAATCAATGATCAAGGTGAGGATCAAGTACTGTTTAAGAGCATTCAATTTCAATATTACATTCAGTTTCAAGCTTATTGGAATTTAGTTCCCAGTTTACAATGTAATTATTTAAGTTAAACAATTAAAATTAAAATTATGTGATTCCAATTCAGTTTTTCTAATACAAGTATTCAAGTTGAGAAATTCAAATATAAATGATTCAAATTCTGTTTCTAGTGACACATATCTCTGTCCATATGGTCCGCTTGTGCTCTGTTACTACACAGTCCTCACCTAGCGGCAAACAGGGCCTCCCTTTCCACGTTTATTGAATTTGCAATAATAAAATCTTTGCAATTTCCTGTGTTCTGTGTGTGTCTCACGGAGCGAGGTAGAGATGGGGACTGGGAGACACTTGATAGAGGCAACAGTATTAATTGTGGTTTTTATGAGAACGCCTTCAGTCTCTTTCTCCTTGCTTAATAACCTGTCTCCCAGGCAGCTGCTCAATCAACCCTTATCTTTGCTTTCGTGTCACAAAAGACACACACCGTCTCGCCCACATACACAAATGCACACATGCACATAAAAACAAGTTGATAATCAGATAGAAAGAAAGAAAGAAAGAAAGAAAGACAGAGAGAGATGTGTTATCAAACTGCACGTTAGGTTGGAGAGTTCAAAGATCTGGCTGCCGTCCTGCTGCTTCTCAGTGTTTGGCCTTTAATTCTCTCTCCATCACTTTATACTTTCCTTTCTTAGCAGCCAACATTGCAGTCGTTTGTCATTGTAGAATTTAAACAAAATGACCCTCTTACTGTGTGTTTCCACATATCAAATGGAGAGTCATATGAAACTGGGCAAGCATACACTGTTGTTTTTGAATGGACTAGTGTTATGTAAATGATAGGGTACTTAACAATATTTAATGAGTTTTACAGAGTGCTTTTTAATGCTCTTGGTTCTTGTTGATATGGAGTTATTGAGAGGACTACTGAGATTACAGATGGAGCGTGAACGAGTAGCATTTCTCAGGAGTGTGATTGACTTTTTACTGTTCGTCCATAACTTATTCCCCTCTCACTGTTTTCCTCCTCCACATCAATCCCCATATTTTTGTTTCCAACCGTTAATCTCCCTCTCTCAACCCCCAAATGTCCTCCGTCCTCGTGTCTCTGCCCAGGTGCCTTTTTGCTGCCCTACCTGTTGATGGCGGTGTTTGGAGGCGTCCCTCTCTTCTACATGGAGCTGGCTCTCGGCCAGTTCCACCGCAGCGGCTGCATCTCCATCTGGAAGCACATCTGCCCCATCTTCAAAGGTAACAGAAAACACAACAGATGGAGAAATGAGTTAATAGCAAAAGCTTGGATTAAAAAGGCAAGAAGAGAACATGAGCTTACTAACAGGAAAATTGGCAGTAGGAGAACAAAAAAAGACGGAGAAGGACAGCGTCAAGCCGTCAGAGCCTGAGAGACAGCTCATTTAACCTCTTAGTCCCCCTCAGCACAGTTCCCTTGAAGAGCATCCCTGGCGTCTTGTACATCTAATGAGATATACTGACTCTCTGTTATGGAAATGTCACATTTCCATGGCAAATGCCAGATGCTCATAAATGTGACAGTATATTGGTTGTTGTTGTTTGGAAATGTCACCCACTTACCCAGTGGCAACTTGAATTAGCTTGAAAACACCAGTGATGTCTCTTCAAGGAGTGACTGACTGGTGCCACATACTACACAAAATATATTTTTTAATAAAACATAGATGGGAAGTTTATCCCTTTAATGTTCTGCGCGACATTCTGAGTCAAACAGTTAAGTTGTCCTTTTATGGTAAAGGTAGTAAAGCTAATAATGTAATTAAAAAAGACTATTTGCTACAAAATAAAAAAAAACATTTGATCTTTCATTGTTGTTAATATGATAAATTTAATGTTATTCCATTATATGTGTGCTGAAACAATTTAGTAAGTATGTAGGTTGAATTGTCCTTTGCTGGTAAAAGTACTGATTTTACAAAAATACATTTTTCAATTTTTATGAAATAAAAACAACTTAGGAACATTCACTGTTGCTAATATCATTTTTTATTATCATATAAGTAATGTTATTAAGAATAAAAAAATGAAAAAAATTATTATGATTGTGAATTAATCATCTTAAAAATTTTGGCGGGCCCAAAATGAATGTTTTGTTTATCTCTGTGGAAGATATCTGACATTTGGTTCTTCTAATAAGGCTTGTGAGCCAATAGTAAAATGACGTTGGTGTCACGTGGTATCTCTGGGTCATCAGTTAGTGTTAAAAAAAATGGATAAATGGCTGAGATTGACGGTAAGTGCCTGGCAACGACTTGTTGTGATGTGAATGCAATGGAACGGGGGAAAATGTGACATCAATGGCTGAATGTTATCAATGTTGTCAGTAGCTCCCTTCAGAGGGTTATGATTAAGGTAGCTCACGTTTTCATTTTTTTTAACTCTTTTATTTTTGTGCTAACGATATTTTTTTCCACCCATCCAGGGATCGGCTTTGCCATTTGCATCATAGCCCTCTACATAGCCTTCTACTACAACACCATCATGGCCTGGGCGTTGTACTATCTAATATCATCATTTCGTCCCACCCTGCCCTGGACCACCTGCACCAACAGCTGGAACACACCCAACTGCAACCTTTACATGTCCACCGACCACAACGTGTCGTGGTCCAACTCCTCCACCTCCCCCGCCGAGGAGTTCTATACGTAAGTGCATGTAAGTCGGATGTATAGGCGTAGGGGGAGAGCTACACAGGAGGGAGACGTCAAGTGAAGGAGGGAGGATGACTTCCAGAGAGTGATTACAGGGTTGGTTCTGGTGTTTAAGTGCCCCGGACAGATTTACCACCATCCCTCTCTCCAAAATCCACTTGGATCACTGGTTGTGAAGACAGAGCAGGAAGAAGTTATCAGAATTTCATAATAAAAATCACAGGAGTAACATACTACGTGAAGAACAAAATATGACCTATCCTCACACGTAATATTTACTGAGACAGTCAAGTAAAGATACACACAATATTCAAAGCTGAAATTAGGTATAATTCAATCAGGAAAGACAGCACAAGTTAGCGAGGATGCAGAAGCTTTATTTGATAGACTTTGGTGTTGACTCTGTCGATTAGATTTATGGGGTTAGAGTTCTATAAATAGCAGTCGGTTGGAGCTCCTAGTGATTCAGACTGGGCCTCGAGGAGCGAAGCTTAGAAGCTGCATAGACTCAAATGACCGCAGAGATAAAACAGATACGGGGGTTTAAATATTCTTCAACTAAGATGATGCCCAGTGAAATCATTGGGAAATAATTGAGGTGAAGCCTCATTGTGACTGATTATTTATATTATTCTAAGTTTTAATCAATCTTTGGCCTGCTGCTCAGTCAAGCTGGGTATTTTTTACTGAAACGTAAAACCTGAGTCGTGTCTTTCTTATTCTTCTTGACTGCTTTGGCACTCTGCAGTCTACTGGCTCGGTCTTATCAGCCGCTCACTCGACCGTGTCTGTGTCTGTCCACTGAGACAGATTCAGGGTTTATCCGTAGTTGACTTTTCCCAATACAGGTTTTAACGCAACAAATTCCGCAACTCAGTCTGGCGCCAGAATTTCCTGTTTTCAACATAAATCACGTGTTTTATCGTCCGAGCTCTGTATGCTTAACCTGTGACCAGATGTTAACCTCGCTGTTCATTTCAGCCGCCTTCTTTTTTTGCCCTGTAATGCTTTTTTTCACTGTGGCTTATGTAAACTGCTATAAAGTCAGTCAAGGCGGTCTCTTTCCTTAGGTGAACTTTCATTGCTGTTCATTTAATCTGTATGTATCACGTTTGTGTGTATATTTGTCAGGGCTACTGTATATCATTCTTGTATTGTACAAACAGTTCATACCCCTATATTTTTCCCTTCCTGCCCTCCCCATACCTTTATTTTTCTCCTCTTCTTTGTACCTTTCCTTACCTTCTGATGTTTTTTTATTTCATATCTCCTTCCTTCCATGCGCTATCCTTTTCCTCTGCTTTCCACATCTCCCAAACATCCTGTCTATCCACCCTATCTTTATATTCTCACTTTGTCTTATCTTCTCTGTCACTTCTTATTATTCTCCACATTCTTCTCCTGTCCTTCTTCCTTCCCTTACTCTCTTCCACTTTTCCTTGCCATCTCCTCTCATGTCATCTCCCTATATGCGATTGCCTCGTCTCCCTCTTCGCACCCCCTTCAACCTCACCTCTTAATCCCAACATCCCTCCTGCCTCGTGTCCTCCCTCCAGTCGCCAGGTGTTGCAGGTCCACCGCTCCCCAGGTCTGCACCAGCTGGGCGCTGTCAGCTGGCAGCTGGCCCTCTGCCTGCTCTTCATCTTCATCATCGTCTACTTCACCATCTGGAAAGGAGTCAAGACGTCTGGAAAGGTAACCGGAGGGGCGCCTGCATGGCTAATGGGGGTGTCAGTTAGAGTGAATGGATGGATAGATTGATGGAGTCAGAGAGGCAGAGAAAAAGATGGTTGCTCTGCTGTCATCTGTTCACCCTCAGGATCATTCATCATCATGGGTAGAAAAGTTGGTCAGAAAGGGATTATTGAGTATGACTGGATATCAGCTGCAATGACTGACTAGACATAAGAGTCTATCAACAGATTAGTTTTTCCTCTTTCCTGCATTAGGTAGTTTGGGTGACTGCTACTTTTCCCTACCTGGTCCTCCTGGTGCTGCTCGTCCGTGGGGCCACTCTGCCAGGGGCCTGGAGGGGCGTGATCTTCTATCTCAAACCTGATTGGCAGAAACTGCTAAGCACTACAGTAAGTCAGTTGGTGCAATCTAGCAAGGCTATGTTTGATCTCTCATATACAAACTCTTGTCTTAACATACATCGTTCAACCTCTCCCTAAGGTGTGGATTGATGCAGCAGCTCAGATCTTCTTCTCGCTGGGTCCGGGGTTCGGCGTGCTCCTTGCCTTCGCCAGCTACAACCCGTTTCACAACAACTGCTACAAGTGAGAACTTTTCTTGAACACATTTCATTATATATTTCACACTACAATGAAATATACCTGCTTAACAAGTCAAATGTTACTTCCACCTTCCCAAAACCACAGTTCTGCAGAAATCCTTTAAATCTTTTAGTAGAATTATCAGAACTTTTATATATATATATATATATATATAGAAATATCTGTGTCAATATCCAGCTATACAGGTGGAACAATAATCTGCCTATATAACAACGGTTCCAGTAGAACCAAGTCTAACAAGTCTAAATACTTTGCAGAGTCTCCAAGATTGAAGGGTAACTTTCGTATCTTTTAACTTGGACCCTATTTCCCCATGATTTTGTGAATTTTCTGAAATGGGTCCAGTATTGAGGGAGAACGCTGTAGACGGCAGCTGCTCACGGGCTGCTATATGGCGTTACTGGGGCAAGCTGGAACCGTCATTTACGTCCACTAAAAGTGCTTGGTTTTGCCATGACAGGCTCTGATTGTTATTCTAAGTGTCTGACATTATTGACAAAGTCTCGCTCAAGAAGAACTCTAGTTCTGAAATCTGGCGAGGTGACGTGTTGCTGGAAGACAACGGTGGAATAGTGGAATGCATCCATGGTGGAAACACTGCAAGAGCCAGCCGGGCAGAGTTTGTTGTGTTGGACTACAGAAAGCGTAGCTTAGTGTTATCTAAAAGATTTTCAATGTCATGGCTGAATATTTAGATGATTTCGACAATGTGGATGAGGTCTTTCAATTCGATGGCCGCCCGTATTTATTTGAGCCGGAGTATACGGATATTCAGATTTCACAACCAGACTCCTCCTTGAGCGGGACTTGGACACAATAACAAGCAGTACAGATCAAGAGAACGGTAAGAGAAACGTATTATTTCTCTGTAGGGTTCTTTCCATGATGTTGTCAGAAACTTAATAACAATCTGAGGCTGTCAGCGGCAAAAAAAAGCACTTTTAGTGGACGTAACGTTACACTGATGCTGCTCACTTGCCCTCGCAGCTGTTACGCGGCTGCCGGTTACAGCGTTCTCCCTCAATACTGGACCAATTTCAGAAATTGTTGTCCCCATTAGTCACTTAGACACAAAAGCATGAGAAAATAAGGTCCAGAGGCCTGTACTACGAAGCAGGATTTGGCGTTATCGAAGTAACTTCAGGGTTAACCCTGGGTTTTCCGTCCTACGAAGGCGGATCACTTCTTACCGGGGTAGATCTCCATGGTAACTTACGCTGAACGGCTAACCTGCTCCGGAGCAGGTTATGTTCCTGATAAGAGATCAACTCGAAGAAAAACACCGTCTACTGACCAATCAGAGCTCAGTGTGCAGATCGTATGGTAATATTACACAAATACGAAGAAGTTTAAGTCATAAACCAGGCTAAAAACAACACAGTTTAAACTGACAAATGCAGGAAGGACAGATTGATTTATAATGCGGGTGTTTACTGCTTTGAATTATATTTTTATATTTATTTTTTTACTTGCTCTTGAGTCCGTTTCACACCGCAGGAGACGGGGACGCACCTGACAGAAGGTTTAAATAGTTATACACGCCGTTTGTTTAATAATGGGTATAATAACGTGTAACCGTCCATCCAGCCATCAATATAATTTCTTATTGCTATTTATAACCCGACGACTTTATCCGACTTTTGAGTGTTCCGTTAAATTAATAAGTCTGTTAATCTACGCATTCACACATCGGGAGTTTTTTCTTCTGCCAGCTGTCCTTCCTGCATTTAGCAGCTTGAACTGTGTTACTTTTAGTCTGGATTAAGTGTTTAACTTCTTCGTATTTGTCTAATATAGTTTACTCTTCCTTTGTAAAATGTGCCGCTCTGTCTGTCTGTCTGCTGACAGTAGACTTGTCCATGTTAGTGATTGGTGAAATGCTGCAAACACCGCCCCGTTCACGTGAACGCGCTCACAACCAGATAGAGAAACCCTGGGTTGACTTACCGAGTTGATAACCACCTTCGTAGGACAGTTTAGCTGGAACTCGTTTGTTAGGGTTGGTTAAGCCAGATAACGAGAAGATACCCTGGGTATGTTGAACTCGCTTCGTAGTACGGGCCTCTGGTTGAAAATGACTGAACTTACCCTTTAATATTACCAACAGACGTTCTCCCTAACTCTGTCGTCTTCTTGCCACCCAAACTTCTCCTTTCTCCATCTCAGAGATGCTTTGATCACCAGCTCTGTGAACTGTCTGACCAGCTTTCTGTCCGGTTTCGTCATCTTTACCGTTCTGGGCTACATGGCTGAGATGAGGAAGCAGGATGTGGATGTTGTGGCCAAGGATGCTGGTAGAAAAACAACGAACCAACATAATCCTAAATACATAATTCTTTATTCAGTCTTACATCACTGGAAACAAAACTATGCATTCTAGTCCCAACTCTTTTAACCTGCCTCTCTTTCTCCTCTCCAGGTCCCAGTCTGCTGTTCATCATTTATGCCGAAGCCATAGCAAATATGCCTGCTGCTACTTTCTTTTCCATCATTTTCTTCCTCATGATCATTATGCTGGGTCTGGATAGCACGGTTAGTTTGTTCATTACTCATTTCAAAAAGTTAAGACACCCAAGTCAATGTTCTGTTTGCTAAATCCTCACGTGTTCCTCTCTCCTTGTTGTTATCTACCTGGTGCTTTGTTGCCCAGTGCCGGCTCTTGTGTGCCCTCTCAAACCTAGAAACAGTTTTCATATTTGCCTTTTCATATAAGCAAATGTTTTGTTGTTTGACTTGTATGTGCCTGTTTTATTTGTCCTCGCTGTTCCATTTTGGATAACAGTCCGCGAAAACAATGTGATAGGACTTTCATATCACTGTTGTGTGGCGATCTTGTCTCCATAAGCCTGTGTTTATCTGCTCTGAGGCAGCCAGCTGGAGAGACCCGCAAGGCTGTTATCATATACTGATAATCAGTGTGGAATCAGCATCGCGGTTGCTATGCTCCTCGATTTTATGACTGAGGATATTACTGCAAAACGCGTCGCTGTACTTGGATCGGCTTAACTTTTGTCTCTTCATTTTTTTTTTGTCATTGTGCGAAGGATGGGATACACAAGGGATCTTTGGATGTTTTTCATCAGTGTACTGTGGATTGTCAAAAGAGTGTCATACTACTGATGGATTGATTAGATCAAACAGCTTCTTAAAGCTCCTAGCCTAGGGTGCATGTACAGTATGTCTCCTAGATAATTTTTCTTCATCTTTTGCCTCCTCTTTTTCATTCTGAGTTCTTCTCCTCTTATTTCCGTCTCCCTCACCTCCTCGGTGTGCTCCTCTCTCCAGTTTGCAGGGTTGGAGGGGGTTATCACAGCCATGCTAGATGAGTTCCCTCACCTCCTGGCTAAGAGACGAGAGTGGTTTGTCTTCGGCCTGGTGTGCATCTGCTACCTTGGGGCTCTCTCCACACTCACATATGTAAGTTAAATAACCACATTATACCCAGGTTGCTATCAAAACGGCACTTATAAAAAAAACATCATGCAAAATCAATTTAGATTTGAAAATACCTCTAATACCACAGATAAAACTATAATTTATCCCACTTGACTGTCCCCAATTAAATAGATGTACTGTGATATCTGCCAATAATAAGAAACATTAATTCAAGACATATTTAATTCCCATAAATTTTCACATCCTCAATTTCCATTCAAATATGTTATAGACCAATAAAGTAGCTCATATTGATCAAAGTGTCTTAAATGTTTCTGCTTTATTTTAAGTAATGTGATGAACCGCAGTTAACAATTAGCTGAAATCAGATTAGAGCAGTCTCTGAGCAGTACTCCATTAATCTCCTTATTGTCTTGGGTGATTTCACACCTAAACTGTTTGGTTCAGTTAAAAAAAACTCAGGTCCTTTTGTCCAGTTAGTACGGTTTTGTTTGGGCTGGTATGAAAGCTGTCAATCGAACCCTGGGTCAGACCAAAAAACTGGTTCCAAGCGGACTCTGGTGCACTTTGTTTGTTTAGTGAAAGCAAACAAACCAACCGCAGGATTTTATGGTAACAGATATGTGATTTTAACATGGTCCTGATGATGCAGGATGACAATCGCCAAAACAGTCCAATCAACGAGCTACCTGTCAATCTGTATAACTTTATGTTTATTCCTCTGGTTCATTCATACAATGTAGAAGTTTTTCCATTGGTCCGCACCAAATGAACCAAACTATTTGTGAAAGCACCCTTAGACTTTTCAGATGAAACCTCTTGCATAAAAGTAATTTGTGAATAGCTTTACAGAAATTTCTCTCCTCTCTCTCTCTCGTCTTGTCTGTCAGGGAGGAGCGTTTGTGGTGAAGCTGTTTGAGGAGTACGCTACCGGCCCTGCAGTCATCACTGTGGTTCTGCTTGAAGTCATCGCCGTTTCCTGGTTCTACGGCAAGTTTGAGTGATGTTGATTGTGATGATGATGGTGATGCTTTGTGACCTTATTGTGAATGACAGCAAAAGTTGGTTGGAATGGGTGAAACATCACTGTATTATTGTTTGCTTTTGAGCAAGGATTGGGAACTTGTGGTGCTGATTTCCTCTGTGTCTGTGTAGTTTCAGACACATGAGAGAGAAGAGATAAAGATGCGCTCCTGATATTTGGGACTTTGTAGTGATTGTGTGTGTGTGTGTGTGTTCCAGGTACCAACCGTTTCTGCAATGACATCCAGCTCATGCTTGGATTCTACCCGGGTTGTTTCTGGAGGATCTGCTGGGTGGCCATCTGCCCCTGCTTTCTGCTGGTGAGGCTTGTGGACAGTATTTACAGATACAGTATTCATATTTATCCTGAAGTTCGATCCTTGTTGTATCTGACCTCTGCTTTTGTTCCCATTCCTGTGTGCAGTTCATCATAATCAGTTTCCTGGCCTTCCCTCCGGAGGTCAGGTTGTTCAACTACCACTACCCGCCATGGACCACTGTCCTGGGCTACTGCATCGGGGTGTCTTCATTCATCTGTGTGCCTCTTTATATGATCTACCACTTGCTCAGTGCCAAGGGAACATTCAAACAGGTACAGCATGTCCTTTCTTTTGTCAAGTCTATCTTCTACATGTTTCCCTCGCTCTCCCCACATGTCCTTCTCCTTCTGACCTTTATCCCTGCCTGACCTTTGTTTTCTACCTGACTCCTCTCCAACAACAAGGATTGCCTCTGTTGCTTTCCTCTCCATGCACCGTGAGGATGTACCCTCTGCTGTGAACACATCAAAGGATCAAAGGAGCACGGAGGAGGCACAGGCCAGAGATTAAAGCCAAGCCAAAGCCAACTTTCAGGCTTCTTAGATGTTATACACACATGCATACACGTAGGGCAAATCAGCATCATTGATACTGAAACTACTCTTCAAAACTTATTCAAGAGACAGGTTTTAGACATCTGCATGTTATATTTTGTTAACCTTGCACTGCAGCTGGATTCTACGGATGTCACGAGATCATGCAAGAATCGGGGGATCAAATGTCACAGGAAAATCCATCTTGTCAGGCTCCAAGTAATGCGTTTGTGTCCAGCTAGCCAGACAACGGACCAATCAGCGTCCTGTGAGGAGCTACTGCAGCTATGGGCATGGCTTAAGTGTGTGTGAGACCCGGTGAGACCATAGTGTTAGAGGACACAGAGAGGCGACTGTTCGTTCTAAACAACAATGGCGGCTCCTGAAGAGGTTAGCTTCTCAGATGGTTCTGTGAAACAAACCATCTGACAGGGTCAGGTTAATATTTTGTTGCTCTTTTAGACATGGATCTTTAATTCTTGCTCCTATGGGGCGCTACCTAAAGTTTTCTGGTGTGTATTTGCTCTTTGTAGTATATTTTGAGCTTGTAACTTACATAATAAATACAAAATATCTTCATCATAATCATCATTATTATTATGTTGAAATACACTTTGTTAGAGTTGACAGAAGGTAGGAGGATATCAAAGAGGCTGGTAGACAGACGTCTTTGGCTGTTGCCCAGTATTGACACTGTTGCCAGGGCACACAATGGCACCGACGCACACTGTCAACACGCGGGAGTCGTGTTTTTGTGTGCATGTGAGTGTGAAAGAGCACCGTGTCAGTGTAGCTCATGGAGAGAGATGAGGCCAAGCGAGGTCAAAATGTCCGAGTATCTCTCTGTCGCAAAACTGGGGTTTTGTGTTTGTCATCTGTTCCCTGTCCTGTAAACTCACTTTAGGTGTGCTCTTCCCGATTCTGTAATGTTTTTTTTATCATGTGTCAGGTGTGTTAGAGATTATAACCAAAAGGATTAGTCGATCAACAAAAAAATAATCTGCAACAATTTTGATAATCGGACAATCGTTGAAGTGATGCTTTTAAGCAACAATGCCAAATGTTAATTGGTTCCAGCTTCTAAAATGTAAATATTTGCTGGTTTCCTAATGCCGGGTTGAGAGTGACTACATGCCGTCTGACTAGTAGTCTGATTGAATATCTTTGGGTTTGGTTGGACAAAAGGTGCTAAATGCGAGATTGAAAGCCTTACTATTGCCTCCGCACGGCTCTCAAAATGGCGACAGCTGAGCTGGCGGGTCGTAGCTAACGGTGCTAACAGCGCTAACAGTGAAAACAAAGGCAACACTGCTGACAAAGATAAGTGTTAAGACCCATACACACCAAACCGACATTGAAGAACTAGCAGCGACGAAGGCCGACTGTTATGTCGCCTGTGTCTTGGCCAAAAAGCTGTACTGGCACACACCAAAAAGACTACAGCCAAACGGCCGACTACCACGTGCGTTCTGCACCTGCGTGAGATGAAATATCTCATCAATACGACAGACGCTGACTGATGGTCCCAAACTGGCCGACTGCTGACATTGTTGTGTCAGGGCCTTTAACCTGGCGGGGAACCGGAGGGTGGGTGCTCTGTTCTGCGACACTGCCGTTGGTCGGGACGCCGTTATCAGCTGTAACCGCCGTATGAGAGCAGTGCAGAGCGGTGGCTGTGAGCTAGTCCATGGGGCACGCTCACATGCACGAACTAGCGGAAGTCCAAACTGAAGCAGTTGTTGATTACTCAAGAGTAGTGAGGAGTCAGCAGTTAATGATGGTATAAAACAGTCAATAAAATATGCTTTTCAAACAGTTTGAATCACTGCAACCATGAGAGGTCCTTGAGCATGCAGTCATAAATGAGCACAACAAATATTAGGCTGATGGGTCCAGTAGTGTGTGAGATTAGCCGTGGACAGACGGACACAAGCACACAATCACAAACATAACCCAAAACATAATCTCCTCAGGTTTACGCCTGGCGGAGATAACAATGCATACTGTACAAATACGGTACAGGTTAAGTACTCCGGTCTATATCAATCCTTGGATATTTTATTTACAGTTTTCCAATTAAAGTGTTTGTATCAGTTTAATTTACTCACTTCTGATTCTCTTTCAGCGTCTATTAAAGAGTATCACTCCAGAGCCCAGCAGTGGCACACACAGAGACTTCATTGTCACCAACGCAGTCTGACCAAACCCGGACCAAAAGAAGGTGCCACTCTAGCTACATAGAGCGCCCTCTTCTGGACAAACTGCAAAACCACAGGACAAGGGGGCTACCTTTCACCGTCTTTGCCTCTTTTTCGAACATCTCCTACACTTGTTTTTAGCTGTCTCACACCAAGATCTAGAAATAGTGGTGGAGTTAGGTGGAGCCAGGCTGCAGTAGTTTATTTAGCTTTGTTTAGTTTGGTTCCTCATGCTGGTTCAGTTTTGAAGGAGTTCCCTGGTGTTATAAACACCGCGGCTTAGCTTCAATATGTTCAGCATCCTCTCTCTGTTTGTCCACTCACAAGTGTCACCTAAGTCCTTTAGTGACCGACCTTTCTTCAGGTTGTAACAAATATTTTATACAGTTATAGAAAGTATGATATGATCTCTGTTCATGTAAACAATAAACAGGAGATACTGCACATTGAAATCAGTTGAAGAAGGCCAGGGGCTGTGTTCACAAACAATCTGAGAATACTCTAAGAGAGCTCCTAACTCAGCCTAAACTCTTCTATCTTAGGAGTGATTTAGGGAACTTCTCAGAGCAGCTCTGAGCAAGGAAGGGACAGAAACTTTTACCTTAGTGAGGAAGTGTGGTTGACCCCGTAGCTTGGTATGACACAAGCTTTTAAAAAGGTGTGATTGGTTGATCAAGAAAAATAAAAATGCACTCTTAGAGACATTGATAGACCTAATAATAAACTTTATTTATATAATACTTTTCAAAAATTAAAGTTTACAAAGTGCTTCACATACATAAAACCAGAAAGTACACTGCAATTACAAATTAGAAAGTTCAATGCAGCGAAGACATAGAAACATAGATAAAAGACAATGAATAAAAATCTTAAGAATAAATCGATGAATGAAAGCATAAAACAAAAAGAAAAACTCAAATTAAAAGCCATTTTATAAAAATTTGTTTTTAAAAGAGGACACTGAGGTAATAGAAATGTATGCATAGAATTTAGTCTCTATTAAGACATGGTGAAATTAAGAATACTATTTTATGTAATGAACATCTCTGTTAAATAAATTGTAAGCTATACTAAACGCCTTGCGCATTATCGGGGCATTTATGCGCCTTTTCGCGTGACTGGGTTGTTTATTTTAATCTTCAATATTTAATCTTTTGTATTAACTCACTGTCATTCAGCGTTTGGAGAATATTTCCTATCTTTTTGTCTTTCTGCCATTTTCTCCTCTGCTCAAGGAACTCTTGAGCATTTTTAAAAGTCCTCCTCCCTAAACAGTTTTTCACCTTAGGAGCTCTCTTGAGGGCTAAGATTCTTTGTGAATAACTTTTATCTTTACCAGGATCTAGTCTTAACTATAAGGGGAATTTCATCACTAGGAGCAACTCTTTGTATTAGGAAACTTTATGAATACGGCCCAAGATAGTTACATTTCAATCCTCTCTCAGTCTTTACGGTTGCATTTCATATGCTGTTAAGTTATGCATTTCTAATATGTAGCACAATTCAGGTATCTGTTACTGAAGCCAAATATATGATATCTGTTCTGTTCATATTTCTGAAGATGTTTCAATATTTGTAGCTGTCGTTATGTTGTGTTGACTGTCAGCCTGTGTTTATTTGGTGGCATCTCGGACGAGCGACGGATTTGCAATGAGTTCCCTACACTGTGAAGAACTGTCTGGTAGTGACATGAACGTGTGTGACTGTGTGTGCGTGTGTGAAAATAGACTGTTATAATGTGGAAAAATGGATCACAGACAGAACCAACCAAGTGTATTCATTGTATAACTGCAATATGAAATGTGTATTTATTTTATAATGTATCATCGCTGTCATTTTGACCTCCCACACTTCAGTTTGACAAACATTAAATGTGACATTACGTGACACAGTGCTGATGGTCCTTGTTTAATCACAGTGACACTCTGCACTCTGTTGTCATTCTGCATAACTGTCAGTTAATAGAAACCAAATATGGATCAGAGCTAATAACATCATCAATGGCATAGTCTGAAAATCAGCATTACTGCTCTTTACTTTCTACCAAAAAAATGTGCGTTTGTGTGTGTGTGTGTGCACATGTGCCTGTGTGTGCGTTTCTGAGTGTATGTAGGAGCAGGAATTAAAATATGGCGAGTACTGTACATCTACATGTGTATTTACTAGTCAGTCTGGTATTGGTGTAATCTATCCTGTGAATACCTGTCTCCTCTCTCCATGGATGTGTGAATGTGTGTGTAGTTCTTGGGTGGGCTTGAGTGTGTTGTGTGTGTCTGTGTGTGTGTGTGTGTGTGTGTGTGTGTGTGTGTGCACCTTGATTAGTGTGTTGGTGCACGTATGGGTGGATTAGAGGTGTTCAGCCCCTTTATGTGTGCATGCCGTGATGTGTGTCTGTGTGTATACCGTACATCAAATGTGTGTATGTGTGTGTGTCTGTAATGTGGTCTCCTGTCGTCTAGTTAACTGCCAAAATATCTTATGAAGGAAGTAAACTCCCTCTTGCCTCTCTCTCTCTCTCTCTCTCTCTCCCTCTCCCCCCCCCTCTCTCTCTCTCTCTCTCTCTCTCTCTCTCCCCCTCTCTCGTACCTCTCAAGCTTATGTACGATCTATGTATGTCAATAAAAGACTGTATTGAGAAATACACCTGTATAGAATAAAGATATATAAATATATGGGAAATAATGGATAATAAAGATATATGGAAATAAATAACCTGTCATCTGTTAGTTGATTCTTTTATTCTTTGTCAATCCTGTCTTGTACACTACAGTTTGAGACATTAAAGTGTTTTATTTGTTTGATCCTTTAAAGGGTTGACATAGGATTATATTATTTTATCCTTTTTTTGTTTATTTCTTTCCTTTCTACCTTGGTTATATATGTCACAACGGTGGTTCATATCTTGGAAAAACAAAGTTATAAAAAAAAAATTGTTTTCTAGAAACATGAAATTACATAATGTCTTTATTTATTTAGTGAATAGCATTTATTTGGTATTCTTAAATAATTACAGCAAACCCAGGAGAGAATACTAATACTAATAACTAATAAAAATACATAAAAAGCAACCAAAAATTTACAAGCAATTTGTCATCGTAGGTTTTTAAACATTAAGTGAAAGGGACACCTACAACATTTATAATAATCTACAGAACCGTGAGATATTTATTAAACATATGTACACATACATAAGGCCAGAATTGATGCTCAACAACCCATAATATCTAATATCACCACTACAGCCAGACTGATTCTACATAGAGACACAAACATACTAAAACATAAATAACTATTCATGCTGAAACCGTCTCCAAACAACAAGTTACCCAAACTAACTTTGACATTTCTGTATTGATAGTTCTTGTCATTTATATATTATCTTGCAACCGACTGAAACTTCTCCCGTGTGTAGCAGAACTACGGTGGCCGACGTGAAAACGCGAAAACGCGAATGGCCCCATTTAGAGCCAGTGTTTGGTTTGTCCTATCTGGGCTACTGTAGAAACGTGGCGGACGGCAGATTCTAAGGTAAATTTAACCACATCGATTCTTATTTTCACGTGATTATACACTAAAGAAAACATACTTATTAAATGTTATATTCAATTTCTGCCCATAGATCTTTCTAAATGTTACACATTTTTCCTAGGGACTGGAAAAAACAACACAAAACACTGCACAGGGAATAAGATTCAAAAGCCGAATTGTATAATATATAGCGTTAGCATACAGTCTGACACAAAGGTAGGCTAATGTTATAGGTTTCATTTAGCAAGATACAGGTTGATTAAATTTGCAGTGTTAGACGTTTTGTTTGTATTCTGTTAGCATAACATAGCTAACATCTTTTTTTTCCTTTTTTTTTTTTTTCAGAACTTTATTTTCAACAAAAGACAAGTACAAAAGTATAGGGAATACAATAAACAGTACAAAAGAAACATGACAAACCAAAAAAAAAAACCTTAATGCCAGAGGAGTTCAATGTCCATTCATTTCAAGTCTTTTCAGAGTTCAAGAAAATTTACTTCCTTTAAAATATTGAGAGACTTTACAGCTTTTTGGTTTTTGACATTTTCCAGTAAGGTGCCATACTGCTTGAGTTCAACAAGAAACCGACGAAAGCAGGGTTTGGAGTCAGACCATTTCGATTTGTGGATGTGGAATTTACCAAGTATAATCAGAAGCTGAATTATATAGGTAATGTTGCTATCCATCCAAATAAAACACAAAATAGCTACCTTATCTTTGTCCGGATGATTGTGTAGCTTGTAATGTCATATACCTACCCGTTTGTAAACTGGACATCGGCCTCCAAAGATTAACATATTTTGAACAAAGCTGACAGGTGTTCACTAACAACAAAACACATCACTGACCGTAATGTGTGGCAAACTGTCAAGGTCCTCCTAATTCGTAAGGATGTATATCATAAACTAACTATAATTTTGTAATATATCGCCCCTTTGCCTCTGTCAGCTTCTCTTTATATGGGTATTTGTCTTTCGCACGTATTGTATACATTTCTAATGATGAACGATTGACAGATGAATAGACCGGTGACAGATAATGATGGTCTACTGTATAGCTCAATATGCTACCCTCCAAAAATGGCGGCGCGCCCCAGAATGCTCCGCGATTCCCATTCCCTATACACCTTATTCCTAGCCCCGCTACCTCAGCGCAAGTTACGGACATAATCATTTCTACAGTAACAGCCCTGAGAACAAGGTGGATAAATCTCTGGCTTTTTACACGTTGCTCTGCCAACAAAATATGAAACAAACAGGATTTGTTGGATTATCTGCACCAAAATCGACCACAATGTGCTGGACTGAATGTTTTTAATGAGGTGGTAAACTGTTGAGCTTCAACATGTGGCAACAGGATCAGGTTCTTACACAAGCGGCAATGCTGTGACAAAGTGGACATTGTGGGGCTCTTTGTGAGGTTGCTCTGTTACTGATAATGTGTTTATAGAGGTTAATGACTCTATTAGCCATTTTCGTGACTGCATCATGACCTGTTCTGTCTGCATTATGACTCGACTGATTTAAAAGCAGACTGACACAACAGCGTGAAGTGAGTATGGTCTTGATCAAAGACATCAGCAGAGCTGAAATCATGTGTTGCATTGCGCCTCTTTAAACGCTGTCAGAACAATCATCGTTTTTCTGTCATCCCGAGTGTGTCTGTCTGTGTGTACAGTACATATGTGCACGACACAATGGTTCCTTGTCACCACTGATTAATCCCACGAATGACATCTGCAATCAGCAGCTACAGCAAACAGTCTTGTGGTCATGGCACACTAACACACACACACACACACACACACACACACACACACTAGACCAGTGGTTCCCAACCTATTTTCCTTGAAGCCCCCCCCTACTTGTATCTAAAAAAAAGCTAAGACCCCCCTTTAATTTTCTGACGTCATCACTCTAAAAATGATCCTCGAACAAAATCCTCAATTTGAATGAAGTGATTCAGTGTATTAAATGAGTTTATCTTTTTTTTCATTAAATCGTCTTTCTTAAATGAATATAACTCGTCAGTTTCATCAACATAAATAAAGTGATGACTTCTTGATGGATTCGCCAAGCAAATGCAGATACATAATATGATCTTTTTTGTAACGACTTAATTAATTCACTATAATTGTATTAGAGCCAAAAAAAAATTGTTATTGTGGTTAGATAAATGTAATTTATGGTGCTGTTGGATTGCTGCTAGACTGCCCTGTTAATACAGGTGTGTGCCTCCCTTTGTGTGCAGCAAGCGGGAGAGCAAATAGGTTTTTGACTGCTGTGAAAATGTAGTTTTTGAAAGGCTAAACGCCAACATATATGGATTGAAGCAGAATATTTTGTTAGATAAAAACATGTTGTGAATTTTGGAAATGATTACATCTATTTTTGGACTTCACAACGCTCTGGAGTTATTGGAAATGTTTGAATCACATGAGTTGGAAACAATCCTACGCAGCAACCACTTCTAATTCTACAAATAGTATAATACTAATAATATTAGTGTAGCCTGATCTTTAACTTTAACAGTGCACAAATACCGGCTTTAAAGAGAATGTGTCCTGCTAAGTAGCAAAAAAATCTTAAAAATAGTTTTATATACAGACTTTTGTATAAATTATCCAGTAAGTGTGTTATAAGGATTTTAGTTATGTGCAAATCTAATTTTGACTTTGGTTCCAGATCCCAGGTTGGGAACCACTGCACTAGACAACGAGGGAAGAAAGAGCACAAGCGTTTGATTTCAGTATTGCTGAGAGGATGATCTCAGCTCATCCATCTGAGTAGTAGCCAATGTACAACAGATGTGCAGTCCTACATTATGAAGTCAGTGTACAGTAAATCCCGAAGTAGTGAGAAGAAACTTTTAGAGATTATTTCAGTTGTTCTTGGTTTCCACACATCAGCACTTCTATCTGCCAGGTTTGAAATGACACTCAGAATGGAGATTTTTGGGGTTTAATTGCACCTCCCTGTATCCACACACACTGAGCCAGGAGTTTCTCATATATGTGTGTGTGCTTTATTGTGGCAATTTCCTCTGAGCTCCCTTCCCCTGACTGACGGACACGTCCTGTGTTCTCTGTCTTGCCTTATCGCTGCAGATCTATATTAAACAGCGCAGCACAGCCAGCGTATCCCTCCACCTCTGCTGTACCTGTCATCTCAGCATCTGCCTGCCTGCCAGCCTCTCTCACTATCGGGTGTCTATCGAGACCTGCAGCTCATTTCATCTCCTTTTTTCCAGCTCTCATATCTTTTTCTTTCTTATATTAATTTGGGCGAGCCAGCCCGGGCTCCGTGTTTGTGTGTGCATGTACTCTCTTTCTCAAATGGTTGCTGTCATTTTGAGAAATCCCTCACGGGTTTTGTTTAGCCTTTTTGCACTGTGATAACCCTTCGTACTTCATCGCAGCAGCTCACTTTGACTCTCCACTTTCCAGAGAGCAGCTGAGTTTGACATATCTTTCAACTCTCTATCTGTCTGTCTCCTCTCACTTCTCCATTTAAATATGTTTTCACAGCGATCCAGAGGGTCACTCTTTTTTTCTGACAGAAGAAATCCTGGCATTTACCTCTCTAACTTGCTCCGTCTGTCCTCTCCCTGTCTCTCCATTTTTTTCTTCTACCCAGCCTCTCTGCTGATCCCCTGATACTGCCGCTGCCTCTGAAGAACAGGAAATGAAATTTTTTTTCCCTCCGATCTGTCGCTCCCACCCTTTATCACACAGAAACCTTGATTCCCAGCAATGGCTGTCTCTCACTCCCCTAATGAACTCATTTTGCGCGAACGGAGTATACCATCTTATCTCTGCAGAGTAGGCCCTCTTCTCTGTCTGACACTCTCTCTCTCTCTCTTTTCTCCATTGCTTGCTTCACCTGCCTTCTTAGTTCATATAATTGTTGCCAAGATACACTGAGTGGTCCTTGATCTGTTGTCTTCTCATTACAGGTGAGGAGATGAGAAAGACGAGGAGAGAGAAATGATGTTTATTGTAACTGACATGCATTGGCTCCATTATTCATGTATTATGAAAGTGTGTGTGTCCAATATGATGTTTTTATGTCATGTCAAATGACACCAGAAGAAAACAGAACAGCACTGAGATGATACTGAGTGAGTGGATAGATTTATGTACTGTATATGTTTATTGGAGGCTGCAGAGTTGACAGAGTTGTCTATTGGCCTCTAGTTGTTTCCTGCAGATCTTTGGTGAAATCTATTCATTGTCTTTCTTGGCTAAAGTGGCTCAAAATGACTGATTAACAGTATCCACATTTATTTTCTCACTCAGGATACAGTAAAAGATCTGCAGAGATGAGAGGGATCAGCTACAGCAGAGAAGAAGGCTTCAATAAGTCGTGCACAAGGAGGATCGCAGATGAGATGAAGGTTCGTGTAAAGGCCCCAGAAACTGAAGGAAGAGGTGAGTACTGTTTCAGTGATAAATACAGACTCTAAAGGATGAAGAGCAATGATACAAGGTGCTAAAAGAAAGTGACAGAAATGATGAACTGGCTAGAGAAGTGCACAACTTTGAACATATGTTTTTTTTTGTATGTTTAAGACCATTAAAGGATAACTACACCCTCAAATTCTGATAGAGGCCTCTCTCCCGGCCTATTTAAAAATGCAACAGAGGACTGAGTGAGCAACAACTTTATGTGACCATGTTGGTTGTTACGCATTGATTATCTTAAAAGACCAGTGTGTACCATTCAGGGGGATCTATTGGCAGAAATGGAATATAATATTAAAAATTATGTTTTCATTAGTTTATAACGACCTGAAGCTAAGAGTCGTGTTTTCACTACCTTAGAATGAGCCATTTATATCTACATAGGGAGCGGGTCCTCTCCACGGAGCCGGCCGCCATGTTTCTACAGTAGCCCTGAACGGACAAACCAAACTCTGTTAACTTATGCTGCTCGTGCCAGAGTCGATAACGTTACTCGCTGCCGTCCGCCGCCACTCTACGCACTGGCTCTGCTCCAAATGACCTACAACTGGCTCTAGAGAGGACCAGAGATGCATTCTCGCATCGGCCACTGTAGTTCTTCTACGCGCTTGGCACATGGGAGAGGCTTCAGTTGGTTGCAATCTGCAACCACACCACTAGATGGCACCAGATCCTACACATTGGACCTTAAAGGGGCATTAAATTCACTCCATATATTCCTGTCTGAACACCTCACCTCAACTGTGATTTATGAAACACTGCTGCCTACTCGCCACATAAAAACAAATATTTGTTGGCATAGAATTTTCAAAAGAATCGCAGAGCCAGGCAAAAGAAACAAATCAAACAAATAACATTTTGAACATCTCATGTGCTATAATGACCAGTGTTTGGTTCTTCCATCTGCCATTAAGAGCATTTTAACTCAAGATCCCAGTCTCCAGTGTAAGCTGATTTTTAATGTGGTCATATCCCCCCCTGTTGGTTTTAAGGAGTATCGTGTCATTAGAATCAGAGGAGCTTGTTGTGACGAAAGATGACCACTAGAGGGAGTGGAGCTCCATAGAGAGGAGGAGAGTGGAGAGGTTCAGGGTGTGGACTCAAGATGCAGAGGGGACACAGTCATTTCAGCAATGACATCATCCTTTATTGACATGTATCTGCTGTCTTTGGTAAAAACAGACTAGAATGGGTGAAAAACATTGAATGGGTGTATAGCATGCCAGTGAATCAATTACAAACTTACTGTACATTTAAAGACATCAGGGATGTTGAAAAGAGTTTTCTTTTTCATTGTGCATTTATTTGATAATTGCTCACATTAAACTGTCGTGGGCTAAATGGGGGAAAAATGACACCTATCTATTGCTTTTATTCTTTTACTCGCCACACACTCACATAAACACACTGATCTAGAGCTGCAACGATTAATTAATGAGTCAATTTTTAAGCAAAAAGTCAAAATTCTCTGATTCCAGCTTCTTAAATGTGAATATTTTCTGGTTTCTTTACTCTTTTATGACAGTAAACTGAATATCATTGAGTTGTGGTCAAAACAAGACATTTAAGGACGTCATCTTGGGCTTTGGGAAACACTGATCGACATTTTTCACCATTTTCTGACATTTTATAGACCAAGCAACTAATCAATTAATCGAGAAAATAATCAACAATGAAAATAATTGTTAGTTGCAGCCCTACACTGGTCTGTAATGCAATCTCTTGTGGATAGCTGAGCTTTAATTACAAATAGGATTGTCATTAGTCCCACTGTCTCTGTCTTGACACTACGGCCCCTGAATCAGACTCTACTCTAATCCTAATCTTGTTTGCTCCCACACACTCGCTTTCTCAGTCGCTCCCTGCCTGTTGTGGCTACCTGTTATGTCTGCAGAGGATCTATTGTTTCTCTCTTCCTCTTTTGCCCTCTCCATGACTCTTTCTTCAGCTGCTCTTTAGTCATCCACCTTGTTCTAGTAAATGTGGTTTGGATATTGTGTTATTAGCCAAGAAGGCAGACATGTGAGCTCTACCTACTGCTGACATGTTATGCACACACATTCATGCAAAATACACAGTTTGTCTCCACTTTAGTAGAGCCGGGATATAACCCCTACAAACGAAAACAAATATAGGTAGATTCATATGCACAGCTGCTCGCTCACACGTGTATGGCCTAATCGGTTACACCCAAGAGGGGTCTGTCATCAATCATCCTGTCACTCCTTTATTTGCAATCATTTATATCATGTGCATACTCAATTTTTATTTTTATCACTCCATCTTCCACCTCGTTTCCTCTCCATTCTTCCATGCAGTCGCTGTTTTTTCACCACTTTCGTACCTCCTAATCAGTTTCTGTTTTATTTTGTCTTTTGCTTCTCCTGTTTTTGTCACAAGCTTATTGGATGATCAATGAAAAGGAAATCGGGAGAAGAGGTGGAGGAGGGGATGAATGCAGAGAAGGACAGGGAGAGGAGAAGGAGGAGGCACTGACCCAGATAATGCAATGAAGTGAATCAAAATGAGCCTCATATCCTCACACCCATCCACACCTTCCTCTGTCCCTAACCGTCCCAACAACATTTGCACAGGGACAAATGCAGGGACCATGAAAAGTCAAGGGAAATGTGTTTTTCTGATTTAACACTTAACATCAAGATTTTCAAGGCTCCTTGAGATATGGGTGCTGTATATCTCCTCCCATCTTTCACCTCTTCTCCACCTCAGGAAGCTCTTCTGACTTTGACCATCATCCTTCACACACACCTCCCCCCTGCTTTCACACCCCCACCCCCACACCTCATCTCCCAGGAGAGGTGGGGTGACTGGAAAACATGGAAGCACGGAGATGTAAGGTCAGGTCTTCTCCTGCATCAGATCCTGTGTAGGAGCAGAAAGATACACACTAATGCATTATTCATGATGCTATATGTCACCTATCTAATACCTCAGTCTACACACACACACATTCGCACAAATATGCAGATAGACCTCTAGCTTAGTAGCATCACCTACCGTATTGATCCTTATTATTTGCAGTTTAATTGATCAATTGGTAGTGACCTTCGCATGAATGGGGGGGGGTGTTTTCATTAAGCGGCCAGCAAACCTGTTTGACAGCTGGTTGCTATGGCACATGCGCATGACAACGTTAAGGCAGCCGTTAAGCCAATCGGCAGAGAGCTATGAGATCTGTCAAAATAAAAGACGAGAATTGTTGACAACGTGAATTATTGAAATAAAATAAATAAATAAAACAACAAAATATAGCAACTTATTGATGTGAATGCTAATGAAGTATTAACCCTCAAATAGATTGTTTAACAATGTATTATTTTTAGTTAATTCAACACCTCCTGAATGCTAAGTTTTATTTTGAAAAATGTAAAGACCGGATATGTTTGATGATTCTGGTTACCTTGACGCTACAGGGGCAGCTAAGCAACGACCAGAGAAATAACATCGGGAGCTCAGCATACTGTAGTTCCTGCCCCAAAATAATGCCTGATATCCCGGCGGTCCGCTCTCCGAGGTGACCGAGGTCTGAGCAGCAGCAGCCGGGATGGCGCTGGTCACTGTCCAGAGGTCGCCGACACCGAGCACCACCTCCAGCCCCTCTGTGTCTGTAAGTATCCTTCAATTGGTTTGACATTTTGGCTCAGTTTCGTCGGTCTGTCACGGCCAGACTGCCCAGTTTCCACTGCTCAGGGTGTGTAACGTTATGTACATGGGGTGGCTAACTTAGCTGTTAGCATCATACTGTAACCTAAAAGTAGCCTCTCACAGTCCTGCAGGGGGGATGCAAGTTTGTCTTCCAAGCTTTGCGCAAAGTTAACCGGCTCAGTTTCATATTACAGTGTCAAGTTTTTGCAAACTAACCATAACTTAGCTAGATAATGCGAGCAGTTAGAGCTCGTTTGCTAACTCACTTCCTCCCACAGGGAACCCAAAGTAATATCAAAGGATAGATAGATAGATAGATAGATAGATAGATAGATAGATAGATAGATAGATACTTTATTGATCCCGAAGGAAATTCAGGCATCCAGTAGCATAGACAACAAGTCCCAACACCAATACACCTTAAAAAAGATACAATCAAATAGAATAAAGTGAAATAAAATAAAAAATAAGATAAGTAAGTACAGCAGTGAAGTGACAGTGTGCCAATGGTGCAAATAGTGCAAATAGTAGTGCAAATATGGAAGAGTATATTAATATATAGCAGAGTATATTATAATGTATGATATAGTAGTGCAACAGAGTATATTAGAATATATGATATAGTAGTGCAAAGGAGCCGCCAGACAAACTAAACCGTCTTTTAATAAAAAGTATTTATTGGTTATGTTTATTCCGTGGTTATACACCTGGGACATGCTGCCTTCTGTGTCCAAATTGCCAGTCGTGTCAGCACCACATCTACAAATTGACTTCTATTATCCCTGGTTAGTGGAGTGACAGTGAATGGCCTGGAAAGCAGGTTAGTGTGGCAGGCCTGTCAGACCCTGTTGGACGCAGTGGGACAGTCCTCTTATTCCCTCAGACACTTTGAGGCCTCCCACGTCTGGCTCCAGGCTCTTGACCCAGACCAAGGCATGGTGATGTTGTGGCTGCCATAGATAAGACCTATGCCATCACCAGGGATGTGAATATAAATTGACCAGTGATATTTGTAGGAGTTGATGTTAGCAAGTCTGTCAGACTGCCTTCTTAAAAGATCATCTCGTGGCTGAAGATAATAACCTTTGGTTTTGTCAAGTCAGGTCAATTTTATTTGTATAGCCCCAAATCACAAATTTGCCTCAGGGGGCTTTACAATCTGTATGGGATGCGACACCCTCTGTCCTTTACAGTACGACCCTCTCACAGGATAAGGAAAGACTCCCCCAAAAAACTCTTTTAACAGGAAATAAATAGAAGAAACCTCATGAAGAGCAACAGAGGACGGATCCCTCTTCCAGGACGGACAGATGTGCAATAGATGTCGTGTGTACAGAGTAACAACATAATGAAAATACAACATAGACAATCAATATGACAAAATAATAATGATACACATAATGTGAAATCCAGGAGATGTCAAGCAGCTTCCAGGCAACATGAACACAACACAACATGACAGAAGTTCAGCCACATGCAGCTCAATTTAACCAGTGTTTTGCAGAGACTGTGTTCCAGGTGTCAAGGCCAGTTTGATGGGGAATCACATGGGACAGCCATGCAAATTATGGGGAATGGATTAGGAAAATCCCCAGCAGAGAGATGGTCAAAAAACATCAACAGCTGGAAAATGTTTTAAAACTAGTGGCGGAAAGGAAATTTAAGAAAATCCTTAAGAAATACAACATGAAGTATTTACATAACCTAAAAACATCATTAGGTTTATATAGCACTTGTCAAACTTAAGTGCAAAGTGCTCTCCAGATTAAAAGATTTACAGAATAAAAAATTAAAAATCTGAATCCCAACTAAGCCCCTCTCTATATGACATACAAAAATTAGGATCATGAGAGCACATCAAGCAGCACTGAGCCCATACATAAAATGGAGGTGCAAGTGGAAAATAAGAGAAATTACTAAAAAAAATAACATAACGTTGTGTGGGTTGGTTTTCCTTCTGGCCTTCCCAATTTGTTGAGTCATCAGCCACCACTGATTAGGTCAGTTATTAAATGGCTGTGCCAGATCAAAGAAATAGCACAACATGAACATGTTTTGTGATTTAAGCTGAATTTTTAAAACTGAGACGCTACAGTGAGGGTTTGTAGCTCTGAGGCAGTGAAAGGATCCCAGGCTGAGGTTACCAGCTGCTTGTCATGAGACCCGTTCCTGATGGGACGCAGCCATGTGAGTGCTCTTGTGAGATGTCTGATGCTGAGAGGGGCGATAGGGGGCTGGGAAAGGGATAGCACAGAGCAGGGTGTGGAGGAAGGAGCTGAGAATGAGCTCCAAAAAGAAAGATTATGAGAGGCACAGCTGGAATCGTCACTTCAGCACATCTGTGATAAGCTTTTTCCAGTGTGCTGCCTCCTAAATGATCAGGGCGTTGGCAAATTAAACACAGATTTCATAGTATTATTGACCCATCAATTAACACAGCTAGCATTTGGCCTTAAGCACAGTGAGGAATAGCCACCATACAGTGGTAGTGTAATCTGCCTAGCAGCACACCAAATCCCCTGTTCTCATTGGCTATAAGACCACTCCCTACACATCTGTGCAGTGGCACAGTAACCATGGAGATCAGCCTGTACATTACATCCCAGTCATGGCCGGGCTTATTATGGTATGTTGTTTTAATCACACATTGGAAGTATACAGCCCCTACATTCATCAGTAATGTGTGTGTGAGTGCTTTGCAGTGGCGTAATGGTATACTGGTATCACATTTGCCTTTGAAATCTGCTGAGTTAGGCGTTTTGTCAGGTGTGTGTGTGTGTGTGTGTGCAGGAAGCATTTGAGTCCATGCATTGGACTCTTATTTCTCCTGTGTCACCATATTTTGCCTTGAAGGCAGGCTGTTAGGCTGCTGATGCAGAGAGCATCATTCAGCCAGCTGCCCCTCCGGGCCTAATCGGACACAGGGAATAGATGAAAACTCCATCCTTCCTCCTCAAGCTTCTGCACCTCCTGACCTCTCCACCTAATCTTCCTCATCCACCATCGTGTATCATCATCATTCATCAGCACCAGCATTAGCGTCTTCATGATTGTCCTGTGTCCCATGTCTGTGTGTCCATTTGAGTGCGTGTGTTTGCCTGTGTAGTAGCCAGGATTGACAGATTGATGCCAAAGAGAAAGTTCCCTGAGTTTTGTGAGGGATTACCGAAACAGGCTGGGATTAAAATTGTGTCTGTGTGTGTGTGTGTGTGTGTAGCGGACTGTGCTGGTAGCAGTGGTGGGGGGAGGATGATTGCATTTTGGAAAAAGAGAGGCAGAGAGGGGAGGGCATGGACAGTCTGTTTCAGCCCTTATCCCTGCTCTGAGCCTCAGTTAAAATACCACCCTGGCCCTTCCTTGTAACTGAAGTCAAAGATGAAAGGCTTGACGTAGCCTCCCTAGCCGCCAGCCTATTTAGCACTCTTTTAATGCAAGGTTAATTGAGTCTGACTCAGCGTGTGATGCAAATGGCCTCCCAAGTCTCTTTGATCAATGTGATAGTGTGTGTCCTTTCTGAAATGTTAGCAGGACTGATGTGAAGTGACGCAGGTATTGAATATTCATTTCTGCTCATTTGTTGTCTATCTCTCTCTCTGTAGGAGTCGGGCAGTGGTGAGGATGACCGTCGCTCCCAGCCCAGGAGGTGAGGCCACTTCCTGTTTAGTCATACTCTGTCTCCAGTTTCCTGGAATAAGTCTGTGCTTTCACACTCTGCCCTTCAATAGAAACTGTAATTTGAGACTCAGGCCACTAGGGGGAGACGGCGCTTCAGATTTACAGCGTTTCTTCAATTACTGAACCACATTTTCTGTTACAGTTCTTAAAACATGAATGCAGTTGTTGCATTGATTTTATACAGTGCACAACAGGGCTGCACGATTATGGCCAAAATGATAGTCACGATTATTTTGATCAATATTGAGATCACGATTATTTATCACAATTATTCATTGATTTTAGGGACAAAATATTTTTATTGCACTTTCACATTTAAATAAACAGAACACTGCTTTTACTTCCAAGTTGTGCTACATTCCTGCTCATGTACAAATCTTTGCATCCAAATAAGAATGATCCTTATTCACAGTGCATCTCTTAGAAGCAAAATAAAATCCTACCAAAACGTTTTACCCAAAATAAAATTTACAGAGCACCTCACTTTCAAGTTGTGCTACATTCCTGCTAATTTAGAAATTGTTACATCAAAATAAGACTTAAAACAAGGTTTTTCTTCACCTGAATTCAGTGCATTTTCGTTTTGCCCATAAAATATACAGTATATTACTCTTCTACTCTCAACATTCAGGAAAGTTTTTCACAGCAGCGATATGACAGCTCCCATAATGTGAAGCCAAAACATCTTGATTGCACCCTGGTGGCTGGTTGTTACTTTAGGAAGTGTTTGATTAGATATGCAGTGGTGCTTTCTATGAGCGGAGTGCACATTTTAAACGTCAATATTGCAGTCGATCATGTTCTATTAACTAAAACTCCTGTCATACAAACACAGTTGTTAACAAAAAGTCTACATTCAATAAATTCACATTGTCATTTTTTACTACTTACTAGGGCTGGGTGATGTGGAGAAAATCAAATATCACAATATTTTTGACAAAATACCTCTATATCGATATTGCGACGATATTGTAGAGTTGACTATTGGTGCTTTCGCTAAATATTTACACAATGAGATTTTTGATAATCATCAGTAATGTGGATATAATGACTAAGTGGGTAAGGGCAAATAATAGAACATCTAGAACCGTCTGTTAAGTTCAGAAAATTACATCACTTTACTGCAGTGCAGTGTTCAATAAGCACCTTACAACAGTTAGCCTCATGTCAAGGAGCTATTATAGCTTTGTTTAGTAAAGGCAGTCTCAATACAACTAATTCATGTCATTTAAGAACTAATTTATACATTTTTGTGTATTGCCCTTCAAATACACCGTACATTTCACACAGCGGTTTCAGAGTACTTATTTTCATTTGAGAATTGTGCCCTGCGTCCCCAACCATTGTGTTAACAATTTCTTTAATAGTTTTTCATGCTGCAAACAAATGATGCCGTTGTGAGTACTTTTGTCAATATTTAGTCAGTCCACTGATGTCATAGGCTGGGGTTGATTTGCATGATTCTACCTGGTGGTTGTGGCTGAGTAGATGATTTGCCTTTGATGTTTGTATCTCATAAAAGACAAGGACGTCACCAATGTTATTGTCCTTTCATTTAGATAACACAGGTTGCTTTGTGCTGTATGCTGGGCCAAAGCCCTCTACAGAATTTGAATGAAATACATAGACTTTACACAGGACAAGCTGAACACATGGGATTTATGTTTGTGTGAGTGTTTGACTTAGTTTTATCCAGCTACTACTAAACATGGGGACTTTGTCTTTACTGTGCTGAAGGCTCAAACAGAGTCTCTTATCACTTTAAATTAGGGCAGTCAAAGTGAAAGCGATAATAAGACGTTAACGCAAGTTCCTTTTAACACCACTAATTTCTTTAACGCATTAACGCAACTTGCGATTTTTAAGGTTGTGGCGGGCTCAGTCATTTTTTATGCTAAATACAGTACCTGTGAAGGTTTCTGGACAATATTTGTCATTGTTTTGTGTTGTTGATTGATTTCCAATAATAAATATATACATACATTTGCATAAAAAAAGCATATTTGCTCACTCCCATGTTGATAGGAGTATTAAATACTTGACAAATCTCCATTTAAGGTACATTTTGAACAGATAAAAAATGGGTGATTCATTTACAATTAATCGTGATTAACTATGGACAATCATGCAATTAATCATGACTAAATATTTTAATCGATTGACAGCCCTACTTTAAGTGTTATCCCTACATTACAGTCTGTCCGTGGCGACGGTATCACACAATCATTAAACAAGGAGTGGAGCACCAAAGTCTATACAGCGTTTCCATCTTTAATGGACTTTGTAAGGGACTTCTGTGGACTAATCTAAGCTCTTAGTGCAATCTAAACTTTCTTTGCCATTTGATTTATTTTTAATGTATGTTATCACTCATATTTTTAAGTCACCACTTGCTATTACTGTCTGTACAGTTTAATATAGCAGGTAATGAGACACTGCAGTTATATGCAGATACACTCCTACAGTGCAGTCGAGCCTAAGACAGACGTTTCATATCTTGCTCTGTGAGGCCAGTAGATGCAACGACTGGTCGGAGTGAAACGTTGCCGTCCTGTCTGGAGTCTGTGAACATCAGACACAGGGTCAAATTGAATGCTCAGAACAACCTATATGATGTTGGTCAGAAACCTGCATGTAACAACAGATAAAGACAGATTTCAGGCAGTGTTGTCTCAACTTTGAGCGTTGTTGCTACGAAGCAGGGCAGACTTCCACGTCGTCAGGAGGAGATTTAACTTCTTTATTTCATCATTTTCTTTTTCTTCACCCCTGCGCTTTGGCTGTTGCCCAGGATCACTCTCAGATTTCATTCACGCGTGTCTTGGACCGAGCCCAGCGAGACCTTGCCTGGCAAAATCAAATGCATCTGAAAAAAGCCTGTCAGGCTCCCGCTGGTCTAGAGTTGTTAGGAGGGCCAAAGTCTCTAGTCCTGAGCTCATTCACACAGCAGGATAATGTGCACTAACTATCAGGCTAAAGAAACGTTCATTCTGCATATATGCTTTGGCTAACAAAGCCATAATATTAGTGAGGAGATTCTTAGCAGGATCTTGAACCGATTGCATCTACAAATGAGTCATAGTCACAGTGAAGAATGTCTTTTGGGGCGTCTTATGTCTTACGTATGTTAGCTAAGGTTACTATTTTTGGACCCTCTGGTGGAACAAAGATATTTAGGGGTGGGTGGTAGCAATTAGGGATGGGACGATATACGATTATATCGCGGATCACGATAAAAACAACAATAATGTGATTGTGGTGAATTTCCATTATCGGGATAATTGTGAATACTGTGAGTGACTTAAGTGACTTGAAAAAGCTGTCTAGCTCACTATCGTGGTAGAGAAGTGAAAAATAGAGCATATGGATATAATAAAGGTACGTCCCATGTAATAAAAATATTTGCTTCTTGACACAATGTAAAGGTAAAGTGATTGCAGTATGTTTTATTGCCATTTTAAGAGTTTTAAGCATATTTTGATGAGTATCGTGATAATATTGTGAATTGCAATTATGTTGGCAAGGATAACCTTGACATGAAATTGTCATGTTGTCCCATGGCTAGTAGCAATATGCTTATGCTGAATCTACACTACTGTATTTGTAACAAGACAGAAAAGTAGTGAAAACGTGGATATATTATATCCTCTATTGTTTAATGTGAACTTCCTGCTTCACACCTTGATATGGATTTGCAGCCAAAATTAATCACTTATTCCTCAGCCAGTGGCCTAACCTTCTACCAAATTTTATTGAAATTTGTTAGTGTGTGAGAAATCCTGCTCACCAAAATATGTACAAACTGTTCTGAAACAGTGAATAACCTCCGGTTCTGAAAAGTGAAGCAAATATGGAAGTGCCTTGAACTTGCATTCTTTCTAATAGCCAGCAGGGGGCGACTCTTCTGGTTGCAAAATTAAGTCTGATTGTATAGAAGTCAATGAGAAAATGACCCTACTTCTCACGTGATTTATTACCTCAGTAAACATTGTAAACATGAGTTTATGGTCTCAACTGCTAGTCCCAAGTCTTCTTCAATACAGCATGATGTTCATTTAGTAAATTATGGTCCCATTTAGAGTCAAATAGACCATAAAGCAGGGGATGCTTTAGGGCGTGGCTACCTTGTGATTGACAGGTCACTACCACAGCGTTGTCCAGTCTTGGAGTTGTCCGTGTCTTTTAACCCTTTCACAGTGTGTTTTCAGTTCATGAAAGTTAATTGTAACATTTTGGTGACCTAAAAATTTCTTATTCAGCGTTCGGTTGTACTTAGCTCCGCCCTCTTGTGTCACTTCTGGTTGCAAAAAAACAAGATGGCGACGGCCAAAAACCAAGATGGCAATGGCCAAAATGCCGAACTCGAGGCTTCAAAACGGCAGTCCGCAAACCAATGGGTGATGTCACGGTGACTACCACTTCTTATATAAAGTCCATGGTCTGAAAGCATGACCTCATTGGCAGCGGTAATAATATTGAAACCCCATATACACCATATGATAATAATTTCAGTTTATGATTGCAGCTGGCCCAAGATAAGCCAAGGGCCTCTTGTTGAGCACCTATAGTTACATTAAACCTGGAACAGAGTGGAGTTGAACCCAAAGCTGGACATACTAGAAAATATTTTATGCTATGTCACACATATATGAAAATTGAAACTTGGTGATGTCACTCCTGCAAGCCTTTAACACAGCCCAATAGTGCCAAGAAGGACATGTGGTCCCAATTATCTGTTAGGTAATACAACAAAGCAGCAGCTGGTGAAGTCATACCCACGGATGCATGCACATGCGCACACACACACACACACACACACACACACACACATAGAGCTTATTCCCCATACGCCTAACATCATTATAGTCCTGTTTTACCATTTACCTAGCTCGCCATTTGTTCAGCATTAGCACAAATCCACACAGACATACAGAGTGCAGCCAAGGGCCTTGCTGAGTGACCCCTAATGCGTATTACATAAGAGCTGAGGTCCAATTAAGTCCACACCCTACATATGGATTCAAGTAGCAGCACGGGCCAATATGTCGTATAAGAGCCACTAAGACTGAGGGCAGCTTTTGCAGTGCAGTAATATTTTCACTCTGTCTTGATTTCTCGCTCTTCTCCAGAGTCTTTGTCGCTTTTCTCTTACAGTTATTCAGTTCACTACTCACACCCGGTATCTCTCCCTCCTGTTCCCTCTTTCTGTCTGTCAAAACTCTCTTTCATACAGACACACACAAGCAGCTCTCTACTCTGTACTCCCCTGCAAAACACCAATGAAGAATAACGTTACTGCAGGGCACTAATGAACCTCTGCCTCACACTGTTGCCTCAGGACACTGACTGTCAAGGAAAGTGTCAGAGAAACATTTTTTTCTATCTAAAGTTACGAAACTAGCATTTGAAGTTTTTGTTCTTCTATCTTTAAGGGGAGAAACTACAGGTGAATGGGTTAAACAATTTAACTAACAGATATCACCATGAAACTTCCTCAGTTGATTACTTACATTAGCGCAATTATTTTACGTTTAAATACGCAAATGAGGCATTATCTTATTAAATATGCACTAATTTGCATACATTTCCAGGACAGAAATATGAGCATTGGATAAAGCCAGGTTCAAAATCCTTGTTTAATGTTGTTGACATATTAGAGTCAAAGGTTTGCACAGAGGGAATTTTGGATATCTCTTTTTATCACAACATAAATCAAAGTATACTGTTAACAGCCATAAAAAAATCAATTTTTGCCATGTTTTTAGGAATAACATGTTGTATAAATCAGGCTATGAATGATATATGAACAAACCCCTCTGTAAAAACCTTCAGAATATAGATAGGAATGAAATTGGGAAGTTTAGTGTATGTAAGCGCTACTGAAGTGGAGATTTCTGAATCAGAGTGAGAAAAAACTAAT
Organism: Sebastolobus alascanus; assembly: GCA_916701645.2. Classification (NCBI taxonomy): domain Eukaryota; kingdom Metazoa; phylum Chordata; class Actinopteri; order Perciformes; family Sebastidae; genus Sebastolobus; species Sebastolobus alascanus. The sequence goes on from CAKAOJ020000068.1 coordinate 6,062,303, forward strand.
TTTGAGAAAATGGCCTTTTAAAGATATGGATTATAAAATTCAATACATTTTGAAGACACTGCTTCCCAAATTGATTACTTACACTAAGACAATTATGTTTGTATCACAAGTTTTCTGAAATGTTATGTTTAAATATACAAATGAGGTATATCTATTGGTAACTTTTGGTGAATTTAGGGGAAATCTACAGACAAAAATAGACCAAGTGTAGTAACATAAACACCTAAATGTGTATTTTGGATGTTTAATATCAACTTCCAAACAAGACAGGTTATGGAAGCATATTAGCCCAAAATCTCAAAATTGACCAGTACATGAAAAACAATGTTTTGCCTGTGGTGTCTCGCCTTAATTGGTTGGAAAAATGGTGAAAACGGCTGATGAACTTTGTTCGGCTGCTGAACAAATGAGGTGCTTCCTATCCTTCTGGTGACTGTCTGCTGGGATATCATGTGACATGGCACAGCGGTCAAAGGTTGCAGCATCACAAGATTGAAACCATATTGTTAAAGCACACCTGCAATGAATGACCCACTTGAAATGTCAGAGACAGTACTTCCTCACTTTCAGTTCTCTTCTCTGTTTGGTTTACAGAGTGTCTGTATGAAGCAACACCACCGCTACCTTAGTTTACGGTGTCTCAGTATATTCTATCTACTCTGGTCAAAAGCCGGCTGGGGATGAGAAAAGCCTGTGAGAAGAATGAGGGGCGGCGTTTATCTGTTCTCTTTCTGACCTTATCTGTCCATTGTGTTGTATGCTATAGAGCATTTCCTTTTACAGAATGCAGTACAGGTCATTTGAGCTGAGGTATCTGTTATAGTGTAAGCTGTTTGTTTGGGATAAAATCTATCCATGGAATCTATTTTGGGTGGCAAGAGGAACTACTCTGTTATACATAACCTGAGCTATTATAACAGCAACACACTAACCTAGTTGTACAGTACATTCTGATACTGAACAGAATAATTTGTTTCTTCCTGCATTGTTGAGTATGAATGTTATTGGCACGTGCATCAGCTCTGACCCAGAATTTCACAAGCAGAGCAGGTTCACGAGGCCAAGAATTTAATGAATCCACTATTAGAAGAACAAGAAGGGCAAGGTGCAGTAACGAACACCAAGCCGAGGTCACAATCTGTGTTCAATGTTGGAGCACCAACTCCTCATGTGGAGACATGCCTCTTTAAGTTTATAGGCTGCTCCTCTGTTATTTACACTCAGCAGTGGATACCACACCTGCCTCCTGTCCTCCTACAGTTAAACAAGAACATAACATCCTGTACTCCCTGTCCTAGATTAGGGAGATGCAGAGTTCAACATTAATGTTCTTTCTTACTTGCCAGGTCAGGCAAGTGGGTCAACTTGCCCCAAGTCAGTTTTTACTTCTTGTTTTTATGCCTCTGCACCGGCGACAGTTGTGGCCGGAGGCATTATGTTTTCGGGTTGTCCGTCCGTCGGTACGTCCGTCCGGTCCATTCTTGTGAACACGATATCTCAGGAACACCTTGAGGGAATTTCTTCAAATTTGGCACAAATGCTCACTTGGACTCAAGGATGAACTGATAAGATTTTGGTGGTCAAAGGTCACTGTGACCTCACAAAACACGCTTTTGGCCATAACTCAAGAATTGATATGCTAATTATGACAATTTTACACAAACGTCTAATAGGATAAAACTATGAAGTGATGACATTCAGACATGGATGTAAACTGTAACTTGACTGGTTGGCGGAGGCATTCAACCGCGAGACGGTAATTCTAGTATTTATAAACGGTTTCAAATATCAATAACAACTAAAGTTAATTGTCATGTTTTATCCGCCTTCCTCTCAAACTTGCGGCAATTTGCGCAATACATAGTTGGAGTTTGACCCACAGCCTCTAACGCCACCCAACTAAACTCCTGTTTCCAGGATAATTGAAATGCTCGCTTGCAATTCAGCTAATAAACTTTGTCTTTACCCGCCGCTATTTTCTTGCGAGTGCGTGATGGGCCCGTACATTTGCAACTCTCAACAGAGATGAGAAGGAAGCGAGTTGGCTCAAGTTTCAAGTTTAGTTTATTTATAGAGCACATTTAGAAACAACAGAGGTTGACCAAAGTGCTGTACAGTAGTAAAACAACAATACAATATATAAGAAGGCTCACTCCTTAGCTACTTCCATCATCAGCTCCGGAAAAAAAACAATGTGTTTAATTATTTTTTACCACTTGCCTGATCGGGTAAGGGAGTTGATAGATTTACTAGCCCGACCTGGCATTTATTTGCCCCGGGCAAGCGGGCACTCCTTATTGTTGAGCCCTGACATTGGCACATGTAACAGTTTCCCACCAGTAAAAAGAGAGAGAGATTGTATGTAGGGCACAAAGTTATACATGCAATATTTCATGCACCAAATGTGATATATATTTATTATATTTATATTATGATATTTATGCCGCCGTAGTGACTTTAATATTTCACCGGAGCTAGTATGAAATTCACTTACTATTAGTTTTATACTAAGATTTTGGACATACTGAAAAATCCTGTTTTAGTGTACTAAATAGCATAGTATTATGGAATTTCAGACGCAACCATTGTAAATGACATCAGCTGACAGGAAGTAAAAATGGACCAAAGCTGTTGCCTAGCAATGCAATTCCATTGAAACGGTCTATAGGGTGTCAAACCCAAGAGCAGATTTTCATTTAGTCCTTGTTAGCTGCAGTACAGTACATGTTTGGTTACTGTACATAGGCTACTTCTGCTAACAGGTCCGTCTTTGTCTGTCTTATCTGGCTGTTAAGAGTGCTCCCTGTTTCTCCAAGGTTAAGTGCTCCTATCGCAACAGAGTGGGCCGAGTAGTCAGCAAACATTTGAACTGAAGGCGTTGTAGTCCAGCTGTTCTTTGCTTTGCTTTGTTTTCAGTCTTGAAACGTATTTTTATGTTGTTTGTTTTCAGGTTTTGAGGCCGTGTGTTTTTAGCCACCGCTACTACTCTATCACACTTCTTTACCTTCAGCGTGATTTTAAGATGAAAGACGGATGTTTTGCAGGATGTTCTTCAAGGCAGAGTAAATCATACTGCAGGTTATTTATATAGCTGTATTGTAGAACAGTATGCTAACAGTAGCCCATCTCCAGCTCAGCATATGGTAAACAGCTGTCTTCATGTACTGACCAAAGAGGTAGCAGGATGATTGGGCTCACTAGGGGGACATTCTCACACACTTTGAAATATATACAATTTCATAACTACAGCACCGTTGACCTGCATGTTTCTGCCCATTCCCATCAAGTGATGATGGGAAGACATGTAGCTGAAGACGATTGTGCAACTTGTCCAGGTCTCAGCTAAACACCACAACAGACTCTCATGTTACCAGCTCACAGACAAATGAGTTCTGGTAAATTTGACGACACTAAACAGAACCACATGACAAGAGCACTAGAGCCGCTGTGTGTGTGTTTGTGGATTTTGTGGTCACGGTTGCTGGCATAGCTCATTGGACAACCTGCCTTGTGATGCAAGAGTTGTTGATAGGAAGGTGAGACGGAGTAAAGCTTGGTGTGACGGCAGGAGTGCAGGTGTTGGTGTGTTTGTTTCTTATGTGATATAATCAGTGTAGCTGGACACGTGGAGTCTCTAGTGTTAAAACATATACATACACTTTCCCCTGCCATGTATTTGCCATGGACATCACACCACATCGGCAGTAATTCTGTTCAGAAGGATTAATTAACCCAATAATGGCTTCCATCCGTCTACAGTATAGTGGTACTTAGTGAAAAAAGCACATGTATAACTTAAATTTGTATAGTTCGGTGTTCGCGGTTTCAATTGTAACTGCTGCAGCTTCCTGTTTAAAATAGGTTTGTGGTCCTTCCCTTTCCTCTACTTAGTAAAGATGGCGACCGTTGAGGGGGAGAAGTGTCCAGCGTTCCACACTCAACGTTTTGACCGTTTTCAGTCCAACATCCGGGTGCTTAGAGTACACTGCATTTTGCCATACTTCTCAGTGTGAACGCACTTATGCATTAAAAATAGCAAATGGAAGTACGCAAATTGAGACACAGCAAAACATCAGTAGCAAGTTCAACTACAGTTTCCTCACAGCCTCACAGCTCAGGGTTGTTCATAGATATAGAAGAACACAAGCATACTGTGCAGTTACAGTGAATAACAATGGGCTGGAAAGTTTGTGAACACTGAGCCAACGGTGTGTTGTATAACGGCATACTTAATAGTGCCGTATTTCTCAGTTAAACTCCCTATTGATAACTGCTCTGCTCTGGAAAAAAGCCAAAACGTAACTCAGGCCTTCCATAAACATTTTAATAATGCTTAGCTCCGCTGCGTAGAGGTCATTGGCCACAGATGTTTTAGTTTCAGTCTTAGGCTCTTGGCCGACGCTGGTGTGAATATGATGAGGGGGCTGTAGTTTTACAGTGTTTTTCAAATTGTTGTCAGCTTACATAGGACCCTACACGTCGGCACGCCAGCAGAATATAAAATGTTTAATAGGCTGTAAAATGAACCAAAACATTGTGTCAATCTCACAGCATGCAGTATGTTAGTTGATACTTGATGTCCTCAGACCACCTGAATGTGAAGGATTGTTTCTCCTGCAGAGTTTTTTGACAAGACAGGCTCTGGTATATCTTCATTTGGTTACCTCCGGGTCCAAAAAGTGAAGCCAATGCAGAAGTGCCTTAAACTTGCATTCTATCGAAGTAAAACAGTAAACATTGTAAACGTGAGGTTATGGTCTCAAATGCTAGTTTCAAGTCTTCTCAAATGGAGCATGATTTTCCGTTAGTAAATTATGGTCCCATTTAGAGTCAAATAGACCATAAAGCAGGGTATGATTTAGGGCGTGGCTACCTTGTGATTGACAGGTCGCTACCACGGCGTTGTCCAGTCTGGGAGTTGTCTGTGTCTTTTAACCCTTTCACAGTGTGTTTTCAGTTCATGAAAGTTAATTGTAACATTTTGGTCGCCTAAAAATGTCTTATTCAGTGTTCGGTTGTACTTAGCTCCGCCCTCTCGTGTCACTTCTGGTTGCAAAAAACCAAGATGGTGACGGCCAAAATGCCGAACTCGAGGCTTCAAAACGGCAGTACACAAACCATTGGGAGACGTCACGGTGACTACGTCCATATACAGTCTATGATCTCTACTAGGGCTGCAACTAACGATTATTTTCATTGTCGATTAATCTGTCGATTATTTTCTCGATTAATCGATTAGTTGTTTGGTCTATAAAATATCAGAAAATGGTGAATAATAACGATCAGTGTTTCCCAAAGCCCAAAAAGATGAGGTCCTCAAATGTCTTGTCCACAACTCAACGATATTCAGTTTACTATCATAGAGTAAAGAAACCAGAAAATATTCACATTGAAGAAACTTTTTTTCTAAAAAAAAATTGCACAAACCGATTAATTGATTATCAAAATAGTTGGGGATTAATATAATAGTTGACAACTAATCGATTAATTACTGCAGCTCTAATCTCCACTTAAATAGTAACTACAGTCCTGCTACTACAGTACAGCAGTTCCGTCTGGATAACTTGAGCCGGTTTCTCATTTTGTTCTTGCTCCTTATGTAACTCAACCACAGGGTCTGTGTGTTGGGAAAACATGTGTAATGTAGTACCAAGAGTATGCAGCTTTTAAAGCAAACACTACAGGCAGTGAATTTTCTGATAAGCACACTCAGAGGAGGATAAATAACCTGCATGGTGCATTTGTATACAAACCGCTCTGCTTTCAGCAAGTGTCGATGCAGAAGGGCCGGTGTTGTGGGCGGTCGTACTTCCCTCTTGTCCTCATTGGCTCCCCACTTTTCCCCAAAACACATGTCTCCAACTCCTCCTCCCTCCTATAACTCCTCCGGTGAGAGTTTGACTGGAGTCATATGTCCCAGTACTGTACATGGTAGAGGATACTGTCTGTTGTGACGTGGATGAATGATATTTAGAAAAGACACTTGCTCATTATGGGACTCACTTCTGCTTTATTTGGAAATCTTCGACAGCGAGGCGTCAGTAGCAGGAACAAAGTGTGCTAGATTTAATTTATTGCGACAGAAACACGATTTGGAAACAAAGCGCCAATTTCGCGGAATATTTCGTCATTTATTACGACCATCAACACCCAGGGAAGTTGTTTTGAAATGACGGAGTACATGACCGTGGGAAAGGAGTAAAAGTTTTCTCTCTCGGACCGAGAAACACCTGACACCGTCCCTCACTCTGCGCGCCCTCCTCCCCGCCGACATGACCCTCGGCGCGGTGTCCGGATCCGACAGCTCGCCGGCGGTCAGCTTCTGCGCCTGCTGCGGGGCCAACATGGTGCCCTACTTCAGCGACGACTCCCTGGTGTCCAAAAATCAGATCAACCAGCTGTAAGTTTACAAAGTGGCACGTTGTGGAGGGCAGATACACACTCTGTAATTGTCTGTAGTTTGATATTGTTTTATACTTTAAAACACATGAATTAATTCAGTGACAGGGACTGACAGTAACCACAGCACCTGATTACACATGATCACAACTTCACTTCCAAAGTGGGAGTTAAACTGTAAAATAGCTGTCTGGATTTGAATTGTTGTATTGTGGATAGTCAGACTCTTAACATATTTAAATGTGGACTAAATGTTTCCCCTATGTATTTGGAGATAGTAGTAATAATGTGTCAAACGTTTAACACTGTGAGTAAGCTGAGCATGTGTAAAAGTTTTGCAATACCAGTGTTGAATGTATTTCCTGGTGACGTAGCAGGGTCTTACTCATATTTTAGTGCTCCCTTTTTTGACCTTACTGAGACATTATGGCTCCTCATATAGTATGAATCATCCTACCTGTTTCACAGGTCCAGACACTGATCGCCATATCAAGAGTTGTGAGGCATTATTGTACCTCCCTTCTTGTTTGTCCAAGGTTGGGATATTGTTTGTTTGAACTTTTGAGTGCCTGGTGTGATAACCATAGTTGTTATTAAGTTGGAATTAAGACTTTTTCAATAAACATTCAACAAAATAATTTAAAGAAGCCGGAAGAAGAAGAAAGTGTGAAAATGTGGTGTTTAAGCATAAACCAGCAAGCTAATGTTTGTGACTCATCGTAAGAAAATGTTTCTTAGACACCCAAAAAATTGGCCTGCATCCACTTCTGACACTTAGTTTAGGAAACCAGGAAACAAGCAACTGAATATCACTTTTAAAGGAACAGTGTTTAACATTTCAGGGGATCTATTAGCAGAAATGGAATATAGTAATCATAACTGTTTTCTTTAGTGTATAATCACCTGAAACTAAAAATTGTTGTTTTTTTGTTGGCTTAGAATGAGCCGTCTATATCTACATAGGGAGCGAGTCCTCTTCATGGAGTCCGCCATGTTGCTCCACCATGTTTTTACAGTAGCCCAGGAAGGACAAACCAAACACTGGCTCTAGAGAGAGCCTTTTGAGTTTTTACGTTACCTGAAGGCCACCGTAGTTCTCCGTCACGTTTGTGAAACTGTGGTAATGTGAGCCGTAGAGTGCAAAACTGTGGTACCGCCAGTCACCGTCTGACTTCAGTTGCTCCTAAAGTTGTGTTATCATGGCAAGGATGGCCTCTGAGCGAGACGAACCGCGTTACCCATAGACTGTATATAAGAAGTGGACGTAGTCGCTGTGACGTCACCATTGGTTTGTGGACTGCTGTTTTGAAGCCTACAATCAGACTTCTTTTTGCAACCAGAGGAGTCGCCCCCTGCTGGCTATTAGAAAGAATGCAAGTTTAAGGCACTTTGGCGTTGGCTTCACTTCTCAGACCCGGAGGTAGCGCACTGGCGTTACCACGGTTTTGCACTTGGCGGCTCGCGTCACCGCAGTCTTGGAAAGGGAGGAGTGAGCGGACGGGTATTCAGTTGGTTGCAATCTGCAAGCACACCACTAGATGCCGCCAAATCCTACACACTGTCCCTTTAATACAGTATAACCCTTAGTGATTTATGATAATAGATTTCCTTGTAACCCAGTAATAGTCTACACTAGATATGCTTGCATGATTTGACATTGATCAGAAAGCCTCTGCAATTAATTTTAGCTCTGCGTTCCACGGGTCAGTCAACTGAACTAAATATTATATATGTTCTTTGCTGTGATGTAAGGGAGTTACCATTAATGCATTTTACACTGATCTTATCTGTGATCTTCAGTGTCTGCAGACATCAAGGCAAAGTGAGTTAAAGGTTTCTTTTTGCTGGTGAGATTTAAAAGGATTTAGTTGACTTGTACATGCGGTGAAGACAAGTTTTCCCTTCAGGACAGATCAAAGCTTGTTCCGGTGTTTCCAAACTCTCATGTGGAGCTGGCTCAGATAAGCTTTGCAAATTTGGGGAAAATCAATGTAGAAATTACTGCAACTGGATTAAAAGATCAACATTACCAAATTTTCCACAAAATCAATTCATGTAGTTCCAGTGTCTGTGTTTTGATGTTGTTGTGTAACATTTTCGTGCCGTCAGTAATTGGTTGTGCCCTGCATGAGGTTTGGTCTTCTGTGGTGGCTTTAAGGAAAGTCAAGGACAGCCTGCGCCTTGATTGCATTGTTTTTCAGCTGTTTTACACATGATTGTGCAGTGAGGTTATTGAGTAAACTGAACATTTAGTCTTTATGAGGGCTGCACCCAGTCTTTAAGGAAATAGGTTTTTTTTTTAAATGCGTTTGCATAAGGAAGGTTTATGGGAAGATGTTACTGCAAGACACATGCACAATACAGTGCATACTGGCAGGCCTTTAAATAGCAGCAGATGTGGGAATATTCTGACTTCCTTGTTTTGCCACATTGCATGATGCCTGTTGATAGTATTTATCACCACTCCCTTGTATTGCTCTCTCATCACAACGCAGGAGATTTTCAGCATCCTTTTATTTTAGCGACTAGTGTGTTCATGTGTGTCGGCATGTTTAATGTTTGTGTACACATATGTTTGTTTACAGTGTGAACGTCTGTATGTGCCAGAATGTTTAACCAGGGGTTGAATGAGTAATTACAAGCCTTGAGGCTGTCCACGGAGTTAAGTGTTACCTGTGTGGCTAAATGGCATCTAAAACGCCATTGTTATCCCAGCAATTTTAAAAATACCGGTAAACCCTTCTCTTCCGCTGCACTTGTGTGTTTATGTTGCGTACGACCGAGACGTGACAAGCTGAAGTGAGTGTTTGTGTGAGGGACTTCAGCAGCTGAACAGGGATATGGGCAGCTGGATATAGGTCACTACTTATGCTTGTGTGTGTGCCAGTGTGCGTGTGATGCAAATCAAATAACCTACATAACTTGGTTTAAGTTTTTAATGGCACGAGATGAGACCAGCTGTGTACTGTAGCTACCAAGTGCATCACAGTAGTCCTAGTCATTGCCAGGCGTCTGATAGTGTTTGTTAAGGGATGTGGGTCCTGGAGGTTCCACTTGTTGTTATAAAGTACTGTATTCTTTTTTCATTTTTACCACCAGCTATCAAAGTGGGAATGGAAGCATTGTTACTACCAACTGAGCTACATATGGCCCATAGACAAAGATAAAAGAAGTGGACGTCACCGTGACGTTTTTGCAACCAGAGGAGTCGCCCCCTGCTGGCTATTAGAAAGAATGCAAGTTTAAGGCACTTCCGCATTGGCTTCACTTCTTAGACCCGGAGGTAGCCCACTGGTATAACCTCATTCGATCGGCATTACATTTGTGTAATTTGTAATGTTTTACTGAGCTTCTTTAGTATAGTTTTTATGCCTGTTAGGTTGTTTTAACTGTAAGTTAAAATGTAATCTGAATCCTTCTCAGAATAGCACTGCATGCCTGGGTAAGGTATGTTTAGTCCAATAAGGTGTCTGGCGCTTGGACCATGGCCTGCACACTGGCTTACCAAAGAAACTGAAGCAAAACTACAGCAAAACTTGTAGAAGAAGACAAAGGGTCTAGGCAATATGTTGACTGGCGTCTTTGCCAGCTGATGAAAGTCTATGTTTAGTATGACTGGTATTCCTTTCTTTTTATCGACCTTGACCCTCTTCTGCTCTGGCTGCCCCCATCTGCCGCTTTCTCGTGTCTAATGCTTTGCCCAATTATCTGCTGTGCAAGTCTTGAAGTCTTGAAATTGTTTCTAGGGGTGTAAGAAATTCAATCTCATATCAAAAATAATTAAATTCATATCAAAAATATCAAGAGTATCACAATATTATGTTTTGTGATACTGTATCGATTCTCAAAACCACTTTTTTTTATCAATAGTTTACATGGAAAGATTAACTCAGTCAATACTTTCACAAAGATATGCACCCTCTCAGTGTATGTTCCCTCTCAAAATAGTGCTATGATGTTGGATGTTACAGGGACTGTGATAAATGTAAATATTCTGATTTCATAAAAAAGTAAACTTTTTGTAAACTCGGATTTTATGCATATGATTTTCTTGAAATTAGATTTTAAAAATGTTGCTTACAGTATCTCAATATAATGCAATATATTGAATCGTAACCCCTGTATCATGATATCGTATCACCAGATTCTTGCCAATACACAGCCCTACTTATTTCTAGGGCAAATTTGCCATAATTGGCCTGTATAATGGTGGAGAGTGAGATGACGTGCATCAGAGGTCCCTGGCCAGGCTTGAATCAAGGATGTTGTGCGGTCAGGACCTTTGGGCCTCTGTTTCATGACGCCCCATGACTTTCTCATCCATCTGTCATTGTGATCTAGTTGTGACACATTTTCCGTGGCCGTGCTTCCAAGCAGCAGGGCCTAACGTGCACCTGTGGACATGTAGAAACACACACACACGCCAGCTAACTCGCTGTCTTTCCCATGGGCTGTATCTGTCTCGGGTGCAAACTCACAAGGCCTTAGTGGGGGCCTGCCCTTCATAGAGCCAGGCCCTATATTTATCCCACTCTCCTCCTGAGAGTGACTAATATGGGCATGGGCAGGAGGAGGGGGTCTCCCAGTTATCTGCCCACTATGTGGAGTGGTCCTTACATAGTGATGATTGTGTCTGTGACTGTTGCCCTAACAAGTACCTACTGCTTCACTTCAGCCCGGGATGGCTGAATGCCAAAAGATGACCCTCCCCACTCTCAGCTACACACTCTGACTGGGTCTTTATCTCCCAGCCTTCACTGCCCATTCCTCGTTCACTTACTTTTATGAGGTCAGATTTAGTTGGACTCATTGTCCTCTTTTAATTTCCCCCTCTTGCTTTATCCTTCTGTGTGTATATTTTTGCCTTTAATGAGCTAGTCTGATTGAAAAGAACATAACAATGAGCTCAACATACACATATGTAGTTAGTCTGGGTACGTGCCAACAGACTGACTAGTGTTGTTGTCAGTCTCTCATGGTTCATTACAGCATTACATACTGTATCTGTTTGAATCACTTCAGTCTACAGATGGCTGTATAACATAATTTGACAATGCTAACCTCATGAAAGTCATTAGATGTGTTTCCATTCAAATAATTTTATTTGCATTGAAGTATTGCATAAGAAAAGCTGTACGGAAACAGCAAAATTCGATAAAACTTCCTCAATTGGGCAAAAAAGTTTTTACGTTCGCGCGAGGTGGTTTTTGTCTTTGTTGAAAAAGAGTTGATGTGCTAAATGTGTTATGGAAACGTCTTTGCTATTCTGATGTAGTGAACATTTAACTCACATGAATGATCAGCTGTTTCCGCGTCTTCTTGGATATTTCCATAACGTGTGAATGGTCGTCTCCGGACAACATGAAACATGGCCAATACTAGCTGACATGAAAGAACAATTAAAACTTCCCCAATTGATACAAATTCCTGAAGACCTCTCTCCATTATTCTCTCATAGATGGTTAGATGGTCAAGCCGACTTGTTTTGCTTCGCAACCTCTACTTCTTCTTCTCTGTTTACTGGCGGATTACAGCCATGCGTAGCCTATAGCACCAACTTCTGACTGTAGCAGAGTTTATTCGCTCCAAACTAGTTAATAAAACAGGCCTAATTTGCCTTTTCTTTTTTGCGGCATTTCAAAAGTTTGCTTAAAATGCGCTTGACAATTGAATGGAAACACTGCTACTGATGCAGAGATTTGCAGAATGGATTCACTGTCAGTCTGAAAATATGTTGTTGGTGTGTGGAATAGGCTTTTCTTGATTAGTTGATTAATCATTTTGTTTATGAAATACCAGGAAATAGTGAAAACTGTTTAATATAATTCCCCACAGCCCAATGAGATGTATTCAGATTCATTGTTTTATTCAGTAACACAAAGATATTCAGTTTAGTATCATATATGGCAAAGAAACCATCAAATCCTCACAATGAATGTGAATACTGGTAAGTTTTCTGTCGATCATCAATGGATTAATCGACCAATCGCTGCAGCTCTAGTATGGAATCAGTGGGAGTTTGTTTTGTCTCTGCTTAGCCATACCCTTTTATGTGTCTGTACAAGTGGCCTAAAACCAGTCCCTATAATCAGAGCACATGCAGGCTTCAGTGTTAAACCTCTGCAGAAGGCTATTGCTGCTATCAAAGAGAAGCTTCTATGTACAGTAAGTCTGCCGTGCTCGTTCTGACTGCAGTCTATCAATAGCTGAGACTTTTAAAGGACTACAGTATTTTTAGAAACTGTAGTTGAAAGTCGTTCACAGCCCCCCACCTCTCCAACCGTCAGGCTTAGATTCCACTTTCCCCAATGTGTCTGTGTGCAGGCGTAAAAGTGCGTGATTGTGTGCATGCACGTGCATCGCTTTCCATGCGTACAAGTGTTATATTACAGATGACATTGTACAGTAGCACTGCTATACATGGTCATTGCCAAGTACAGTACATGAGTCTGTGGGTGAGATGATACAGCAGGACTTGAGGAGAGTGGCGGAAATGAAAACTAGGACGAAGTTGTGAGAAATGCAGAAAAGAGGAAGTGACAGAGTGAAGAGTGCGAGGAAACGGCTGGGTCGAGGGTGGCTGGGTTATGGGAAATAAGCTCAGCACAAAGCTGCGGTTTTGTTTTTTCTCTCCGTCTCTGTTGTCTGTGTCTCTTCATCCTGTACATCCACGGTCTCAGCAAAACTCAGGAAGGACAGTAGGATGGCTGGAAGGATGGAGAGATGAAGTTACAGAGGAAAAGGGCATGACAGGAAGCCTAAATGGCAGACGGCAGACAGTGTGAAACTGAAGATATGTAGAACCTGATGAACTGTAGAGGTCAGGTTCATTGAGTGTAGACTTGCTGCTGCAAAGGGAAAGATAGGTTATTCAACACAGTGGTTAACCGTCAAAATAAGCATATCAACCAATTGTTTGCGCAATTTCAAAATGTGGCTTTAACGTCATCACCTCCCTTGGATTGATCCCAGTGATCTTCACTGTTTGCGTTTGAACTTGTCAGTCCCTTGCCTTAGTTTCTGGCCCTGGAGGCTACGAAACCACTCTCATTCAAGTTTAGCAGAACAGGTCAACCAACTCCCTGGATCAGTGTTACACTTGGCCTATATCCACATTAATTGTTCCATTTTATTATGGACAAACTGCAGTGAGCTTAAACTTTCACTAACTTCTTAAAAACTTCTTATGGCTAAGGTTTTGCGTAAAATATTGAATGTGGAACCGCTGGGTGTATTCAAGCCAGCAGATAATTTAAAATACTTTTGAATTGCTATAAAAGTAACCAAAAGGGGTTTCTCTAGAAATCTGTTTAACTTTAAGACCAATGTTTGGCTGGCTGTCAAGATTGTGGCTGCACATGTTCCTGTTCCTCGATAGGCTCAGCTCTTGCCAGCTTGACTTGTGGTCTCAATGTTGGCAAAACCTGCATAGCTGATACACCCAATGTGTTTTTGTTATGATGGATTCCTCCTTTGTCTGCAAGTGCTACTAAAATCCTGATTAAACATTTCACACACAATGTTTTCTTTAGTAGTAGTGTTTTTGGCTGGACCTCAGAGGGAGAGCCCTACAAATGCACAAGTCTGTCACTGACTGACTGAGTGATGAAGTTACAGGATTGGTTGGCCGAGTGTTGGCGTTTCCTCATTGGCCGTTGCTCTTTGAAAATGAAAAAGCGGGGATTAGTCCTTTATGCAAATGAGCCCGTCCAGCTCGATGCGTCTGGCTCACGAAACTTGAACCAAGCTGTCAAACTAGGTGATCTAGTTCTAAAATGAAATGAGATTCAGCAGTGGCGTAGCTTATTTCTCTCTGAAAATGTTTTCAGAAGTATACAAGTAGTAGTACGATTTTGGTTGATTGTTTAGATGGAAAAACAGACTGTTTGAAACGGCAAGCAGAAAACCAGGGACCAATCCCGTGCTTTCAACAATAGGATACGTCACCGCTTGAACGACCAGTTGAGTGGAGCAGTGCGTCCTCTAGTGTCTTGGCCAGACCTGGTGGACATGTAGCGCTGGATTTAACATTATAGACATGACCACTGACTATTTGTGTAACAATTTAACCACAAATTCACAGACTGACCATACACGGTCCAGACATATACTTGGTTTTGACAAAGTCTTGTTTTGTGTTCTCTGCATCCACTGAATAAATGCAGGAGCACCAGTGCCTAAGGGTCTGGTGTCTAAGTTGCAGACCTCTTGCTCAGCATCATTAAGGTTATGCTTTACTGGTCCCATGGCTGTCATTTGACATGGTCATTAGCGGCTGCAGAAGTAGGTCTGTTTTATTGGTATCTAGTGTAACTTAGGTTAGTGTGCCACTATGAGAAAAACCTCATTCACACATGCAAGCACACCAGAGGTGCTCACACACACTCGATGTTTGGTATCCAGTTGAAACACTGACCTCGGTTTATTATGTGTCCTCCTCCTCGATGCAGTGACCTCAGTCACAGTTAATACGATTAAGTGTTCCAGAGAGGAACAGAGCCCCGTTTGATACGACCTGCTTTGGTGTGGGGCGCTGTGTGCTGGCCGGCTCTTATCTCCGCTCAAACATTGTGGAGGAGGGGACTCGCTCTGTCTTCCCGCTCGGACCCCTGGTCTCCTCACAATCCCCCCCGTCCCGCCCTACTGGCAGCTGCTAGTGTGAATAAGTGTGTGTGTGTGTGTAATCCAGCTGTGTGGAAGAGCAGAGGACATTATGTTCTGAGTTCAAATTGGGGCTTGTTTTGGGGAGCCTGTGGACCAAAGGCCAGCGGAGTGGATCATTGTGACACTGACATAAGCCCATGACGACACTCGTCTGTTCCTGTCCCCATCTTGAGCTTATTATGAGAAGCTGGGGTCAGCATGTGCAAGAAAGTGATAACACATTACATAAGTTTAATGAAATACCAAATATGATTAGATAACTTGGAAGGAGTTGCTGTGTTTTTTATTCATGTGTTTTTCTTTTCTCTTCCCTTCCAGTATCAGTGAGAGTTTCCTCACCGTAAAAGGTGCAGCCCTGTTCCTTCCCAGGGGAAACAGCCCCACGCCTAACTCTGCACCTCACATCAGCCAGCGCAGGAACAAGCACACAGGTAAAGACTTGTACGCACACACATGACAGCTGTGCCGACTCTCATCCTCAGAAATGAACTCCACAGAAGAGCTTGAGGTTGAATTGCACAGCGTGTTTTCATATGGACATTCCTCTGCAGCATCATCAGTAACAGCTGGTGTTAACTTCTCTGAAGCTGTTTCACAACACGGCAGATGAGTTCAGTCAGTTCACTGCTGCAATGCAATGTGGCGGCCAGATTAAGGAATAGTTGTCAAAGGACTCACACTTAAAATATCTTTAAAGTCTGAAAATGTTGGAAACAAGGAAAGTAGAATGTGCTGCTGTCTGTGGATAAAGATAGCCTTTGTAGTTGGACCTTATGTGATGTAAAATGGGCTGATTACTATAAAAAACATCAGAAACTGTGTTTCAAAAATAACAGGGTAATTTTCCTCAGATGTATTCGGAGATCAGGTTGAATGTAGGCCTAAGTGAATAAGACTCCAGTGTGAATGCACTGGAAACTTGCCACAGGCTGAATGATATATCATCTTAGGTGTTATGTCAACCTTTAAATGCCAAGAATGCGAGCGTTGTCCAAAAGAAACTAAAACTAAGTGAGGATGTTGAAATCCTTTCCATTCAGGTGACCTCCAGAAACATCTTCAGACCATGTTCACTGTGCTGCGGCCGGAGGACACCATCCGACTGGTCAGTAACTCACATTACACACACACACACCACACACACAGCAAAGCAAGGTGGCATTGTGATCAGGGAGATTATACTCCAGGCGGAGGGCCCGGTTTCAGTTCTTTGTTAGCAAACATAAAGAACTGAAACTTGTTGGGGAAAAACACTGTTGTTGGACATGGAACGTCTTAACTCCTCTATTTGCACCAACAAAGATACTCTTACATAAAACATACAGCACTCAAAGTATAATTGATAAAGGGGTATTCCAGCAATTGCTTGCATTCAGAAACCTGGCTCTGCCTCTCCTCCCTTTACTCATGTCTCCTTTTCCCCACTTCCTTCATGTCTCCTCCATCTTTTCTCGCAGGCTGTGCGTCTGGAGAGCGCCAACCCTCAGGTAACCCGCTACATGGTGGTGGTCTCCACCAACGGTAGACAGGACACGGAGGAGAGCATCGTGCTCGGCATGGATTTCGTCTCCTCTGATAGGTCAGTGCCACAACAATGGTACACTACTATTCTGGCTTGTAGTGTGATATTAACACTCATTAAATCCCACACTTGTGCCAACAACTAACACCTCTTCCTAATGCCTAGTTCACACTACAAGACTTTCAAAGCGGTCAGATCGCTGTACTGTTCACACTACACAACTTGCTGTCTTGTAATCGGGAGCCTTGAAGTAGTTGTGGTTTTATGGTTTTCACACTACATGACTGACCGGCGACAGGGGGTCACACACTAAAAGATCCTTCACCAGGAGGAATCCCCCATGAGGTCTCCAAACTATGTTTGGTCACGAAATATTATGTATGAAATATACACAAATATTTTGCATGCTAGATATCTGAAATGTGTCTGCGAGGCATCGGCGAGCCTCTCGGCTGGCGTCTTTGAACAGTTCAAACATGACGAACGCCGATGTGCGAGCACCAAGCCAACGCCGATTTGCCTCTGATCTGGTCGGGGAGCAGAAAATCAGGGCTAAAGTCGTGTAGTGTGAACTAGCTATTACTGGACGCGATGCGATCATTAGATTGTTTCAGTTTTTCCACAAAGAAGTTGTCCTAACCTGCTCCGTGTGTCAGCGAACAGGCTAAACAATATGTCGCTTGTTTGAAAAAGCGCTCGCCCTGGCTCTATTTTTGTGAAGTTGTTGTGAAACCAAAAACGGCACCCTTAAAAAATCTCATCCCCACCTCGCGCTGCGACATCGCTCGTATCAGGAACATTTTTGTCACTCCATCTGCCAGAGTTTGTTCGCTCGCTGTACTATATGTTCGGAAGAGATTTAAAAAGAGATAGCATGTAACCCCCATTTTAGCTTGGTAATAGTATTGACTAGTGGAATTTAGGACTGGATGTGTCCTCCTAAATATACATATACATATTTATTTTACTTGAACAGTGGTCTTTATTATTGTTTGATTCAAGTGAAGGATAAGCGAAGCTACTGTTATGCTACTGTTATGCTTTGACCTGGACACATCCCTGTATTGTGTCAATCCGGTGTGTCTTGTTTTGTTGTGCTGTTGTTTAACGTGTTGCTCTTCCTACCAGCTGCTGTACGGTGGGTCTGGTTCTACCTCTGTGGAGTGACACTCTGATCCACTTGGATGGAGACGGGTAAGACACCACACCTACCTGCTTCCTCTTACTGCTCCCTGAGGGCAGCTGACTGCTCTGATGACTCTTATTTAGTCATTTCATTGTAAGAAGATTTGTTGGTGTTGTAAGATGACAACTATAAACTTATACTGCACATACCATTTCTAATCTCTCTCTCTCTTTGTTGTCACAGTGGTTTTAGTGTGTCGACGGTGAACAGGGTTCATGTTTTCAAGCCAGTTTCTGTCCAGGCCATGTGGTAAGCAACTCTTATTTTCCAACAGCTATGTGAAGGTTGAGGTTAAGGTTGCAGGCTTAAAAAAACTGTGTCCATTGTACTCCCCCTTTGACTTTGACCTCCAGCCTTTTATCTTCTTTGTCACTGGTTCTTATCTCTAGTCTCCACTTCCCTTTTTTCCTCATTATCTCTCTGCCTTCCAGTCTTTTCACCATCATTCCTTGTCTCACATGCCAGTGCTGCCTCTTCATTTCCATACTCGTCTTCATTTCCTCATTTTCTTGTCCCTTTGTTACTTTGCTCTTTGTCTGACCTCCCTCTCCCTTGAATATCTCCTGATACCTTCATTTATCTGCAGTTATATCTCTGTATTATGTCTCTTCATTGCTGTAATCTTTCCATTCTTCTCTTTTCACCTCTGTTGTTCCCTCGTTTCTCTCACTAATTATCCAACCTTATTATATTTCTCATGTGTTATTGTTCATTCATCACTTGTCTTTCTATCAATTTTCACTTTCTCTGCATCTCACATAGGTGAATAGGGTAAAAAAAAAAAAGTAACATAGATATAGATGTCACCATGAAACGTCCCCAGTTGATTACTTACATTGAGAGAACTATTTTATTTATTACAAGTTTTCTAAAAAACTATGTTTCAATATGAAAATGAGACATTATCTTATCAAATATGTGCTAATTTGCATAAATGTCCAGAACAGAAACCTGAACATTGGATAAAGCCAGGTTCAGAAAATCTTGTCTCATTTTGTTGACATATTAGAGTCAAAGGTTTTTACAGAGGGAATTTTTGATATCTCTTTTTTTATCACGCCTTAAATCAGAAAATACTGTCAACAGCCATAAAAAATCAATTTTCACCATGTTTCTAGGAATAAAATGTTCTATAAATCATGCTATGAAATATATATGAACAAACCCCTCTGTAAAAACCTTCAGAATATAGATAGGAATGAAAATGGAAAGTTTGGTGGATGTCAGTACTACTGAAGTGGAGATTTATGGCTCAGTCTGAGAAAAACATTTTCATTTTAAGAAAACTGCCTTTAAAGATATGTATTGTAAAATGTCATACATTTTGAAGACACCACAGGTGTATACAGTAAAACATTTTATGTAATAGATGATCACCATGCAACTTCTCCAGTTGATTACTTACATTAAGACAATTATTTTTTGTATTACTGAAATTTTATGTTTAAATATGCAAATGAGGCATTATCTAATGCCATCTTTTGTTGAATTTAGGAGAAATCTACAGATGCAAATAGACAAAATAAACAACTCAATGCATATTTTGGATGTTTTCTTTCCACTAGTCTGAAAGATTTTATGGAAGCAAAATAGCCCAAAATCTCAAAATTGACCAACGCATGAAAAACAATGATTTTGCTTGGGGTGTCTCACCTTAACTTTATTCTCTTTATTCCTTTGCCCATTGTTATCGCCTCTGCTGGTTTATATTATTTTACTCACTTGAAGAACATAGTCATGTTCAGTCCAAATTTCAGCCTGTAGTAGTTTTTGTCTTTTTGCCCTCAAGACAACTTCTCAAGTGTGAATCCTTTTCCTTCTCACTGTCTGCCTCAGGTCAGCCCTCCAGTCGCTCCACAAAGCGTGCGACGTGGCCCGCTGCCATAACTACTACCCGGGCAGCCTGTTCCTGACCTGGGTCAGCTACTACCAGAGCAGGGTCTCATCCAACCAGATCTGCGTCAATGAGTGGAACGCCATGCAGGACGTCGAGTCGCACCGTGCCAATTCACCCGTTCTCTTCACAGACCTGTGAGTAGAGACCACATGAATACACACACACATTACGCAAATCGACCGCTCACACTGATGAATTGGAATATTGTTTGGTTTGTGTGCCGTTCCAGACAGGGAGTTTTCATTTTGTATGCCATAGAGTAGCACATCTCTCATTGATGTGTAGTGCAAAATTTCTATGGAGTGAGTACACTGCTCGGAAATGTTCAAATCAAAGGATGTGTTGAATGGATAACAAACACTGCATTTCATTCAACAGGTTTAATCTTTTAACTAAATAATATATAATGCATAAACTTAAAAAAAAGTATAAAAGGTATTTAGTGACTAAAAAAATAAAAAAATTCACAAAATTGTTGCTTTTGACCACCAGATGTTGTAGTTTCCTTTTTCTTAATAATTTGCATTTTGCCAACAAAAGCGGATGTAAAAAGTAACTAAAAGTAAAAGGTAGTAGGTATTAGTAGTAGCAGTAGTGGTATCTCCCGATTTGATACTATCTACTAGACCATGGGAAAAAGTTTAATCATACACTTCCGGAGACTTTTACTTTGGAAAATCTGTAAATTGACACAGTAAAAATGTTTTGATTTTCAGCATGTATGTAGTCAGAGATGTCCTGAAGTCAAATATATCAGTCATTGTCAGGAATTATGAAGCAGAGTGTTTTTATACCTCCGAAAGCATTCAGAAATCTAGCTATTTCAAGGTACACACATGGGACTTGTATGTATGTACAATTTCAAAATCGCGATACACAGGTGAATTGATTTTTACCCTCCACCCCTAGTGGGTATAGCCACTACTTTCTGTTAG
Source organism: Sebastolobus alascanus (assembly GCA_916701645.2). Taxonomy (NCBI): domain Eukaryota; kingdom Metazoa; phylum Chordata; class Actinopteri; order Perciformes; family Sebastidae; genus Sebastolobus; species Sebastolobus alascanus. The sequence continues at coordinate 6,082,906 of CAKAOJ020000068.1, forward strand.
AAATAGGATGGTCACATCTTCACAACAGCATTGCCTAACCTCTTCTCACATGCAGACAGTGTTGCTACACTTCTACAGCAGAATACTATCAGTCTTCAGAGCCCTGGACTCTGGAGCCGGGGTCACATGCTGTCTGTAGCCTCTCAGGGTCACAAGAAGCAACACAGAGAGGCACAAACAAAAAACAAAAGCACACGTGGCACGATAGCAAATGCTGAACTGTGTGCAATTAGACACATGCTGATACACACATTCATCAAATATTTCTGACGGAGTTGTCAAGAGATCGACAAGGGAGCGTAGAAAGTACAGGGAATGACAGCTGGATTTATGTCTTTACTTATACCAGGGAAATTCCCCTCTCTGCTGCTTAGTCACGTGTCTCGCTACCTATATGGAGCGTCTGTCTTTCTCACACACACACACGCACTTCAGAGATCCTCCAGTGTCCAAAATAGCTGAGGCTTTAGCCGGCTTGATTTACGTTTGGAAAAATGGAAACCAGACAGACAAATAGGTATACCAACAGAGGGACGGACAGAAGCAGGTGGTCGGCAGAGAGAAGGAGGTAGAGGATTGGGGTTTAGGGGGGATTAAAGAAGATATTCTACTGCTGCACGCACCTGATGCCCCTGGATGGAGAGGACAGAGACGTGTTGACAGAAAGAGAAATCAAGGTCCACTTAAAACTTGACAAACAAGAAACACCCATATTTACTGTCTGCACTGAACAGAAATAACTTTACAGACTCTCCCTTTGGAGCAGGTGTGTTTGCACTTGAGTGGACTCATAGTTTAAGATTACCACCCACATTTTATGAGCTCCAATACACACACCCAGGCACATAAAGTCCCTGTTGGTTGCCCAGCACAGGGTGACTCCCAAAGTTACATGACCTGCCAGTGACATGGCAGCTCATGTCCCTGTATAACCATTGGATGAAATGTTCAGATAGCAGGAAGTGGTTTGATCTTGGCATGTTTTTGTGTTTGCGTGATTAATGTAGGTTACTGTGACTTCCCGTAGGCTACTCCTCTATCAGCGATTCAAGGAAGTGACATAGAATTTCCATTCTCCAGTTACTCATTAGCGCCGTTCCTTGTGTCGTCATACATGTGTACTTTTTTGTCTGTGTTTCCCTGACCACCCGTCACTCCCTCAGGCTGTCAGTAGGCAAGTCGAGGCTTGTTTTGAGGTTAAAGTTTTAGTGGATGTTGGTAACTAACCCATATTTGTTGGCAGGAGTGAATATGTTCTCTTCCTCTTAACCCTGTGGACTCTAGGAGTCTCTAGGGGTCAGTAAGACCTTCAGCATTGAGGTAAACAAGCTGACTGTTTCCGATTCTCCAACACAGATGGATGCTTTTAAAGGGATAGTTCAGGTGTTTTGAAGTGGGGTTGTATGAGGTACTTATCCATAGTCAGTGTATTACCTACAGTAGCAGACAGGAGTTACCGCACGGAACCAAAGCAAGGTGCTGCTGTGGACGGGGATGGCAAAATGTATTTTAGCCACCTAAAAGAAAGGCTCACCTAAATAAATCAATATCAGTTTAAGTGTACGCTATATTTAGAATATTTTCACTGCTTTACTATGCCGTGAGACAGACTCCATTGGAAAAAAATAGTAATTTTACCTCACAGAACACGGGAGTTGCTGGTCTACCGCTGCCTCGATCGGTTAGTTTGTTTGTGTCATTGGGTGACTGGTACCACAGGCCGAGGCAGTGGTAGATCAGTAACACCCCGTGTTCTGCGACGTAAAATTACAGGTTTTTTTAATGGAGTCTGGTGGCTTTGGCGAGAGCATAGATGGATACAGTGACTTCAGTTACCCATTGGAAAAGGCTGTCTGACAGCAAGGTAAAGGGGTGAAAATATTCTAAATATAGCGTACACTTAAACTGATATTGATTTTTTTAGGTGGGCCTTTCTTTTAGGTGGCTAAAATCCGTTTTGCTGCCGGCCCCGTCCACAGCAGTACATTGCTTTGCTCCTGTGTCGGTACTCCTGTCTGCTTCTCTAAACTGGAGGCGTGCCGACCGTCATCTACTGTAGGTAATACACTGACTACTGTGACTACTATAAGTACCTCATACAACCCTACTTCAAAACACCAAACTATCCCTTTAAGTCTGCAGTTACACACCAGTGGCTATCACACTGCCCCTCTTTGTGACTGCTGACCCACACTGCTGTGTACTGTTACCGTGAGGAGTCAGTTAGAAGCAAAACAAGAGAAAACTAGACAACGTAAGTAGGAGAATCTAGGAGACAAACTGAACTCTTCTCTCCAGAGAGGTAATTAGGCCACTTGTTGGTATCATCAGTGTGACGTCCAAAGGCTAAATGCATCCCCCAACAGTGTGGTTAGAAACAGAGCAAGGCACAACAACAGGCGTACTCCACAAGGGGACTTTGTTGTGGATCTCCAGTGGTCCAGATTTTCTGTTCCCTCTCCAGTTTCTGAGAATCAGACAAAGTGCCAATTCTCTCGCGGAACAAGTAATCTCATTGAGAGTATCGTGAAAATTTAATCAATGAACAGAAGGAAAGTGTTGTCGCTGTGGAGGTGGTTCTTTGTGTCCAAACGTGTATTTTTTCTTTTAGGCTAAGAGAAAATGTGTTAATGTTGTTTTTTCATAAAGGTATTTGTGTCTGTATGTGCAGGCCCACAGAGAGGGAGCGCACAGAGAGGCTGATCAAGATGCGCCTCAGAGAGATCATGATGCAGAAAGACCTGGAGAACGTCACCTGTAAGGAGGTAAGAGGCACATGGATGAACACGGTGATGTTTACAGTCACATCTTGGTTTTGCAAATGCAGCTTTACTTGTTAAGATATCTAATTGCCAATTATCACCATCGTACCAGATCCGAACAGAGCTGGAGATGCAGATGGTGTGTAACCTGAGGGAGTTTAAAGAGTTCATAGACAACGAGATGATCGTCATCCTGGGACAGATGGACAGCCCCACCGAAATCTTTGAACACGTCTATCTGGTAAGAACCTGTGAGCCATGTTTTCTGAGATTGATTTAGACAAGACAATATCTATTTATTTATTTATGAATCCCCACTTGTTGCTACCACGGTAGAAACTACTCTTCCTGTGGTCCGTACAAAAAAACTACATCACAATGTAAAAACAAATATGTTATTAAAATCCAAAGCAAAAAAAGGGAACAAAAAACAAAAGAAAAACAGACAAACTTCAATCAAAACAAAACAAAAATAACAATAAAACTACTAATGACAATAATAACAACAAATGACCACAGGTCAAAAAGGGAACTGAACAAAATACAAACAAGCAAACTACAAGAAACAATAAATCAACAACAATAAAACTGCTAATGACAATAACAACAAAACAACAAGAACCCACGCCTTAAAAACATTCGATACAGCTCAAAAACAACAGCAGCACCATTAAAAAACATTGTATAAAGTTGCAGAAATGTAAATTAACCAAGAAAATTCCTCATTAATGATCATATAGTCAGTTATTGTGTACCAAACCGTGTCATATTTGAAGAGGGGGGCTGGTGTTTGTCTTTGGTTTGTCAAATCCTGCTGTTTGACCACATTGATCAGAAATACATTAGTATCAGATTTATACCCATTTCACTTGATTTATCACATGGTTCATGTTCAGTAAGAGAAGAGTCAATTTAGTACATACAGTTATGTGTTGAATATACAGTATTTGTGTACATGTTTATATTGACTGGACTTGTGATGTCTGCAGGGCTCTGAGTGGAACGCCTCTAACCTGGATGAGCTGCAGAACAGCGGGTAAGAGATAAGTCAAAGGCACACTCACTAATATCACTGTCTGAATTTTAATAAATCTCTAATTGAAGTTGATTGAAATGAGAGAATCCATTACCTCTGTATCAGAGTATTGCTACAAAGGTTCATAATAGGGATGTCACCAGAAATTTAGTAGTCGATACCAGTGAAATTCCACGATTCTCGATACCCAATTCGATACCACGGTTACCAGTTTTTATTATTATCCCTGATGATCCACTTCAAGTTTCTCACCAAAAACTAAAATTTTACATTACATTTGAACATATCATGATAACATTATAATTTACCTTCGCTCAGTACTCATTTTTGAACGCATCATAATTTAAGAAATAACTCAATGCAACCTCCGTACGTTAGCTGTTAGCTCCATTATCTGACCCTGTGTGGTATTAGCTAAGCATTCATCATCTGCTAAGTAGTATGAATTGATGACAGTTTTATTATGCCTCTGACCGGCAACAGTGTTCTCGTGGCCGTTCGTTCCATTCTCGTGAACACGATATCTCAGGAACGCTTGGAGGGAATTTTTTCAAATTTGGCACGAACAACCACTTGGACTCACGATTGAACTGATTAGAATTTGGTGGTCAAAGTCACTGTGACCTCACAAAACACATTTTTAGCCATAACTCAAGAATTCATATGCTAATTATGACAATTTCACACACACATGTCTAATAAGATAAAATGATGAAGTGGTGACATTTTGGACAGAGATGGATGTAAACTGCAACTTGGCATACAGAAATTCTAGTTGACATTAAAAGGTCAGCAAGTTAACCTTTGTGTCTCTTATGTAGAGTGCACTACATCCTGAACGTGACCAGGGAGATAGACAACTTCTTCCCGGGGATGTTTGAGTACCACAACATCAGAGTGTACGACGAAGAGGCCACCAACCTGCTGGAGTACTGGAACGAGACCTACAAGTTCATCACCAAAGCCAAGTAGGCTCAAACACACACAAGCTTGTTAAGTTCTCCTTGGGTTCTCAATCATGTAATCCAACTCACTTTCTCTCTCATCTGTCTCTGTCTCTCTTTTAGGAAAGCTGGTGCTAAGTGTCTGGTTCACTGTAAAATGGGTGTGAGTCGCTCCGCCTCCACAGTGATCGCCTACGCCATGAAGGAGTACGGCTGGGACCTGGACACTGCCTTCGACTATGTTAAAGAGAAACGGGCCGTCACCAAACCAAACCCTTCCTTCATGAAACAGCTGGAGGAGTATCAGGGAATTCTGCTGGCCAGGTGTGCTTTCATGTAGAAACATCTGTATTAGGGCTGTCAAAGGAGTTCATTGGTACCAACCATGTCATACTAGCTTGTCAGGAAGGAGGTTAAATAACGCTCCAAACTTGCGCAACATTTTATGAATTTAAGAAAAACTGGTTTGGCCATTTTCAAAGGGGTCCCTTGTCTTCTGACGTCAAGATATGTGAATGAAAATGGGTTCTATGGGTACCCACGAGTCTCCCCTTTACAGACATGCCCACTTTATGATAATCACATGCAGTTTGGGGCAAGTTATAGTCAAGTCAGCACACTGACACACTGACAGCTGTTGTTGCCTGTTGGGCTTGAGTTTGCCATGTTATGATTTGAGCATATTTTTTATGCTAAATGCAGTACCTGTGAGGGTTTCTAGACAATATTTGTCATTGTTTTGTGTTGTTAATTGATTTCCAATAATAAATATATACATACATTTGCATAAAGCAGCATATTTGCCCATTCCCATGTTGATAAGAGTATTAAATACTTGATAAATCTCCCTTTAAGGTACATTTTGAACAGATAAAAATGTATGATTAATCACGATTAACGATGGACAATCATGCGATTAATCATGATTAAATATTTTTATTGATTGACAGCCCTAGTCTGTACAATATGCACGTTAGGCTGCATTTTGTTGCTAACAAACTGTTGTTTTTCTTTGCTTCCACAGCAAACAAAGGCATAATAAGCTATGGCGCTCACACTCTGACAGTGACCTATCAAATCGCCCCGTGTCGATGTGTAAATCTTTGTCTCACTCTCTGGGCCGCTCCGACCCTCACAACAACAACACTTCCTCCCCCTCCTTACATCACTTCCTGGGCGTGGCTGTGCTGCAAGCGCTTGGTGCTGAGCCCGAAGACTCTGCCAAATCGAACGCCACACACACCTCTGACTCACAATCCGACTCCGACTCCGACTCCGACGGTGTTTGTGACTCACCGGGTCAGGAGGAGGTCGGATCAGATTGCGGAGACCCCCTCCTGCTTCCTCTCCCCAGTCCCCAAGCAGCCACTGTAGTCCCAGAGGAAAGACTGGACAATTCGGCGAGTATGGCCGTCACTGTGCCTGTTGCTCTACGCCACCCTCCGCCATCACTCCACATCTTACCCCCTACTCCTGTACTCCAGCGTGCTCACCGGGGTCCTCCCACACATCTGTCCATTTCAATGCCCAAACACAAACCGGTGGAGCTGTCCCTCAATTTGCCTGAGCGAAGCAGCTCAGAAGAAATCTCTCCTCTCACTCTGGGATCCACTGACTCAGACGTAATAGACCAGTCATTGTCAGATTTAACGAGTGACAAAGACAGCCCCCTCAGTCCTGCGAACATCACTCCCCTCCCCCTGGTTCTTCCTCTTGCTGCCAGCGATGACAACAACAACCCCAGCGAGTTACAGATAGGCAGCGCCTTGGACGGCCGCGGCGAGGCCGACGGGTCGTCCAACCACAGCGCAGACAGCATCGACTTCTTCAGCGCCAGGGAAAAGTTTCTGGGCCTGGCCCAAGATGGCAGAACCCGGACACTTTCTGAGCAGGCGCAACAAAGGACACCTCTGTCACTCGAGGAAAACGAAGAAACTGAGGCTAAGGAGGAAGAGGAGCAAGGATACGGGACTAGTCAGGTAAAGGATCATTCAGCTTCATCACTGTTAACATTTTGTCTAGTCAAGCTTTGTTTAGGTAAGCTTTGATATAGACCACAGGATTTGTTGGCTACATATAACCCGGTTTTAGACCATATTTTAAAAACATCATTACATATTTTTAAAATGCATAAAAACCTGTAAATATTTAACATAAGCACTGCGCACTCTTGCATTTACAGTATAACTGTTTATTTTTTTGTCATATACACGGATTCACAGATTGAAACAACGCCTACGCTAAAATTAGATGTCTGCTAAACTTTCACTTTTCAACCTTGAATAACCTTAATCTAAACTAAACGTCTACAGACAAATAGACGTATAATATAATATACATCTATTAAACCTATTTTCAATGTCAAATTGCTCAGTGGGAAGGACTTCAAGGTAGCAATTGAACTAAGCCAATAACACAGATTCCACACTAAATCTGCATTAATCATAGTGACACCTGCTGGAAGATGAGAGAATGGTCCAGATAATAGAGATACATGTGTCACTTATTTGTCTCTTATTTTTTCTATCACGCTATCCAAACAATTATGTTTTATGTGTAGTTTAAAAAGTTACACAATTATTCTTAATAAATACACACACTACTGAAACAACACAAGACTAATATTATCTGCGTATGTCTCTCTTGCTCTTTTTCAGACATCTCCACAGTCTGAAGACAGCGTTGACAAAGCCAGTCCTGACCGAACTCATCACGACAACGGAGTATCAGTCCGCCATATCGTCACAGAGATCGAAGCCATATGCCACCCTGCCTCCTGCCTTCCTACCCCCTCCTCCTCCTCCTCTTCCTCCTCGTCGCTCCCTCCATCCTCCCACAGCCCTCAGCTCATCCAACCGGAGCATCAAATGGAGGCAGAGACTTCTGAAGTCACGCACGGATCTCTAACTCCACCTTCCCACCCGCAGTCTCCCTCCATGCTGCCGTGCGATTGGCCGGCAGGCTCGGTGCGGCGAGCCACCAAGCAGCTGGAGCAGAAGCTGAGGCAGGAGATGGAGATGGCTGCGTCTCAGCGATCGCCGCTGCATTCCCCCAGCGCTGAGCAACCTCCTGTCAGACTGTCCCTGTGTCCCCTGAGCACTGAACATCCTCCCCTTGGCTCCCCTCAGGACTGCACAGAACAAAGGATCACTCAGGGAGAGATCACGGCTGTATCTGCTGAGTCCAAAGACGGAGAAAAGCACACAGGGTCACAAACAGAGCTGAACTCCTCAGGCACAGACAACCTCCCAGACCCTTCATGCTCCCCCGACTCAAATATCAGCCAAGTCTCTGGTGCTATACCTCTCATTGTGCCCACATCCATAGATAGCCACATGCTGACATCATCACTGGCGTCTACTAGTCCGGTAGAAGAATCCTCTCTAGATACCTCAGCCCAGTCCCAAAGACAGAGCCAGCTCCACAGCCAAATCCAGCAGCCCAAGGCCTGTTCAAACCAAATGACCCTGGATGGGGTGACAGTGCAGGCGTCAGACACAGATGAGAGGCTGGAGTCCAGTTCCCAGAGCGGGCGAGGGGGCTGCGGCCCCGGCTGTGACGCCGAGAACAGGCTGGCTCGCGGCAGCCAGGAGCTGGAGAGGATTCAGCAGACGCTGAGAGAGCTGCAGGCTTTCCTCCACGAGGGCATCAGCCTGGAGACGACAGACAGCCAAGAGCAGGAACTGGGGCAGCCTCAGGGCCTGAGAGACGTTATGGACACAGAGCCAGGACCTTGTAAAGGGGCGAGTTCTGAACAGACCCCTCCAGGCCCGGAAGTAGGGCAGCGGCTCAGAGAGAGACAAGAGGGGAAGAGTTTCCTGGAGCCGATAGTGTGGCACAGAGCCATGGAGCTCGAGGCTCGCATCCGCCAGGCGGGCCTCACCCCCCCTTCTCTCATGAAGCGGTCGGCCTCCTTAGCTAAACTGGACTGTCTGGAGCTGTCAGCTAATGACCTCAGCGACTTGGACCTGAGGCCACACACCAGGACGACATCATCACACTCCCAGGACTCTTTCTCCATGTCCACATCTCACCCCGACGAGACCTGGAAGAAGCAGAAAGTGTTGGCTGGAAACACTTGTGTTGAAAAGACAGGTTTGTCCCGTGGCGGCAGGGACGGTGACGGGTCATCCTCGTCCCCGTCCCTCTGCTTCTCCTCCTCCGCCCCTCATCGTTGTCCAAAAGAGGACACAGATGTGAGGGAGGAGCCGGACGGCGGCGGGAGCGGCGCGGTCACTCCAACGCGTCAGCAGGGGAGGGGACACTCATCGAGACGTTCTCGCAAAGGCTCTGCTGAGAAAAAGCAGCGAGCCGTCACTGTGCTATACAATACAATGTAACCTCAGCGCAATGGACTGGAACGGACACGACTGGAGCAGATGTGCGAGAGAGGCCGCATGATACGTATGAATGTGTAGCAGGTAAACTGGAGACCTCGTGTAACCTCCGATGTATGTTTAGTGTGTAAGAACTGAATGACGAACATACGTTTGCATGTAAACCACTGGATGTGTTGTTTCAACTGGAGTTCAGGTTTGTCCGTACAGTAATGAAATATGAATGTCCAAACTAAATCTGTACCAGTGCATACTGTATGCACTCCATTATGTCTGTCTCCCTTTTTTTAAGAAGCGTTTGTTTTCAGTGTGTGTCCTTCACTGCCTGTTCAGAGTTTCTAAAACGACGAGAGGGGCTTTTTCTCCAAACATGCACTTTACTGTTTCGATGATTTTCTTTTATTTGAAATCTGTTTCTATCCCGTGGAGGATTCTTTTGCACTGATCTCAGTCAACTTGTCTCTGTATGTGTGTATTTGTTTTCAAAGTGGATCTTTATTAAGATTTTTAATTGAACCAGAACAAAGCTGATATCTTGTTTTTTTTTATTCAATGCTTTAGCAGTAAATAAATATGGTGAGTTTGTTTTGACTGCTGTGATGGGGTACATTTTCTTGTCTTCAGATGTTCTTCATCTCACACACACCTATTTGAAGAGAAGAAACATGGTGACTATGAGCTACAGATGCTGCTGACTTTACTGCCACCTATTGACCAGGCAGAGAACTACAGTTTTAAACGTGTCCTGCAGCACTAGAGAGGTGAAAGAAGGTAAAAATGTGGAGAAATGTGTAGTTACAGGAGTTACATTCTTGAACGTAAAAACTTAACAAGCTCAGATAACCAACCAAACCCTCCACCGTGGTCAAATCGACCACTTTTAATGGGTGAAAATCGAGCTCATAACCTTATTATTGGTAGAAATGCATTCTAGCTGTCATGTTTAATTGCAAGTCTCTGTTTCTTTTGAACAAGTCAATCCTGTCTCCTTGGGGAAAGGATCTCCATCAGTGCTCAGCGCAGCTTATTTCAGGCTGACATTTTACCCACTGTTTGATGTGGGTAATTAAATACTGAGATATAGGCCACCGGGGCCCCCGCTGAGACACACACACACACACACACACAAATCAGATAGCAGCACTGACTGAGAAAGATTGACATTCAAGGAATTGACCAAGCTAAAAAAATCTGTAGTTTTAAAGACACAAACAAGGCAAAACGTGTATACAAAGTGAAGAGTATGCACAAATAAACGTTTTTTATCGCTTTTGTATCTTTGGATATATATCAAAAATCAAAATTTAACTCAAATTTCATGGAGCTCCAGATTTCAAAATGTATCTCCTCCTACAATGTTTAAACTAGACACTCCAAGCTCCACTATAATAGATACTATCACTTTTAAAGATTTTATACAGATTTTTAAAATTCTTTTTAGTTTTAAGTTATTCTCATTTCCATACGCTCCATTCATTCTCTATGTAATTTGCTACAATTCATAAGATAAGATAAGTATAATAAATAAATAAAAATAAAAATTGAATAAGATACAAACACCAATCCAACTTCCATACCTTTATTTACATCTCAGGCAAGACTGACTCCATACTAAGACACTTCATGTTAGTTTTAAAACCCTTTATAAAACCCATTTCCTTTTTTTGGTCGGCCTGGTCTCCTTTAGTCTTAATGCATGTAGGCTATAACACTGCAATGCACAATCAGGTTATTTACATCTTTTTTTTTCAGAACAAACTGGGCTACCAGAATATTTACACTACAGTGATATCACATTAATGCATAAATAGTTATATCACCATACATACAAAAAAAAAAAAATGGAAATTGAATCTCAAATGACACATAATACAATAGTGAGCAAGACTTGGTTTTTGAAATGTGTTCTTCTAGGCCTTGGTTATCAGGGGGAAACAAATAGGCATTGTAGCCAACACAGATCAGAAACTGTTTACATTACAGAAGCCAAATACTGCATATTTAATCTACCTGTATCTTGCAAAATGAAACCCATAACATTAGCCTACATTTGTGTCTGACTGTACACTAAATATATATTTCAATTGGGCTTTTGAATCTTCTTCACTGTGCAGTTTTTTTGTGTTATCTTTTGACACGCGCAGTAAACAGCCAGCGGGTGGCACTCTTGCTGTCGGTGACGTCACATTCACGTTCCCTCTGGGAACTTACTTTGTTTGTCGCATTTGCAACACGGACCAAAGTTGTTGTTGCACCTCGAGGAGTGAAGTTGGAACGTGCGGTGGAACGCTGGGAGAGAACCGAACGCGTTCCAAACAACCAGGGAACGTTCTGCAGATTGTCTCGGATCCAAACACAATGGAGGATAATTAAAGGTTACTTGAGGTTTTAACGGGAGCACCGACGTCTTTTCGATGCTTCTAACGAGCTGCAACACAACCGGGTGGAGAGAAAGAGAGGAGTTGGAGGGAAATGGCGGATTGTCGTCAGCAGCCAGGTGAGAAAAACAGGTTGATTGTTTTTGCATTAGTTCCAGAAGGAGCTACGTCATCACGTTCTACTGACGAGCGACAGACTAACGTTCCATGATGACGTTTACAATTCGGGGCTGCTGAGTTTGCTGCTGCATTTTTTTTTTTTTTCAGAACTTTATTTTCAACAAAAGACGCGTACAAAAGTATAGGGAATACAATAAACAGTATAAAACAAACAAGACAAACAAAAAAACAACAACAATAGTTGCTGCATTTTATCAGTAACGTTAGGACCAATGTGACGTCACCCACTGACGTCATCACTCCTCAACCTCCAGGCATTTTGTTTAAAAAGTTCAGCAGCCAATTCAACCTTTAGAAGCATTTACAGATGAACAGCCAATCAATCCATAGTTTTCAGTCATGTGACTGGCTCAGAGGGAAAAACACACTGTCCCAACATGGCTGCCAACACTGGGAACTCCACAGAGCTACCCACAAGCCTGTCAGATCTTTATTGTTTTTTACAACCTACTCGTGTTTAGATCACCTCTCAAACCAGGAAAAACAAAGTGTTGTGTATGTATGTGTATATATTCACACACATAGACACAAACTGCAAGTCTTAAGGCACGTGTGACCCATATACAGTACCTGCTGCTGTATTTCATTTCAGTGGAAGTAGACAATATTTCAACTAGTTAGCACGCTAGCTCATCAACTCCTTGATCATAACAGAATATGCATCAGACCAGCACATACTGGTACGTCGCAGAAAGTCAAGGCCGTGCCCCCTTTTGGGGAAAGAAAACCGAAGATCCCATAGACCTACACAATATAAGGAAAACCTGCAATGTGTGATAATATTGTACAATATTGCGATGACGATATGACTCGCGATAAATAAACAAATATTGAAGTGTGCATATAAGCTCTGCTTATGTCAGCCTCGTTGTCTTTAAATTCAGACCCGGATTAGAATTGAATACTTTAAATACAACTATGCTACATGTTGTTTCTAGAGCAGCAACAGTAATGTTTACAACAGCAAAAGTCAACATATGAACTCATTAATATCTCACTGGAAACAAATCTAAAAATGTTATTAAAATAATTCATATTCCTGAGTGAAGTTTATAAAGACTGAAGAACACAGACATCAGTCTTTTGTTCCAGCCAGCTGATGAGTTTACAAGTAAGATATGTGACAAACTAACCGAAACAGTTAGACTACACAGCCTACTGCCAGCTTTAGGTTTAGCTTGTGTAGCCGAGGGTTACGCTGCTCCTATACTTATGAAGATAATAAATCAATAACATGGAGGCTCCGTAGTCGGCACCATCGTCAATATCAGCGCATCACGATTCACGCTTTCCGTTTCACCCTTCACAATAAACTCCCCGGACACAAACACTGGATCACTGCTTACTAGAGGGAACTAAAGTCATTCACAACTCAACTAAATAACTTATACGTGTTTACAATAAGCATAGGTGGATGAGAGACTGCGGGACAGAGCATTGATTGAAACGTCGCTTTCCTACGTTTAACCGTTTCATTATGTTCATGCATGTTAAACAGGTGTAATATCGTATCTTGGCTTTACACTTGCAAAGTTTTATTGCTCTTACTCACGGTAACGAACATATTTGTTGTCAACTCGTCTCCACGGCAACCTCTCTGATCAGCTGTTCACTGACTTTGTGTGTGTTTTTTACAGTTTTGACCAAGTGAAGTGTGGCATGAGAGCTTGCGAAAAGTGTCAATTGCAACTCTCACGGTCAATGCGTGAGAGTTGGCAGCCCTGACAACGTAAACAGTTTGAAACTTGCACATCCTATTGTGGAATGCATAACAATTGACAGTGCATTTGCTTTCTTTCTTTTTTTTAATTTAGAATTTGAGCAGCAAAGAAAGGAGAGAGTCGCCACCAAAAAGGCTCACACATTCCAATTCTGGAACCAAACTGCAAGACAGTTTGTGGTTCCAGAATTGACCTCATCATCCATTTGAAGACCCACAATAAGGACCATTCCCCCAGGAGGACCATC